>CM040184.1:40032406-40387406 GCA_022606455.1 Callitettix versicolor
TGATTATCTTGTCGGCACCAGTTCTTCCTACAACGCCACCTTTCAACACAAACACAAACACACACACACACACACACACACACAGCATTTCAGATCGGTATTTGCCTATTGAAAAAACTTTAACGCAGTAAAAGTGAATTGAAAAAACTTTAAGCGCTCCGAGGCATGTAACGGGAATTGACCTAGAGGTGTTTTCGCTATCACACCGGGAAAACAACCGCTTGCCAGTATGACACCCAACGCATCCCGGTCACTAATTGTGTTAAACAGCAGTTGGGCGTGTCGGTTCTGTATTTCGGGAACTGTTAGATGCGACATTGTTTCGCAGGTGATGTTTGTATCTATTGTTGGGGCCCACATCAACATGCGCAGCGCGGCCCCGACAATAGCAGGAAACGGCGGCCTACGCTGCTATTCGACCTACAATGAATATTTATACACCTTCTCCTCCGAACAGTCCTTCAAACTTTCGGTCTACTCGCTGCTTTAATTTGGCAAGTGGAGAAATATGTTCATAATCAACACACTGCCGCAGGTCCTTCGTCAACGCGTCAAACTTAATTAATCGATTCTTTAAACTTTATTAGATGTTATTATAATTCTCTTGTGTGTCTATCAGTTCTCATTATTTGGACCGAATCCGTGGCGTAAAACATGGAAATTACTGTTTTAATGGCGGGTAACAAAATGAATCTCATTCACATAAATGCTTGTCTGTTGGTAACGCCTCGCCAGCAGCTAAACATTAAACCGCTAGACGATGAAAACAAATATAGGAAAATACACTGGACGATTTAATCGGCATCACAACGAGAAAAAACAATCAGCCTTTCTACCTTCAAAAAGACAAAAATGTACAAATAAATTGCAAAAAAATCATAGTTCATCCTCCCCAAATCAGGTCCGGAAACTATCAACAAAGAACCGGAAACTGATAACCAAAATCAGATTTAGTTCAAATTTGGTTCGTATACAATCACAACTCGTCGGCGTAACACATTTGAAATAAAAAAGAAATTCACGAAAAACAATCCTGACGGTGGTCGGAGTTTCTTTTCACTCCCGAACAGTGTATTTTTATTATTTCAAATTTGGTAACACTGACTTGTGTCGTGAATCTTCATGTATTTCCAGAATTTTAACCAAATATAACGACCGATTTCGAGAAATTAGGCCGATTACCTATTTTTGTTACAAACAGTTCTTTAAACATATTTTTTTTTTAATACAGCTGTAACACTACAAACTACATTTAAGCAGAATATTACCAAATAAAACAAAAATTTCTGTTATTGAACCAAAAATAAAAAGCACGTTTCTCTTCCTTTTTTTTATTTCAACTGCGATAATTTGTTCGAAAACACGACAAATTATTATAGCTATTTTTTAACAACATAGCCTAAAACTTAACATAGCCTATCAGCTGATTGTTACGAATTAACACAAAACAACTGATCTCTTACTACAACATAGCTAGTTTATAACAGCATAACGTAAAACTTATTATAGCCTATCAGCTGTTCAATGAAATCAGCTGATCGTTACGAATTAATATAAACGACAAATTAACACAGCTAGTTTTTAATAAAATAATCTAAAACGTATAGCCTATCAGCTGTGCAATGAAATCATCTGATCTTAACGAATTAATATTAATTATAAGATCAGTTGATCTTTTAATATAACTACCAAAATTAAATTAACTATTCATTTTATATACTGAAATCAGTCGAACTTCTTCGTAGTTCCCTAGTGTAGTGGTTATTACGCGCAAGGTCCCCGGTTCGATCCTGGGTGGAAACAGTAATTTTTAATTACAAATAATTTAATGTGAGACTTGCGACGCTCAAAATACATTGTTCTATATCAATATAAACATGTTCCTCATATCACGCGTCCCGCAAAAACCAACATCAAAACCAGTCCTAAAATATAATAAGTGTTAAAATGACAAATTTCATAAAAATCTCCAAATTAATTAAGCCTCAAACCGTACGCGAAGTAACATATAAATAAAAACCACTATCTTTAATTCTGGCTCAGTCGGCCAGAAAACGAGAAGATCCACGAAAATATCAAGATTTTTTTCTCTATCACTCTGAAAGGAGCTTTACAAAGTAGCAGGGTCGTAACCAAAGCAGAAACGTCGGTTTCGGGTCATAACTGCAACAGATGGAATTCCTCTAATCAGAAATCTGCGTCCGAGATGTCTTCATACCACTCCCTGGCAAGACGCGAGATGCTATCAAACTTGACTGACGATTTGTCAGCCTGCCACCGCATATTGATAAGCTGACGTTACAGGCCGAGTGATACGTATTACCTGCGAGATCTTCCTTAGAACAAGGCTTGGGAGCAAAGTCCGTTATCCCTTCAGGCCGTAACTGAAGAGATTCAGGTAACTTGTACACAAGTACTGTCGTTTAGTACTGATAACTTTGAGGTATGTCTTCTGGACTCGAGGCTGACAGCCATGTTTTGTTTCTCGAGTACTTAAGTCAAGTACGCAGGCTATTGCACGTTAGCACGCGACGTGATGACGGGACACTGAGGTCAGTTAAATCTAGGCAGCCGTGGCAGTGGTTGCCGCGGTGAAGTGTCATCTGTTCCAACGCCTTTGTTATCATTCTGCCGCCGCATAACTGAAACTGCGGTATCGCTTTTGGACGTCGTCTGAAGAGGCGGAAATCAGGCGAAACAATAAGCTGACAGTTACAATCTTATGACAGTTACAACGAAGCTGTAGAACACCAGTGTCCGGAGACATCTTCCGATATACAGACATGCTCGAGTAAAAACCTAGTGGGGTCTTTGGTTATTAAAAACGTAAAATTTGAGCAATTTTTTTTTCAATGTAAAGCTTCTGAAATTCAAAACATCTCAACTTATTCAGACAAATTATATCACTTATATGGTTTCACAAAATTCTTTTTTATTCAGTGACATATGTTTCGCCGTGAGGTTCGAAGTTGGATTTTTTTTAAGGAGAAAAGCACATTGAGGCTATTATCGCCTCCCTAAATGTAAGTGTGAGTGTAAAGTGTTAGTCGTAAGTGTAGTGTTGTAAGTGTAAGTATGTGTTAGACTCGGGTACCGCGAGGGACGTCTAAATCCTCTCAACAGGTGCAGCTAGTCTGCAACCCCCTGCGAGGGCGAAGTTGGAAGTACGAAAAAATTTTGCTACCATTTATTATAATCTGGTCATTCCTTTAATTTAAACAATATCACTGTAAGCCATAAAAACCAGAAAGGTATACAACGAAATAATTTAGAATAGATCTATTTGTAAAAAACCCTAATTGTAATTTAAATGAGCACACTAACTTTAACCCCTCTCCCTTACTCAGCCTACTGTTTAGGGGTTTTCCCAACCTGCTGCTCACCGACCTTCTTGCATTGTCAATCCTTCCTTTCTTTACCTTCTCCCTTCCAGTGTTAACATCAGCTGTACTAGTATATAAGCACACCTTATAATTTTTAGCTGCACCATGTGTCTGAAGATGCCTTAAGACGAAACATCACTGAATAAAAAAGAATGTTTGTAAATTATATGAGTGTTCTAATTTCCTGGATATCCTGTAGTTTCACAGTGTGTTCAATTAATAACCTTGACCTATACCAACTATAAATTGTTTTAACTGGGCTTACCATTGTGAGTACATCTTTGTCGTACAGTCTGAGGCAATCGTTAGGAAAGAGGTCCTGGATTCTTTCAAGGTCACTTTCTTCCTGACCCCGTTTTACAGCCTGTAAAAAAAGTTAAAAATAATTCCACACTTACGGAAAATTACTTTTACATAAGAAATTTTCAGACATTAAATATTTTCAACAAGAAACATGTCGCTTTCCTCAGCAAGGTTTAAGGGAATTATTTTGTTTAGGGGAACGTCGTTATGAAAGGATCTATATTCAGGTTGGAATTTAGTTACTAACGTCTTTTTTCTGTATGTTTGGTCATCTCCTGACTTCCTTAGTCTAGCTGGTATAAAATGAAGATGTTAAACCACTAAAGAAATGTTCGATTTACTTGCAAACCATAACATCCTTAATTTCAAACTTAATGCAAGTTTTAGTTAAAAACGGGCGAAATCTGGTAGGCCGATAGGAAACCACAGCCCATATTTTTCTATATTTCAAGATTATTGTTGAACCGGAATTTGTGAAATGATACAGGCCCACACATTTTTTTTTTATGAACGTCAGTATACATTTAAAATGTGTTAGAACAGATTTTGAAAAACTGTAATGTTTGTCAAATTCCATAGTTTGTTTATGGCAATAAATGGTTTTACAGCTTGTTTTTCTTGCAAAAACAAAATTCACTTTCTCCATATTACATTACGTGTGGAAATAACACTTGTACTGACCAACAGCTGTCTGATTAATATCAAGATAGTTCTTCGTAAAGTGCAACTAAATAGGCCTACTTGCAAATGCCACCATGATTGGCCGCAGCCCTCACAGATGGCTCAGCTCAGATAACGTAACCTCGAAATTCAGACATGATGCACTGCCATCATTATAACTAATCTAGCTCCATCATTTCGGCCGTATGATTTATCTACAAGGCAGAGGTCTCTTTGACGATTGAAAGATTCGTTTCATTACAACGAAGTTACACGGTCCAGGAGAACCAAATTATGCAAATGCCTTTTAGATAAATTGCTCGTTAAATATATTAAACAGGCAGTGTTTACCGACCGTGTACAACAGCTTAGATTTACAAGCGGTTGAATCTGTTTTGACGTTTATAGCACGTGATTATGAAGTTCTAAAAGAGCATAGGTTGGGTTTAGTCACAGATTGGTAATATAGATCTGAACTTAAGAATCTATTATCTCTTTCAATCATACCTTAACCTAACTGTTTAAAGATTTACTTTATGGAAATTTCATTTCATTTTGGAGCCTATTCATCTACCGAACATTCAATATAACCATATTATATATATATATATATATATATATATATATATATATATATATATATATTTCCAGGTATTTTTTTTAAATAAGGCTTAGCAGTAACAAATAAAATAAACACGCTTTTCATTAAATTTTGCTAAATTCAGCAAGTAGAGAAGATCTTACAGAAATTGAGTTGGTCTACTAAGCGGTAAGAATACTCTTAGTAAAAATAAAACAAAATCAATACACCAAATTTAAAACAAAAAAAGCTATAAATCGACAGAATATTTTGAGCAAAACCCGCCAATTTTCTCAAAAAAAAATTCACTTTAAATTTGGTTTCAGGCTACTGTGTGATTCCCATACGCATATTAACCGAAATAGTTCATTAGGTTCATCACAGAGTGCAGCACATACAACTATTTTATTACCAGGTATTATTACTGTATGTTTGCTCGTATTTTCTGTGAGTGTAAAATTCTCATAATAATTAATTTTATACACCTACATTGCTTTTTGTTTTCGTTTTCATGATCACATAAAATTTAAGATTTAAAAAATTAGGTATCCTACGTTTATCCATTGTGTTCCAGTTGTGTCGACAAGCCTCGAATAACATTTGTACAGCCTATGTTTTGCCTATTTAAATTGAGACAGTTTGTACAATGCGTTCGCATTATTTATCACTGAAAAACCAATCTAGAATAATGCATAGCCCAATGCCACTTTGATTAATCCACCGTGGGCGTTGACGTTTACCCACGAATTTCTACAGCCGCGCGGCCACAAAAACGTGCAGTTCTAATTCCGTCGGTCGAAAAGCAACAGGTTAGTGCGACCTTCTGCGGGAGAAAGTGGTCGTCCGAGACCGCCGACTGCTAGAAAAGTAAGCAACGCGTTTCGACCCAAGATTTACTAATCCGCGGCAATTAAACAGCTGTCAACCTCGTTTAGCAGCTGTTAAACCTGTGCAAAACTATTTGACCGGCCGTTAAAAATAACCGGAAAGAAGACGACGAAGTGCGTTAGCACATTAACAGCAGTGACATCCGCGTTACGTATTTTATAAGTTATTATTCAAAAATTAATTGTAAAGTGAAAATTTTTAATAACTTAGTAGGAAAATTAGACAACGTCCATGTTAATTCAGTCGCCGCCATATTGGAATTCTTCTGAATCGAACTACTTTGATTCGCATCAAACATGACAGCATGTATATTTGATTTTTTTGTAAACGCTATATTTTTCTTGAGCCCTAAACATGCTTTACAAACACGCAGCTACAAGTTCCAAATCTACTTCCATACCAGTACCTACTGCATGCATTAAAGAATCCTGTTAATAAGCAAGTATTGTGATGTATAAGTATTGAAAACGTCAGGCGTATAATAAATAAAGTAAGCAAGCGAAAGACAGAAGAAGCGAGTGGTCGGGCGAAGGTCAACACGCCCGGCTAGCTGGCAGGCAGATGAATTATGCTAATTTGCAGTCCTTCCCCCCGAGTCGGATCATCGGTCATCAGCGTCGGAAATCAAGCGAACTAGCTTTGTTATGGATATTAATTGCAGCGTTTAACGCCGAATCAACAATCACTTCCCGCTGAGTTATCGGCTGCAGCTGAGAAGGAAGTTTTTTGGGGCCGTCTTTATCTGGTTCAGACATCTCTGTTTACGTTTGTGCCACACTCGCCTGGAATGAAAACTGACCGCGCCCAGAATAGTCCTCGTTACTCCTGATGAGTTTTTTTGGGGGGGAGGGAGGAGCTGGTATGAGTAAAAACTGGGAGATGAACATTAATTACGTTTCGAATACAGTCACAGCTGACAGAGAACAGCTACCCTGATTGAAGGTCTTATAGAGGTGACCACCACAATCATTTGTTCTAGAATCAAAAACGTTCTTTCCAAATTCTGTTTTTAAACAAGGGTACAACTGGATACCACTTATAAGATAACTAGAATGTAGACAGTCCGGCAAGAATGTAAAACGATAATTAATTTAAAAAAATCCTTAAAAAATTAAAGACTTTGAGAGCACTGACGGATTAATGCAATTTTGTGGGCGAATGGTTGGTTGGATGATTTAATTTAAGAGAGAGCCGCCTAGGGGAGGACAATTTTTGAAATAATACCTTCGAAAACTAGCTCTATTAATCTGTTTTGAGACTAAAACGTGTATAAAATAAATATAAAAATTTATTCAACTTTAGACAAAAAAATCACTTAATTTCCTCAGATTCCCAATTTTTAAAACTTTTGTAAAACTGGCTCCATTCGCAACTTCCCCTCTTCTCAATATACCTATCTATAATTGTATATATATATATATATATATATATATATATATATATATATATATGCAGTTACTCCTGTTGCTTTATCCTTACCGTTAAAGCTGATCCCTCGTCATCATTAGCCTGAGCAAGTCCAGTTAAGCGTCACAAAAGTTTTTCAACTAAGTTTTTGTCAGTTTTAGAGTCGAGAAAGATCATTCCGCTGTTGCAGTTAACGCAGGAAGAGAAGAAAGAACCAACATAATATATTTAATTAATTAATCCCGTTCTCACCCACAGTAGAAGCATTTCAAAGTGCCCAAACCTACATATGTACACACGGACAGAATTTCATGTACATACAAATTTGAAATCGGGATAATGTGACGGGTTTCGGAACCTTCTGAGGCCTCAGATGTCTCGTTGACTCTCTCAAAGCTGCAATACTTCCACTTTAAGTGGAAGTCAATTTGGATCTTTTACATTTCTTATTTTATTTATTTTGTCTTAAGAGGGGCGGTCGCCCCTTCGCCCTCCTTTAATCCGTCCTTCTTTGAGAGTATGTTTAAAAAAACCTGAATTTCAGTTGATTTAAAATTCCTGTTCAGAAGCTATCGGTGAAGGTATAAGACAACCATCGATTATTGGCAATAGTGTCAATCTAAAAATTATAGTTTACAAATGATCGAATAAATGAAACGAACATGACGCACATCGAATTAATATTTCTCAGATTTTTGTAAACCGATTTGAGTCATAACCCTATAAGTATGATATCTCCGATTAATAAATATTATTTGGATCTTTGAAGGGGTTCATTTAAGCTACTTTTTATCAAACATTTTGAAGACTTTTTGAGAAATGTACAGCCTACTAGATTTCGTTATCATTTATCCTTACTTTTAAATAAGGTTACGAACGCTGTTTTCACGTGGAAGAGTCGGAAACGCGAAAATATTTTAAATTCAACATACCAAATTTTCGTAACTGTTACAAGTCATAAAAGTAATTTCCCAATAACACTGTAAGTGTTATCTATTTTAAAATTAGATAACGTAAGGAATGGAATTTTCTATTAGACAATCCGAGTCGTTTAGAAAGTGCCACTATGATTTTTTTATCGATCCCGTATTGCCGGTCAATGATTACGCAATATCCACGCACCTTGGGAAAAAGTTGACAACAAAATACCCGAGCATGCGCAGTAAATTTGATTGATAACGGTAACAGATCCACTTTCTGGGAACTCGGCGCAGGCTATTGAAACGAAACAAAAGCTCGCGGACAAATCACGCGTTGCGCAAACACTGTGAGGCGATTACAAGCGTGTCATCGCGCGTGAAAAGCGTTTTAATTGTACAATGTTCGGAAACGAGAACGGTTACCACAGAATGTTAGCGCTGAAGGGTAACATTTTGGCGGTAGACAATCGAAGAGCTGCGTCAAGCCGACCTGCCCTGGATCGGAAACAATGGGCGACAAATTTGGTCAGTAGGAGCACCCGGTGGAAGTGTTATAAGCGCTGACAATGGGCGGAAGAAAGAGGCTAATGAAATGCCAGAAGCTGTTGGTGTAGCAATTTGTCGGGTGATGACGGTGATTTTTTTCTAAAACCGTCAGGACAAACAGACACAAAGCCAGTTCGACGAACGGAATGTGTGTCTGCAGTAAACTTAACAAGGGTGAGTATCAAGGACGTAAAGAGGTTGTACAGAGCCAGGTGAGGACTGAAATAAGAAAGGAGATGGACAACTCGAATCTTGAGCATTGCGATCTTGTGGTTTATCATTTCCAAAGAAAACATTTGGTGGAAAAAGAATTAAAAATCCAACTTTGTTCAGCGTTACACGAAATATTTTCAAAATGTCACTGATCCACAATTTTCGGTTACAAATCAATACCTGAGCTTCTGTGCAGCTTATGCATTTCCTTAATTAATATCAGGGGACTTTGAAAATATAAAATGTAAAGTATAAAACTGATTAGATGGTAAAATTTGAGATTTGTAAAAAAAGTGTAAGATTTAAAAAGTCACGTATTTTTTTGAGATTTGAAATGACCGCTATTTTGAAACTTCTGAACGGATTTTATAGGTAATATAACGACCAAAATCGATTTTTGTGCCGACATCTTGAATTGTTAACGTAAGTGCTAAATCACATACACGCGCGCACGCACACACACCACACTGCTAAACGACTCTTCAAAACGAGATCTAGAAAAAGCAGCTCGAGAGCTAATTTTTCAATGGAAATTCGCCGCAAGACCCTGAAGAAAACAAAACTGAAATATTAAAGATTTGGCGAAAGTGTGTTTAGATTCTTCCAAGAAGTCGTTTAACGTGGAATATCGACTTCACATTTTGCTGTTCTGCGTAAAGAAATAACGGAATTTTAAGCAGCTGGACCATATAACGGGTACGATATGCAGGGCGCTCCACCCTTAATGAGAGCTGGTACAGTGTTGCCAACTGGCGGACACGAGGGTAACGAAAGGAAAGCTACTTTACTCATGCGTAAGTGTTGACACTCTGTAACTCATTTTGTATTCAGAGTGATCTTTACACGATCCACGCTCGTTCGCTTATTCCGTTCGTTATCAAAGGTTCGTTTCCGTATTTCCGATGTAATAGGAAAGTATAAAATGCTAAATTTTGCAGATCTGATTCAAAACTTGACACGAAAATCGCATTGACCAATCCGAACCTGAAACTAAATTCGTATTTTTTTTTGCGTTGGACATTTTTCAAAATATGATTTCACCTTCGTAATGAACGTTATTAAAGCTAAGAAAATGAGCTTGGCGGCGGTCAGGGTTCATTTTCGTATTTTTAACGTTAAAATTGCTAATTTAAGCAGATTATAACGGTGAAATCAGACTTTAAAAAAAAGTAAAATAAAAAATTCTTTTTCAGGAAAATTCGCTTCCATCACGTCGGCGACACATTTGCGTGCCGCGATTGTTATTCAATCGATAACGGTCGAATCGTTTACGGACAACTTAACGGACAAGTACGAAGTTACAGCTAGTAACAAGTTCCAAGAGTTGGGAACTCGTTCAAAAATCTAGCGCATGCGTATTAAGCGCTCGGCTAATGTTGGAGTAATTTTCCAATGGAATTACTAGTACGAGTATTTTATCACAAGATCTCGACCTTAATTGGTTTCATTCAGACATCACGCTTTGCTCGGTTGCCGGGTATTTGCAGATTGCGTTACGTCGCCTTTCTAGGTCACATTTTGGGGGAGAGGGTTAGTTGTACCGAAAACGAAAGCCAATTAGATCGATCTGCTTTTATTACAGACCCGTTTGCGAAACGTACCCCTGGCCTAAAACCGAAAATTATTACAAACGATCGGTGTAAAAATATTACAGAAACCGTTTCCACATCAGTAGTATCTGATGCGTTCATGTCAGAAAGTGTAACCAATTCGGAAATACCCTTAAAAAGGACAAATGGAAGTACATCAGTATTATCTTATGAATTCACGTCACAAAGTATAACCAATTCAGATATAAGTTTATACAGTACAAATGGAAATATATCAATAATATCTGATGCGTTCGTGTCACAAAGTATAACCAATTCGGAAATACCCTTACAAAGTGCAAATGGAAGTGCATTAGTAGTATGTGATGAGTTCTAAGAATTCATGTCACAAAGTATAACCAATTCGGGAATACTCTCATAAAGTACATTTGTAATATCTGATGCGTTCATGTCACAGAGCATAAACCAGTTCGGAAATACCCTTAGAAAGTACAAATTGAATTACGTTAGCTGTATCTGATGCGTTCATGACACAAAGTATAACCAATACGGAAATACCCCTAAAAAAATAATTATCTCTAAATAATACTGTAACCTAGAAATAAATCTGCTTAGCGGCGGGGTGTACACATAAGCTGCGTGTTTCACTTTTATGCACCGGAAGTACCCGCATCGCCCGTGAAGTGTCGGATGTGCTCGGACCTCGTGCTGATCGCTGATCTTGCGTCCCACGAGAAGCTAATGGACCTCAGAAACATGAGACACACGAAGTACAAGGAAAAGCAGACACAAATTCGTATCAACATTTCCTGTCACCTGTGCACGCTTTTGCAGCCGATTTTATTTCTACACTGAGTTATACAAACGGTCATCATAGTACTACTCAGGCCCGGGATTTAGAAATAAGCGCCGAACCTGATCTCTACATTTTTTTTACAACTTGTCATAAACTAATCCTAAAAATATACTAGATCAGAGAATTTTTAGTGGTATATTTAGATGATGGATGTACACTATACTAGTAGGATAATTACTGGATAAACATATTTAGAGGATATTTATTGAGGCCAACATTGTAGATTCAGCCGCATTTCAATAACCCGTTACAAACTAAAGGGGTGTTGCAACCCTCTCCCTTAATCCCTCGCACACCTGCAGTCCTGATTACAAAGTGGATTGAACGTTTGAACGTTACTATTACACTGCGACCTTTGTAATCTACTCTGATCCCTTTCTACATTCCTAAGGCGCCTTCTTTTCTTAAAGTTTAGGATTTGTAGAGGATTCAAAGTCACTCTTCTACTTCTACTTGATGACATACAAAAGTTGGAGCCGAAATTTACCAGCAAGTGATGAGGAACTTCTTTTCTTCTTCGCAGTATCTTCATGTCCAATATTCTACCAATATAAACCGAGATTCCCCTTCAGATGGCCATGCCCCTTAGGAAAATTCCGTACTACTTCTATTATCTTTCCAGATTTTATATCTTTTGACGTCTTCTTCTTCAAGTATCTTCTTGAAATAACTGTCTTCAAGTCCGCTGAAACGGTTTTGGGCCGATTCAGCTTAATTATTTACAAATAACCAAATAAGCTCCCAGCACCCAAACAAAACATCTGGGATTACCAAAACAAATCTGTGTAATAGTGTTTCGAGAACTACCGTCAAAATAACCTAAAATGTCGCAACAGAAAAAATAAAAATGGAAATTTAAAATTCAAAACTCAAAGCAACTGTACCAAATTTTAAATAAAGAAATTTACAGTTGAAAACTTAACCGGGCAACATATGATTTCCGGCGATTTATTTCCTAAACGTTTTTCCCTTTTACAACGACTTAAGAATTAAAATCGCAAACTCGTATTTTGAAAAATTCCGTTTTTAAGAGGTTCCCCCACATCGAGATATTTTGAAATTAGAACATAAAATTAACAATAGCTGCCACAAATAAAGAAAACTGGCTCTAGTATCAAGAGATATAATTTTTCAAAATGTGGTCTCTTAGACTGTCATAATAGCTTATCTACAGGGTTTGTTTTACCATCCGTTCGCGAACAATGGTTTTAATGTTACTACTAATACATAATACATATACGTCCATATACTGCTAAAATAAAATTATAGTTCACCTGTTTGGCTTTGGCCTTGGCTCTACTAATGTCCTCATGATCAGGATGGTCAGGGTCTGTCTCGTTCAGAAGACTCTGGAAGTAATGTTCATACTGCGCCAGCCTTTGGACCTGCAACGCAACAGAAAATTAAGTCATCACAAAATTTTCATTTCTACTTAAAAAATAATCGTGGCACGCAGCTGTCTCGCTGACGTGACGAAAGCGAATTTCCAAAAGTATTTTTTCATCTTACCCTTTCTTTAAATTCAGATTTCATCATCGTAATCATCATTAAAATCTGCATATATTAGCATTTTAAATTACATTGAAATTACGCTAATTTATGCAGTTTTCAGTGCTGATTAAACATATTCAACATTATTTAATCCACGACAAAAAAACTTGAATTTGTAGATACAATTACAAATTTACCAGTGCTGATTATCAAATTGTCGAAACTATTACCAAAATCGATTTTTTACCAAGTTTGAATCAAATCGGACTAAAATTGCGAACGCGAGTATGCTAAAAAACATTACACCACTCCCCATCTAAAAAGTGATCTACATGTCAGGGTCCGCTCATTTCAAGGTCTCAGTCCTGGGTCTTACCATGATGGCCGCTCCTAAAGCTCATTTTCCAATGAAAATTCGCAAATAAATATTACAAATTCATGGCACAAATTTTCAACGTTTAATTTATTATATATGAACTGTTTTACATTCTACACAGCTCTAGTGTAGGCTATTCTATAAATCATCAAAAATTAATTAGGCTTACTTTCGTATCTTTGTTGATGACTCAGATATTCTGCTCTTGTTATTTAACTATGGAATATTCGAGACTTCTACTCAAGGCATTAGGCTATATTTACGTAAACACGGAGTAGGTTAGGCCTATTTCCTATCCCCAACGGGAGATGTCGCTTTTGACTGGCACACATTTACCTTCAAACATTAGCCGCACACGTTAGGCCTATTTCCTATCTCCAACGGGAGATGTCGCTTTTGACTGGCACACATTTACCTTCAGACATTAGCCGCACACATTAGGCATTGAGTAATTTTTTCCGTTTTGTGATTTGAAGTTTTGCTTATCGCTTGTAAATTTAACTACTTGATTTTGACCACAATCGGGGGTGGGGATCAACACCGAGAGTTTGTTCTGGTTTTAGATTTAGTATTTTAACTTAGGCCTAGGATTGTGTTCTAGTGTTTAAGCTTTATAGGTTAGACACAAAACAGAAGTTTATCCACACTCGCTAAACGTCAAATAAACAATGACTCAAAAAAAATTTTAGTATTTGATTCTGACCGGAACTGGGGGGGGGATCAACATTGAACGTTTGCTCTGGTTTATATTTAGTATTTTAACACAGGCCTAGGATTGTGTTCTAGTGTATAAGATTTATAGGTTAGATACAAAGCGGGAGTTGATCCACACTCGCGAAACGTCAAATAAACAATGACCAAAAAAATAAATACAAATAATTCTTTTCGGGGCGTTGTATACTTGAAAGAAATGCTATTTTGAAATGTTTCAGAATTTAAATAGCATACTTTTCGATCGAATTAAAAAAAACAAGCAATGCAGAACTGGCCGACAGAAAAAACAATGCGGAACTTTTGGTATGCTGTATACTTTTTCACTATTACGATTTCATTATTTTCATAAAAATTTAGATGCATTCAGGAAAGGGCAACTCTTGAAAATTATTTTCGTATATAATTTCGCGTGAGTTCAGGTACATAACTTAAAAATTAACTGAAACTGTCACAGACTATGAATCTGAATATCTTAGGCTATACAAGGGACTTTAATAATAATTAGTTTATAACCCTACTTTTGACTGTTTAAGTATAATAATATAATATTTGTGATTCTGGCATTCAAAAATTGGTATAGGTCATATACATTAAATAATTTAACTACACAAATTTAGAAAATACACATTTTTAAAATTAACAAAAACAACAAACATAACCTGAAATGAAATGATATTGAAGCTATTGTGCGAAATCAGCTGTTTAGAAGTATACTTCCAGTCTAGATATACACAAAAACAATATATGCTGTGAGGTATGCATTGCGGATTCAAGCGTGACGTGAAAGCAAATGTTTATACCCACGTTTTGTCAACAGCGACCGTACAAGTTTTCACTTCAAAAATACATTTTATTAATCACTAAAAAAATTAGAGCGTTCCGTGACGACAAACTGAATTTTTCTTCGTGCAAAGCATAAACCCATACCCCGCGATAAGTAGTCACTTCAAAAACAGATTGAGTTAAACTAAGATTGAGTGCAAAATCTATATGACAGTGTATCCATGCTCTGGAGATTAAATGTATTGTTGTCACAAATTATATTACATCGAAAATGTTTCTAAATTGACAACACAATTAACGATTTATAATATACTATTAGATAAAATTTACATTAACGAATTTCTGTTAATCGCGCGGACTGTCAGCAGGGTTTTTAATGAACGCCATCAGAAAATAAAGATAAGCCGACGACCAATAAATGATGGAGAATACGAGAGCTAATCGAAAGCGCAGCAGTAAAATACGAGAGAGTAGATAGGCGAGTCGATTGCGAGATAGTTTAGAGAGGATCGATAAATCCTAAGAAACATGCGTTGCTTCGTCGGCCAAGAACAGTTACTCGTAGAGGATTGCGTTACTGGCCGAGGCGTATGTCTGTCGTAACGCACCACTAGCGTAGAAACTATAAATTAGAAAATTACGACAGTTTTGTAAAATGTCCGAAAACAACCCTAAGGAAAAGAACTGTTAAAACAGTAGGCCTACTTGTGATTGTAATAACATATTTAATTTGAATAAAACATTATTGTAAGCACTTCATTTAGGCATATCAATTTTTTCTTCCTCGCTGTAGAATGTTATGATCATCGATAAGAAAATCGATGTTCAAATTCCGATAAGCGTAACAATATTTAGGAAAGCTACTAGATGCAGCGAGTCCAGATAAATGGGTTTTATTTGACCTGCGTCTAGAAACACATCGTTAAAACTAATCAACTGGTTTTTCATGAAATTAGCATGTACGTCACACTTTACCCGTATCTTGCTAGTGAATTGGGGAAAGTGTTATCGATGCCGGCCACCGGAGTTAAGACCCTGACTTAGGCGCCGATCCTGACCACTACATCACTTCTTGAGGTCGTTAAAAATTGTGTGTGCGTGCGTGCGTGTGTGAGATTTAACATTAGTAATCTCACGTTAGTAATTTTGGTTCGATTTGATTCAAACGTCTGTTTAGTACTTTATTTTTTAATTCACAAACTAATTATAAAATAATGAAATTCTTCTGTTTTTTTCGTTTGTAATACTGTAATAAAAGATGAATTTAAAGGTAATTGTCTCTTTTATTATTATACAGGAAAACCTGTGATGCCATTATCCCGCGAGTTTTTTATAAAAAAAATTACACAACTTTTAATTACATATTAAGTTAAGCTAAACGTTCCCATTCATTACATATTTTCCAAGTAAAACTGCAATTTTTTGTCGAATTTCTTACCTAAGTGATCGGAGCCACCCAATACGTACGAATATATATATATATATATTATATTTTTTTTTTTTTTTTTTTTTTAATGTGCGCAATCACGTGTCACGCTAGCCCCGATCATTTCACTTCGTATTGTTAAAATGTCAAACATATTAAATATATTTCGAAAATATAGGAATAATAAATTTGTATTATTAAATAACACGGAGAATTAATTCAATAAGGCCGGCGAGATGCACATAGTTTTGATTTTCTAGGTTGAGATATTTTCAACCGACGTAGCTATTCAACGAAACCTATTACGTTAACCTATTAATCTATTACGAAAGCTATTACGAACGTGTAAATAATGTTCTCATTTGTTAAACGTTAAAATAGCTTGTTATCAGACCGGCAAGACAGAAGCTGTCTGTTATCAGTGCACTATCTCTCGCCTAATGTTTACCAAAGCTACAACTACTGTACCTAATGTGCAACGGCCTTCAAACTCGTGCATAATTACACAGTATTCTTCTTGTAATGAAACCATTCCCACAGAGTTAATAACAGTAGTGTTTTTATTGTTGATAATCAAAACAAAACCAGTTTGCAGTGAAATAATTACAGGCAAATTGCAATCAGAAGGATACATTGGTTGTCATTAACTGCAAAACAACTTTTGTTCGCTTAATTCTGCTTCGAATCTTATACCACTTCTTACAGAAAAGTTGATTTGGGTTTTCATCTGACATAACTTAGAAGCTAAAAAGCAAATATTTTATTTTCAGAAATATTCAATATAGACGGAAGAGAGGTGGAGAACATCTTACAAATTTACACGACTTCTTCTTAATTAACATACCAAATCAAATACTGGAGGATTTCTTACGAACTTACGCGACTTCTTCCTAATTAACATACTAAATCAAATACTGGAGAATGTCTTACAAATTTACGCGTCTTCTTCCTAATTAACATACCAAATCAAATATTGGAGAATGTCTTACAAATTTACACGACTTCCTAATTAACATACCAAATCAAATACTGGAGAATGTCTTACAAACTTACGCGTCTTCTTCTTAATTAACATACCAAATCAAATAGGCCTACTGGAGAACGTCTTACAAATTTACACGACTTCTTCCTAATTAAAATACCAAATCAAATACTGGAGAATGTTTTACAAACTTACGCGTCTCCTTCCTAATTAACATGCCAAATCAAATATTGGAGAACGTCTTACAAATTTACACGACTTCTTCCTAATTAAAATACCAAATCAAATACTGGAGAATGTTTTACAAAGTTTACGCGCTTCCTTCCTAATTAACATGCCAAATCAAATATTGGAGAATGTCTTACAAATTTACACGACTTCCTAATTAACATACCAAATCAACGAAATTAACATACCAAATTGGAGAATGTATTACGTTTCCTTTCAAATTATCATACCAAATCAAATATTGAAGTACGTGTTACAAACTTACACGTCTTCTTTATAATTAACATACCAAATCAAATATTGGAAAACGTTTACAAACTTACGGGTCTTTTTCCTAATTAACATACCAAAGCAAATATTGGAAGACATCTCACAAACCTACGCGTCTTCTTTCTAATTAACATACCAAATCAAAGACTGATGACACTGTACATTATGACAAATCACCAATATCGTTTTTCAAGTGGACTACAGAATGGCCAATTTCTTGGAAAACTGCGAATAAAGTGTAGTGTATTAACGGGCGGCTTACTAGGATTATAAAAGGTTAAAGGAAGTGCTCGGCGGTTGCGGACCCGCCTCCGACCCTAGGGTGACATATGGCCAGCACATGTCGTGTCCAAGGAAGTAACAGAGTCTGCTTGCGGTTATGAAGCAATTGCAACGATAAAACACGCTGTCAAAAGTGAAGCCATTTTAAATAATTGATGCCGTTAAATGGCGAGTATTATCAACGCTTAAGTGTTCTAGAAACTGTAAAAAATGGCGCAATAACGCTGCAGGAACTTCCTCATATTCGATTAATGTCAGCGAATTTCTTGCGGAAAACGAGCTATTGGAGCAGCTATCACGGTACGACTCGGACCAGAGAACTTAAAATAAGACATCTAGAACACGTTTTGGGACAAGTTAATTATTAAACGAAATTTAAAATCTTAAGATTTTGCATTATTCTGAAAATCTTTTTTCGCCGTTGTAATCAGCGTTAAAATGACAAACAAAGTGCTCAAAATTAATAAATTGAGCACAATTTAGCATTTTAAATTTTATTGTAAATACAAAAAAAAACACCGACTATTACGTTCATTTTCGGATAATTTTTCCTAAATGCTAATTTATACATATTTCAACGCTGATAACGGCGATGAAATGAGATTTTCAAACTTGAAAATAAAGATTTACGTGGTATAAAACCAAATAACCCGAAATAATTTGTCAAACGTTTACAAAGCTTTTTTTATGGTTGCAAAAAAACAAAAACAAATTTAAAAAATCCTCCAACGATTTAGTTCAAATCTTGATATATTAAAATAAAACGTAAAGGCAGCAATATCTTCTCTCTCTCTCTCTCTCTCTCTCTCTCTCTCTCTAAAAAGAAAGTTTTTGGCTCTCGACTAAAAATTGAAAATCTATCTAAATATTCATAATCAAATCGTAAACGTCAAAATTTGGTATTCAACAGTCTAGACCCTGTCGCCATATTGAACGTATTCCCTGTAAAACTGACAGATACAGATTATTCCGCTATAAAATTACGTTTTATCTCTCTCTCTCTCTCTCTCTCACACACACACACACACAAACTAAACTTTTAAAATTTTATATCAATAATAATTAATCTTAAAATTAATATTAGTCTTATTCGGAATAGATTCAATATGACCGAAAGGGTAGACACTCTAAACAAATTCTGATAAAGCGATTCGATAAGTCTTTTTTTCCCTGTCTATTTTGAAGATAACTTCGAATTTTCAAGGAAGGGTGAGCAACAAGTAGGCCTACGGAAATTTCTGTACAACATTATTAATGACCGCTGGCCGCTCCCCGCTCGGCAGCCGTCTTGTGATGGAGGTCAGGCTCCAGTCCATTGCTCACGACGCTGCTTTTTGCGAATTCTGCGGCGAACCGGAAATTAAAAATGCTTCATTTAATGTTATGATTGTGACCAATATAGCAGACGTTGCCGTTTCGGCGGTCTAGAGTCCGGCGGGCAAAGTCCGCACCGGAGCCCGGAAACGGCGTTTCTAACAAACACAGTGTTTCTTCTACGACGCAGCGGCGCGCAGCTGTTTCGCACTGGTGAAGGATTTTCGGATTTTCAACAAACTTTTTACGAAATTTCGAAAATCTCGAACCTTAGCCGCCGTCAGATTTATTTTCGCATTTCAAACGGAATTTGTAACGCTAATTCGTGAAGATTTTAACGTTGATTACGATGGTGTGAAATCAGACAACAAAAAAAAACTAACATAAAAATCGAAACGATTTTTTAAAGAATTGAAAATGTTTTCATTTTGAAACGGTCTAAAGCAGGGGTTCTCAAAGGGGTCTATTGAACTTTGAAGGAGGTTACATGAAGTCGGAGGGGGGGGTCAATGAAATAAAATCCATTTTTAATCCTTTAACGCGCACTTCATAAAAAATTAAAACTGTGAAAAAAATCATTTTTTTTATTTGCAAATATCTGCAAATCCACTCTGTAACTCCAACATGTAAAAAAATTAATCATTTGCAACAATCTAAAGATTAAATTACGCGCTGGATATTTTCTGTTAATGGCGAAGCCATTAGTCAGGTTCAGGTATTTTTTGACCGCCTGTCAACCTGTCAGTGGGCAAATATATTACACCGTTCCAAACGACCCGAATCGTTTAATTACTGGTAAATAGTCGGGATGGGGGGGACATGATGACTTTTAATTATTTCATCGAGCTACGTTCGTCGTACTTTCTGAGATTTTACAATAAACTTGTTTTTTTTACGTAACACTGGGTATAAACGTACTATAATGATAACCCTTACGAGAGGTCAGTGCTCGCTGCTAGTGCAATGCTCAACCGCACTTGAAAATATAATAGTACTGTATATTTTCTCAAACATCTTCGTTCCCTGTCCATGCAGCGTGCTGCGTTCCTAGCCGCAAATAGTACGTACGATTCTAATATTTCTTTATTTT
This sequence comes from Callitettix versicolor, assembly GCA_022606455.1. Taxonomy (NCBI): domain Eukaryota; kingdom Metazoa; phylum Arthropoda; class Insecta; order Hemiptera; family Cercopidae; genus Callitettix; species Callitettix versicolor. Next base: position 40,052,669 of record CM040184.1, read on the forward strand.
TGTTTAAAAAAACACAATTAAATAACACCGATGGATTACTGGACGTTCAGGATTACTGGACGTCAGGATTACTAGACGTACCGGATTATTGGACATCCGGATTACTGGACGTCCGGATTACTAGACGTTCCGGATTACTAGACGTTCCGTATGATTTGAATTCCGGATTATTTGATGTCCGGATTACTGAATGTACCGGATTACTTGATGTCCGGATTACTAAATGTACCGGATTATTTGATGTCCGGATTATTTGATGTCCGGATTACTGAATGTACCGGATTATTTGATGTCCGGATTATTTGATGTCCGGATTATTTGATGTCCGGATTACTGAATGTACCGGATTATTTTATGTCCGGATTATTTGATGTCCGGATTATTTGATGTTCGGATTATTTGATGTCCGGATTAATAGACGTTCCGGATTACTGGAAGTCAGGATTGCTAAACATACCAGATTTCTGAACGTCCGGATTTCTAGACGTTCCGAATTATTGGACGTCTGGATTACTAGACGTTCCGGATTATTAGACGCCCGGATAAGTAGACGTTCCGGATTACTAGACGTCCGGGTTACTAGACATTCCGGATTACTGGACATTCGGATTATTGGAGTCCGAATAACTAGACGTTCCGGATTATTGGACGTCCGGATAACTAGACGTTCCGGATTACCGCAACTGTACTGTATTTTACTTTTATTCGCTGTTTTTATTACTTTATCTCTGAAGAATATTACAAACAGCAAATACAGCGACGAATTTTTTAATTACTTGTCGGATGAGAATTTTTTGCGAAATATTTTTAGGTAAGGTAGAACGAAACGTGCCAGCCGCACGCTCCTTATCTGTTTTTTACGACCACTCTCAAACAATATGGAACAGATTGTGGACACGCAGTTCGTCGCTCTTTGAAACATTCTTACATTGACAAATCGGCAACTGCTTTTTCAAAATTTGATAAAATTTAACCAACGTTCACCGTAAATTCATAGCTTCACAACGTCCAAGTACACAGAAAATACGAAAATGAACCCAGACCGCCGTCAGTTTCTTCTGAAATCTGAAAATTTAATGTAATTTTAGGCTGATTTTAATGCTTATTACGATGGTAAAATAAAAAATTTAACATAAATTAGTTAACAGCTGAATGACAGTCGTTTGAAACGAACGGATTTCGTTGGTTAAGGAAATTACCTAGGAAATGTTTCCGTGTTTGTGTCCGTTTTTCAATTGGAAATATTAAATTGATTTCAATGACAACAGTTCTCCAGCACAGAACCGCTTGCAATGAGACTCCGCCACATCGTGAAATGCCTTATTCCGCCAGTCACTCAAGTATTTAAACCTATTCCGCGTCGGTTAACAAGCCCAATTGACCTAGCTCGTTGCATACACGCACGCGTAAAACATTACTCACAACATCGGCATTTCCGATCGAGAAGGCACAGGCCGGGGGCGTGGCTTATCCGCGACTCCTGAAATATTCTACACTTTATTGAACGTAATAATCCGCGTTTCGGAAGCGAGGCCGCGCCTGATTGGCTCACGCTGGAAAAGCAGTTCTAATTACGCAGGATATCGGATGAGGATTCCGATTAAGGAATCTATTCTAATTAGAGTTTCGGCAAGTTGGAAACATAAATTAATTGAAATACGGAATATAACATTTTGTTTACCTCCTTATTTTGAGGAAGCCTGCGTGGTGCTTATTTCGTAATTTTTAAGGGCGGCTGAACGCGTGAACGTATCTACTCGAAACGTTTAGAATATGTTTCCAACTTTGAAAGACTAGTTGAACGCCAATTCGATGCGCTATCGACGAAAGAAACAAAAATTGTCCCTGTAATCTCGAATTAACATCACTCGGATCAACTGATTTGGGTATCTGGTCATCAGGGAGTCGCACGATATTCATTGCAGATCGAATCTACTTGCTTCCAGCCGGACGACCACCAGACTTAACGGGCCAAGATCGTTTCGCGTTCTTAGATCCAAAATGCACTTCACAGCTGACCAAAGACGTCGATGTACAGTGTCACCAGAGGACACACCACGTGAATGTCCTGCTACTGTTTTGGTGATCAAAACAGAGCCGCAAAGGTCAACTATTCCTAATTCCTTCAGTTCTAAGCCTGCAATACTCGTTCCGCCGTCATGTTGGAACTGGAAGAGATAGACTGAACTGTAATAATTTAACTGTTGTAAAATAATTCGACGTAATTAACGTGTTTGAACCTATGTCAGTAAATAAGTAGGCCTAATAATAATAGAGCGAAGTGAGGTCCCTGAACCAAAACGACCGCTAGGCATTTCGTTTGCGCGCGCGCGTGTTACGAAGATACCTTGTATAACGGACAGCGTAGGCCTACGTGTATGGTTTTTTTTTGCATTTTAATAAAAATCGTGTTCAGTGTTTGTGAAGTGTGTTTTCAATGTTTTGTTTAACTTTGTTACGACCTCGACAGAGGGATTTGATATTTTCTATAACGGCGTGAAGATGAAACAGTAAGGTTTCTAAACCGCGTTAGCTTGCAAGAGGTGAGTAAAAAATACTACTAGACGGAAGAAAATAGGTCATAATCCTAATTATTTAAATATTTGGTCCGGTGGCTATGTTGCAATAATGAAACTTTTTCATTCACACGGCGGCTTTTGATTTAACAATGACGAGTGTAGTTGCTCATTATTTCTTACTAAACTCGTCCTACCACCTGCCTCAATGTAGAAAGAAAAAAAAAAAAAAAAAAATTCAATAAATTTAGTCCAGTAACAAAATGTCTGTAAATATTACGGTTACTAGTTGAAAGATTGCGAACGCTGTCAGTAACCAGGCGATTATACATACTAAGTGGTCTATTGATCTACGCCGAAATCTCGAAACACCGAATGTTCAACTTTGCATAACACCCTGAACAGTACAACAACCCGGGGGAATTCCACCGAAAAGTAGTTTCTTTATCGTCGCGTCCACGATAGTTTATCTTCTGTTGACGACAAACTTTTTATTGTCTAGACATGATTACCCGACCTAACCTAACAGTTTTTTTTTTACTTGCTATTTTAGAGAGAAAGTATTAAAGCTGCCTAAACAAAATTCGACGTTAATACAGAGCTGAACGTTTCGCGGCCCATAGACGGCATGATTTGGTGACGTAGAATATTAAATATGTATTTGTGTATTTCGTTCAAACTGCAGAACTATCCGCCGGTAAAATTTTCACTTTTCCAAATTTTCGAGTAAAACGTAACCTTTATTTCAAATTTCGTTCACTGTATGGTTTTTCACGTATGATTAAAGTTTGAGCAAAATATGTCGAGCCATTTTCGTGAAAGTTTTAATCGTTGTTTTTTGGGATTTCTTTTGCAGAAAACAATTCCACAGCATACTTGAAATAACTAAGTTCGTTTTGAACGTGTTTGATGTGTGACAGTGTTAATTTTGCTCAAAGTTTACAAATTTCCTACTTTTCTGCGGCTATTTGCGCAAAATACACATAAGATACGCTTCTATGGCTTCTATTGTTCTATTAATTATATTTGTACATTAATCTTCGATAGATAGTGCAAATTACAGAAACTATCAAATTTGACTCATATTTTACACTATCCGCAACAAACAGCACTTGTAAAACACTTCAGAAGATTAAAGTCACTTTACAGAAAAACAAGTTTCCGTTATTGAGCCAAAAATTTTAAAAATCACGTATCATGTTTTCTCTTTCTTTTAAATTTTAATTACGATAATTTGTTGAAAACACGACAGCTAGTTTTAAACAACACGACCTAAAACTTATTACAGCCTATCAGCTGATCAATGAAATCAGCTGATCGTTACGAATTAATGTAAAACAACTGATCTTTTACTATTACATATTTATCAAAATTAAATTAACGATTCATTTTATATATTTATGTCAGTCAAATTTCTTAGTTTCCGTAGTGTAGAGGTTATCACATGCGCCTCACACGTGCTAGGTCCCCGGTTCGATCCTGCGCGGAACCACAGGAAATTTTAATTGTAATAAATTTAACATGAGACTTGCGACGCGCAAAATATACTATTATACGAGTTTTTTATATTCGGTTACAAATAAGTTTTCCGATTTTATGATACTATGTCAATAGGGTTTGTATTTTTAAAAATTTAGAGTACCTTATGAAACTATACAAGATCAGATTGGTCATAGAGACCGTCGAAACACCGCTCACACACTGTACACAGGTAAACAAAGAGACAAGTGGCGGTAACGAATTGTTAAGTACCCGTCACATAATCGGACGAGACGTTTTGGCAAGAGTCGTGACTTCATAGCAAGTGCATCGAGCTTTATACCTGTAAGTGGTACCTTACTTCAGGTTAATGTAGACATTATTTACTACATACTCCTGTTATTTTATAAAGTAACCACACACTTGTTGCAATATCACGGTCTCATGTCCTAACCGATCGTTAAAGTCTCTATTAAAACTCTACGTCATACTCTGTAAAAACATATATATATCTCACTATTTTACTGTCTCACTTTAAATTCATGACATATTCAATAGAATTGCCCCAAGTTCAACGTTCTTTCGAAATTAATTAATATTAACAATTTGATTAAATTAACAATTTCGACAACAAAAACCGAGAATCTATTGAAAGAAAACTCAAGTACCCGTCATATTATTGTACGAGATGTTTTGGCAAGTCGTGACTTCATAGAAAGTGTATAGAGCTTTATACCTGTAAGTGGTACCTTACTTCAGGTTAATGTAGACATTATTTACCACATACTCCTGTTATTTTATAAAGTAACCACACACTTGCAATATCACGGTCTCATGTCCTAACCGATAGTTAAAGTCGATTAAAACTACGTCATACACTGTAAAAACATATATATCCCACTATTTTGCGGTCTCACTTTACATTCTTCCGAAGTGAATTAATATTAAATTAGGCCCTGATTAAACTGACAATTCGTTAACAAAAACCGGGAATCGATTGATCGAAAACTGTTTATTAATTAACTTCGCGTGAAAGCACAATTAAAAAAGCAATTATTACGAAGTAAAATCATAATACCGATTGTTTTTTTAACAATTTTAAATTTAATCTCGATCGGATAACGGTGCGTTCTCGCGAAGCGCGCGGTCATGTTGCGACTTGCAATTAACCCAGAATAGGTTCACGCAAAAACTAATTAATTAGCGGTGACAACCGATAGAGGAAGTTTCAGTTGCCCGGTTGAACTAACGCGACAAAAAAATGTACCAGAAAAGTGGTTAGTTTTTACTCTGTTGGCGAATGTCTTTGGAAAATGAGTTACGGAAAGACCCCGGATACAAGTTTTGAATAATAGTTTATATGTATTATATGTATGAATATTCGTTTATATGTATTGTAAATATTCACATATAAATTGATTCGACAGTAATTAGGTTAGGTTGTTGAATAATGTGAGTACGTATAACAATAATAACATGAACAGACATTTTGAGGTTAGGTTGCTGGTTAGATTAAGTTAGGTTCTTGGTTAGGTTGTTGAATGAGTAAGAATGATAATAACATGAATAGACATTTTTAGGTTAGATTAGGTTAGGTTGTTGAATAATATTAATAATAATAATAATAATAATAATAACATGAACAGACATTTTTAGGTTGGGTTAGGTTACGCTGTTGTGTGAGTAAGGCTAATAATAACATGAACAGACATTTTTAGGTTAGGTTAGATTCTGAAATAAAATGAGTAAAGATAATAATAACATAAACAGACATTTTTAGGTTAGAGTAGGTTGTTGAATAATATTAATAACAACAATAATACCATGAACAGACATTTTTAGGTTAGGTTAGGTTCTTTGAATAATATGAGTAAGGATAATAATAACATAAAGACATTTTTAGATATTAGTTCACACTAAAACATTGCACTAATGAACTGGAAGTGGAATGGCATTGACAAATGAAAGAAGTACAATCCTGCGTCCTTATCAACGGGCGACAAACGATAGCACACGTCTGCATAAACAGATTCTTAAGTACAATACTTTAAGAACGCCAAACGACAAAGCTGACGTAAACCGGCCTAAGATTAATTAATCCCTATATTACCCCAATGTAGAAAATCACCGGTAGCAATATGTGATTAGTACCTGTTACCGGGGAACTAGGTTAAATCTAGGTGCAACAGGGATGACGGTAGCGATATGTGATTAAGTAACCAGTTACCGCGCTGCCGCTCAGCTGTTCCGTTATTCCCGGCATTCCTTCGCCTTCCGCGCGGCCTTGCCTCCGCCTTCACTTCACGCGTCTGATTTGGCGAGTGACGCGAAGACCAGGAAAACGTTGTTACTTGCATAAAAAATTCTTCCAACTTTATTTGTCCGCTTAGGAAGTAAAGGCTAACATTTCAATTTGTTCCGAAACAACTTTTTTAATGGCGTCATTTTCACTTGATAAGTGAGAAAACAATGTTTAACTGAAAAGCACGGGATTTTGGTGTATTGTTTACTGCACACTTTGTATAGTGTTCAAACTGTAGATTTTTAAAAAGAATCTCTTGTCAGTAATGTGTTAGTAGGGGGCTATGAACATTATCAATTGATCCGAGCACTGTTCGAAATACTTGTGGAGCGTGAAGCTTAAGATTAAGATCAGGAACTAGAGAAGGAGCGACACCAAGCAATTAAATCTCTTACTAGTTCAATTAAATGTACTAGTTCAATAACAACAATCCACTGACGAACGAGCTCTTCCTACTGGAGGTCTCTAAGGTCCTGGAAACCACTTAGTCTCCCGTTAGTAAGAGCTGACAATCGAGAATTATGTGTTTTGCAGTTTACTCCTCTTTCTTGCATAACACAGTTTCTCCGTGGTACCTATCCTGTTCAGATCACAGTGCTTTGCCGAAGTTATTTGAGCGTGTACAAGTGATGATGATATTCGGATGATAAACTACTCGGAACGATCAGAATCTAATGATTTCATATTCAGAATCGCGCAGAACGATTTGCGCATGCGCGTTTATCATTTGAACCACCCAAATCCAAACCCAATGCAGTACTCTTAGCAAGTTTTACTTCTGTCACCCGACTGTACATTTTTCTTGTACTCTGCTACAACCACACATACTTTCTTCTTCCACAGTTCATCCCTTTTGCGGGTAGAACGTACCCATCCTTCAAGCGTGCCAATAAGATAAAAATCAATTCCCATTCCACCCCGCGTTTTCACTTCTGTTTCTGGCTTCCAACTGTTTTCACCCACACTATGCGGCATTCATTTTACCCGTCAAAGATCGGAGAAAATCCGAGAACTCCGAAATCACTGTGCGGCCTTGAACACATGTCTGTACTAGAAGAAAAACAGCCAAACTCTTGTTATTAAAGTTCAGTGTACGTGGTAAAACACTACCGCCTCCCGTATTCGTTCCACTTCGGCGTTTTTTGTCCGTCCTTTTCTTCTGCTCGGACATCCTTCGCAACTGAAAGCGTGGATTATGCGCGGCGACTTTCCGCACAAGAAGTAGCCTAGCGTCACTTGCCTCGCTTTTTGAAAGGAAAATTTCGGATAAAAGCGAACGTGATAAGTTAATAAATCGAGTAGTTAGAAAAACAACGTAGACGAAAACAGTTTGTGGTATTAATCTAGAATAGCGTGACCAAAGAGAACATTTTTCTAAAAATGCTTAAAATTTTCTTTGCGTTTTTAAAAATCTAAAGGCGCAATGATTTCTTGAAAATCAGCATCTTCTATAAAATAATCGCAAAGAAAATAAAAGTACATGTGTGAAACTCGGGGAGTTACCGACAGAAGCGAACCTTTTGTTAATATCTTTGCTGAATATGCAATTGGTTTTGAAGATATGTTTACAGATATATTGTTTTGTTTAAATAAATAAATACGTGAACCTAGCTTACATATTATTTACTGTAACTACTGTAAAAGATCAGTTGTTTTATGTTAATTAGTAACGATCAGCTGATTTCATAGAACAGCTGATAGGCTATAATGAGTTATGTTCAAAACTAATAATACTAACATTATTATAAACATTTATATTAATTTCGAATAAACGGTTACATCGTGCACGTGTTCTTCAACTAAGTAAAAATACCGAAACGAAAACAATACAACGTTTTCATATAATACTCGTGTACTGTTATCAAAAAGGAGGAAGAAAATGCAAGAGACAAAAACAGACGAAATATGTCTGCTCGTTCGATCCATATTTCCGTTACATTCTTCCGTTCGGCAGGCTTTTTTTTCTATTCATTCCTTTCGCCAAAGGACACACACACGCGCGCGTGCGCGCACACACACACACACACACACACACACACACACACAGTATTTACAAAATCACCGTATAAGGAAGCCCCTATGACAGTATGATATAAACAATTGAGCTACTCATGCTGAAAACAGCTGGAATTAATACTCGCTTGCTAGAGTTATGGTTTGAACATCTGTTTTAAAAAGTGACTGCATCACGAAGTACGTCATAGTGAATACCAGAACTAAATGTGTAACTTTACATCTGGGATAAACAATGTGTCACGCGGAGCGAGTTCTCGCGTGAACCTACTGTTTGTTATTAGGATAATAGCGATCAAAAACTATCATTTGTTTCGCTGACGTGATGGAAACACAATTTGTAACATTATTATCATTTATCTTTGCAACAATTTAACAATCTGATTTCCTCGCAGTACAATAGTAATATTTAGGCTATTACTGTAGTAATAATATTATTACAATAGTAATAATTCAGGCAGCATTACGATCTGAATTGACATATTAAACCTTTAAATTAACGTACAGTGAAAATAAGAAAATAAACCATGACCGCCGTCTAATTAATTTTCTTTATTTCAACGGTATTTGAGAATTTATAGCGGTCATTAATGTAGCTTTTAACGCTGATTACGATGGTGAAATAATATTTTCAAAACATTTTTATTTTCAAGATACGGAATAACCGCCATTTTAAAACTGTTTCGTGAAACGTTTTTTGTGCTATCTGAATCAAATTGGCGTTAACCAGCATAATAAACTTTCAAATTACCCTAAAAGTACAAAAATGAACCCTGACCGATGCCAATTATTTTATTAATTTTGTCAGAATTTAAAAACTTAAAATACTACCCGTGCAACTTGTAACGCCTGATTACTACTCATGAAAGGAGATTTTCAGAAATGGTAAGACAAAAAAAAATCGGCAGAACGGATAAATGTAACGGAAATATGGAACGAGCAAAAGAATTTTGTCTCTATTTCTTCCTGCTTTTCAATAACATTACACGCGTATTATATGAAAACGAGCACTTTTTAACCGTTTATAATAATTGTTGTTGCTATCGCTAGTTTTTAACAACTTAACCGGAAACGTATTTTAGTCTATCAATTAAATCAGCTGATCTTTACGAATTAATATAAAACAAGTTATCTTTTAATATAACCACCAAAATTAAATTAACGATTCATTTTATATAGTTAATACGCCAAACTTCTTCGAAATTTCTGTAGTGTGGTGGTTATCACGCGTGCCGAAAGATTCCCAGTTCCATGCCGGGAGGAAACGCACTAATTTATAATTATAATTCAATACGAGACTTGCGACGAGCAAAATTTATTATATATCAATATTAACATGTTCCTCGCATCGCGTGTACCGCAAAATCAATCACAACCAGCCCTAAAACACGATACATGTTAAATTTGACTGTGTATATATGTAACCTCTAGCAAAGTACTACTTACTAAACTAAGTAGTAGCCTCAAACCCAGACCCGTGCGTGAACCTCAAGTGCCAAGAACTGTTGACCCTCGACTGCAAGTACAGCACATATATAGAAAGGTAAAATCGACTGGTAAACACTGGTGAACCTTACCACCTTGAGGTCGCATTCCTGCTGACCGGCTCCAGTTATCGATGTTGTGTCTACCCGCTCACAAACATCGCTGCGAGGCACGTCCCACTGGACTAATGTGTTTGTAATATTTTGTTACGTTTAAACGCGAGAATCATGAGCGGCCTGCACAATCTCGTGTTATCCGGTGCATATCCTGTATTTGTAAGTCTATAACATTACCTCGTTTAATAAATAATACTCTTAATAAACTTTCTTACTAAGAGAAACCGTCATGTAAAATTTCATCTTCCTAGGCTCTTGGTAACCAGTTGATGGGGTCAGTTTCAGTTTCCTAGGCTCTTGGTAACCAGTTAGATGGGGTCAGTTTCAGTTTCCTATGCTCTTGGTAACCAGTTAGATGGGCCAGTTTCAGTTTCCTAGGCTCTTGGTAACCAGTTAGATGGGGTCAGTTTCAGTTTCCTAGGCTCTTGGTAACCAGTTAGATGGGCCAGTTTCAGTTTCCTATGCTCTTGGTAACCAGTTAGATGGGGTCAGTTTCAGTTTCCTAGGCTCTTGGTAACCAGTTAAATGGGCCAGTTTCAGTTTCCTATGCTCTTGGTAACCAGTTAGATGGGGTCAGTTTCAGTTTCCTAGGCTCTTGGTAACCAGTTAGATGGACCAGTTTCAGTTTCCTATGCTCTTGGTAACCAGTTAGATGGGGTCAGTTTCAGTTTCCTAGGCTCTTGGTAACCAGTTAGATGGGCCAGTTTCAGTTTCCTATGCTCTTGGTAACCAGTTAGATGGGGTAAGTTTCAGTTTCCTAGGCTCTTGGTAACCAGTTAGATGGGCCAGTTTCAGTTTCCTATGCTCTTGGTAACCAGTTAGATGGGTCAGTTTCAGTTTCCTAGGCTCTTGGTAACCAGTTAGAGGGGTCAGTTTCCTAGGCTCTTGGTAACCAGTTAGAGGGTGCAGTTTCAGTTTCCTAGGCTTTTCGTAACCAGTTAGAGGGTGCAGTTTTAGATTCCGGTTAGCTGTTATAAAAGAAATATTTTCTACTTAAGCCCCTCAATAAAGTTATTTTGGTCAAAAATGTTCATTTCACTAAAAAAATAAAGTTACTAACGAATCAAACGTTAGACGTATTTCCGCATTATTCGACCATCGCAAAAAAAACCTTACAAAAATGACGTAATATTCTTTCCCGCAACCAAATGAAGCCATCAACTTCAGTCGCATTCAACGTGCCCACGATTCCAATAATCTAGAAATGACCTTGCAAATTACACCTATATATAGCAGCAAATGAAGAGCGCGCAGTTTGGACCACGCTGACCTGTTTGAAAGAATCCTGCCCGGTGCCCGGTTACACGTAGCGCCACTGCACAGTTGGCCTCAACAAACCAGTTTCAGTCAAAATAATTCCACCGATTTACCGTTAAAAGTTCAGTCCCTGGTTAATAATTGTTATCTTTATGAACTGACATGGCGGATTCTGGGGCGCTACTTTCCGATAAAATACTTAAATTCGGCGAGCGTAGAAGAATCTGACGTTGAGGTTAGACCGTGAAAGTGTCACCAAGTAAGGCTCATTAAACGCTTAAAAGGTAAGTCACTGAAGTCAGGAGTTCTGATAGGTTTACACGACATGGAAGGATGTCAAATCCGTCCTACAATGTAAGTAGGAATGGATCAACTTATGCGACGGTGGTCAAGATATTTGGAGAGTATTATACCACTTGCGCGTGACGATCAAGAAATTTGGAGAACAGTATACCACTTGACGCGGTGATCAAGAAATTTTTAGAGTAGTATACCACTTGCGCGCGGTGATGAAGATATTTGGAGAGTAGTATATCACTTGCGCGCGGTGGTTACTTTTTCTCTTACGTACTCCACTACGTTCACTACAGGGGTCCACGTACGTCCACATACGTGTGATGTCACTTTTTCACGCGCGCACAACTAAACTTGATTAGTTCAGTTTTTACACTAGAAAATCCAAAAAGCGAAAACTACACTTAGAACTTTAGTATTAATTACACAATTTTTTCTCAAGCCTTACGTATGTTCGGAATATAAAATTGAAAGGAAAACTTACTTCTGTTTCCCGTGTTTCCACACAGCTTACACAACTGCTGATATCAAGGCCTGCTCCGTCATCCCAACATATACTTGCGCAAATTTATTGTCTGTTAGCCGTCAATAAAACCTTGTAAACACTTGTCTTTAGCTAATCACTGTGATTTACAAATACGGCGGTGCTAGTTGATCAAACAGCCGCTAGGGCATCGTGAGCCCGTGACATCAGGATTAAGGCAAGTTGAAGGTTAGGTTAGGTGGGCAAATACCGGCGTGACTCTCTCGGCCTTGTTTGGCGCAAGTGTGAACACGTGTATTGCCGCCGACGCGATCGAATTTAAAGTGAACACCTATTCTCACCTCCATATCATTTTTCTGGTACAATGAATTTAATTTAGTATTACATAAGGTTTAGTTCGGAATTAAACAAAATGACCATTAGTCTAAATCAGAGTTTCTCAACCTTTTTTCTGCTTCGACCGCCTAAATTGTTTTTTTTTTATTCTGTAGACCCACATAAGTTTGCAACGTCTGGCAAAAATATCAACGCAACGAAGCTTTTATAAGGAGCAATTCAGTAATACAAATAATGGTATGGTTGCGATTGATGTTCTTCGATTATCCGGGGAAATATTTGTTAATATTAATCGTAAATCAGCACGTTCTGATATCTTCAATCGATTTCTCGTATTTCGCTATAAATTATTTACATAACTAAATCCTGCCTCAAACAAGTAAGAACTAGGCAATGCTATCGCGAATAGTGGTTTGCTGATAGCCTACTTGTTAATTTTACCTATTTTGTGCAAATGTGTTTGCAACTACAATTCGCCCACTTGTTTGAAAAGTTGATTTTGAGTTCCAAATTCTCTTAAGTTCAATTAATTCTCCTTGTAGTAAGAAATCAATATCGACCATGTCGCTTTCAAATGGTTTTATAATGCAAGATGGAATATTTAATTTCCTAAATCCTTGTTATTCAATCGATCCCCTTCATAGTTCAACGGTCTGTTTTTTCCCTTTTTTTGCTTATAATTGGTTTAAGATTTCGTTTTTAAAAGAAGGACTGATTTCTAACATCGATAAGTAGTTACCCTCTTGTTAACTACTACGAATAAACACTGTGTAAGTAAAAAAACCTGTGTCATTTAGATCGGACACCCCCCCCCCAGAATTTCGGATGTCGCACAGCACTTTCCTTTTTGCGACAAAACCTGTCCAGAAGTGCACTTTCAAATGCTAAAGAAATGGTCGTAATTCAACTTTCCGAAGTGCAAAACCTGGAGATAAAGCCAGTTTGAAACGCCTCGTGTTCTTTCCCACCATTCGAGTCTCCGGTAACTAGATCCGTCCCCGTCCTGTTCTACGGTCATGCTTTCTGAAGTTGCGTTTAATAATTTACTGCCGCGTGTTGGACACTGTTGTTTTCGAAACTAATTTGTAACTTTAATGCCGATCCAGTTTAATTCTGATTGTACTTAGAATTCGTTGAAACTCTGTAGCAATGGTTATAGACAATAAGTAACGTGTTTAATGGATTTAGTGTTAGTTTACATTAAAAAAATGGATTAACATAATTTCACAGGTTTAACTGGATATATAGACTGTCTTCTTACCTTAACGATTTTAACCTGTATCACGTTTTATGGCTGGTTGTGATGTTGGATTTTGCGCGTCGCAAGTCTCATGTTAAATTAATTATAATTAAAAATTACTGCTTCCACCCGGGATCGAACCAGAGACCTTGCGCGTGTGAAGCGCACTTCATAACCACTACACTACGTAAACTACGGAGAAGTTTGGGCGATGTAAATATACGAAATTAATCTTTAATTTAATTTCGGTAGTTATATTAAAAGATCAGTTGTTTTGTATTAATTCGTATCGATCAGCTGATTTCATTGAACAGCTACTAGGTTATAATATAATTTTAGGTTATGTTGTTAAAAACTATGTTAATTTGTCGTTTATATTAATACGTAACGATCAGCTGGTTTCATTACATGAAATTCATTTAATTATAATTTTTAAGAAAAAAAGAATAAAATTCTGTTATTGAACCAAAAATAAAAATCATTGTCGAGTTTTCGAACATATTATCGTAATTAAAATAAAAAGGAAGAGATACATGATTTTTATTTTTGGTTAAATAACAGATTAATTCTACTCCGTTACAACAAAATAAAAAGCCGCGGAAAGTTTCTCAACAATTATCCTCAGATCGTGCGATGTCATAAGAACTCTTCACAATACTCTTTCGTGCACCTAAAGAGTTCGCCTCGGGTGATTCTTCTTTGGTACCATTAAACGGCAATGAAAAATAGTACTTAATACAAAAAAAGGAAGACAAGTTCGCTTGTATGCAGCATGCAAAGCAAGAGAGACAAGCACGCAGAGCGCACTAGTGCCAACTTGTAATAGAATTGTTTATAAAATCAAGTTTCAGATTCTTGGTGCGAGGCTATCTCCGGCTGAATACTAATCTACCACTCCCTAACAGGTACATTCAGGTATGCTGCGTGATAGCGATCTTGTGCAAAAAATCGTGTCGTACTTTCATAATTTTTATGATTTTGATTTCAAAATCTTTTGAAATAGAGCGAATGTTTATTGCCTACGGGTAAAAATGTTTGTTTGAAAATAACATTACTTTTGATATTAAAGTGCTCGCGGGGAATTTCGTTGGAACAACAGGAAAAGACGTCGGAGATTTTAACGCTGGGGTAGAAATGAAGTTTAGCATTAATTGCAGAGTTAGGGTTACAACTATCACAGAAACGTCAAATTTCTTCGATCAAAGATCTTAGATGAAATAAAACTGACGGTTCTTTTCAACACGTATTATGTTTGAGGGCCGGTTGTGATGTTGTATGTTGCTTGCGCGTGATGCGACGAACATGCATATTGATATATATATAACAGTATATTTTGCGCGTCGCAAGTCTCATATTAAATTAATTATAATTAAAAATTTCCTGCGTTTCCGCCCGAGATTGCGGCGAACGGGGACCTTGCGCGTGTAAGGCGCACGTCATAACCACTACACTACGGAAACTACATAAACATTTGACCTATTTAAGTACATAAAACGAATCGTTAATTTAATTTTAATAGTTATGTTATTAAAAGGTCAGTTGTTTTAAATTAATTCGTAACGATCAGCTGATTTCATTGAATAGCTGATATATTTTTAGTTAAATATCCTTCCGTTCCTTTCGTTGCGTATAATTTAAAACGATGGCGAAATTGTTACGGACTTTCGAAACAGTAAAAACATTAATTCTACAATACAAAAAAGTAGAGTGTTTGTGGAATATCCACACTAATGCTTACAAAAACCGAGATTTAAAATACACTCATTTTTTAAAATCGTCTGAATCACGATCTTCCAAGTGCAATTCTTTAAAAATAGTGGCATTTACACCTTACTAATCTTTCTTCGGATCCAAACTCATTTTCCTCTCTTTTTCTTTAGTAGCACCACAGCAAGATAAGCACTTAATGCAGCAGTATAACAAGTCAACATTATTCTATCCATTACAGCCACTCCACTTGAGTAAACATAACCTCAAAATGTATCGTTTAATAACTTAGTTGATCAAAGAAATTTGATGAATTTCATATATTTTCTTTGATACAACTTTGACAGTGTAATACGCCCCTTATAGAAACGAAACGCAAAACTATAAAATGACATTTTGTTATCCACGGTGAAAACGTTAGTTCCCGTAGAGCGTTTTCAGCACTATCATAGTTGAAAGTTATACAGATGTTTTTTTTAAAAAATCGTGAACTGTTTAATACTCACAGTAAACACTATGTCTGAAAATATCCAGTTTTCACAACTCACCTGAAACAAAAAATACGTGTTTAGTTTCCGTCAAATTAGAAGGAAAAACTAAAATAACAAGTCTAGGTTTTACCGTAACGGGTGTTAAAACAGTTCAACGCGCGGAGATTCTTTAAAAACGCAACGTTTTACAGTTTAAACGCGCTTGCCTTTATTCGGCAGTTAAACCTCAGGGAGGAAGCCGCGGTTAAGGCCGCAATCATGCGCGCTTCATACGGGTACCGTTCAGCGCTCATTACGAGATTCGTCACACTCGTCTTAAAGCCCATTAATCGAGCCGGATATCGGCAGATATAATTTAACGTCAGCTCCGACCTGCGCGTTAGTTTCGCGTGACGCGTAACAACGACGACGTCGTAACGGATTTTCGTAAAATTAACAACGAAATATGTAATCGAATGGAAATGAGTGCAGTGTGCATTGGAAAGGTACGGATTGAGGTTAGGAATAGCGTTTTGTATTAGCGAACAATGGCGGAAAAAGTGTGGCCATTTCGCCGCTAAGCTTGCTGCATAATGCACCGGGCAAAGTGATTCCAGCGCGTCCGACTGAAGCTGTAAATAATCCGCCGACAGATCTCGATTGGTGAATCGATTAGTGAACTCTCGCTGGGGAAAGTGCGATTCATTGGTGCATGGATTGTAACGTTCAGGTCCTCTATCGTTTTAGAGTTTAATGAAACTGCAGTTCAGAACGAATCAAGGTCAAAAAGGCGATAAAAGTGGTAATGTTATCATTTCTAAAAAAAGTTGAACATTTGTATTTTTCTTTATTGTATACGTAACCGAAAAAACAATTTCTGTTACTGAACCAAATATAAAAATCATGTATCATGTTTCCTCTTCCATTTTTTTTAAATTGCAATAATTTCTCTGAAAATGACCTTTTAACAACATAACCTAAAAACAACATTATTACAGCCTATCAGCTGTTCAATAAAATCAGCTGATCGTTACGAATTGATATAAACGACAAATTAATACAGTTAGTTTTTAACAGCATAGCATTAATAAGCAACACCAGGCAAGATGAGATAACCTTCCTGGGCATTCCAATAGTAAGCGCCTCTTGAGCATGGTTCCATACGGAGGGCGTCTGATGTCTTGGGCAGAGAACAACTTAGAGAAATCATGGAGCTTATTGCTAAGCACTGTGGTTTGAGGGTGCACATGAACAGGATATGTACCAAGAGGAAACCGTATGTAGGTTTTGCATTAAAGAGGATGAGACTGCAGAACTCTTGTTGGTAGGAGGCTAGGGGTTTTTGGTTTCCAGGACCCTAAAGATTTTCAGCAGAATGAGCTAGTCAGTGGATTGTTGGAACTTACTAAGGGCATCAATCTGCTATAAACTAGTACTCAAGAGGTTTAGTTGCACTCTAGGTCTGTTGACCGCAGTGCCTGGGGTTGAATTATTCTTTCCTTTAGTTTGAATCTAATCTACAATTAATATAAACAACTGATTTTTTACAATAACTACCAATATAAATGTGTCCACTCGCATCACGCAACGCGCAAATCCATCATCATAACACGATACATGTTAATACTTTATTTAAACAAAAATAATTGTTAAATGGGAAGTTTCGCCATTGCAACTTATTTGCCGAAGCGAACACCATTTTTTGCCAACACCCAAGCTTCACAACCCTTAAATAAATTAAGTTGCTCACAGCTGTCTGTTTCGTAGCGAAACCAGTGAATATAAACGTACCAGCAGTACAGCCACCGTTATAAAAAGCGAGCTCAATATCAGCGTTTAAAGTCCAAGTAATTACACTATCTGCCGCAACGAACTCTGCATGCTAAAAAGACGTGGAGGGAGACTTTGAGAAAATATACAGTACTATTATCTATTTAACTGTAGTTGCAAGATAGTACCATCTGCGACCGCTCACTTATCTCTCATAAGGGTTATCATTCTATTACGATTACAGTTAGTGGTAAAGAAGAATTCTAAATAAACAATGGGCTATTAGAGTAGCCATTATGGTTATGCCCAAACCCGGTATGCGATCCTGACCTCTTGATCAGTTTTTCAGGTCATTAAAACGTTTGTTTGTATATTATATAAGCGCACATTCCTTTGAAAACGGTTATCCTTCTAATATGTTCGTATAAATGAAATGATCTTCAAGTACCTGAACGTTTGAAGGCGGCAGTTTTAGAACTGACCAAGCCCGAATTTCGACACTACAGAAAATAACGGCTGTTGTACAGTCCATGAAAAAATGTTAACTAATAAAATGTAACCCATATTAAGAATGCTCGGTGGTCTAGCCGCCTCGGTGGTCTAGTGGATAGCGTACTAGGCTTTCACCCCGAGGATCCGGGTTCGATTCCCGGCGAGGGCTTGGCATTTTCATACGCTATAAATCATCCCACCGTCTGCATTAGCCCAAGTGTGCACAATAGTCGGACATTAAACACCAAAAAAAAAAAAAAAAAAAAAAAAAAAATTAAGAATGCTCGGTGACGTCAACTATCACCTGATGCAATTGTTGAGGATCGGTGCTCATTTCATGTCCGGGATCTGGATTGCTGCCGCAATAGCTAATGTTTCAAATGGAAAGTCTTGAAAAATTGTTAAAGTTCACGCATTATTGACATTTTTTAAACTAATTAAACTGAAATCCTAAATGACAATTTATTCTAGTAGTTTAACTAAAATATCTTGCAAACATTCTTTATGGACTATTTTTGTACAACGGGTTGCGTAGATCATCGTATTACTCAAATTTTACAAATACTATTTTAGCAAACTAATGGCGTCCCCGCTTCAACAAACCCTTTCTGAATACTTGCCACGTATTCACTTTGATCCCCGACCGCCCCCTAACCTTGCGCACCCGCAACCCGAAGTCAACGGACGGCTTTGGGCGATGTTTGCTTTTGTAGCCGCTCAAGTCTGAACGTTTCAGCGTTGCATGAAGTTTGATTAAGCCCGCTCCGTTGCCTCTCTTCAGTCTGTCCGTCCATCCGTGCAACTGCCTGACTCTGCCCCTCGAGGCGTGGCCGGACTTATCAAAGCTAATACGTCCTTAGACGGAGAACTGAATGCGCTGCAATATAAGAGTGAAAATGATTTGCGCACCATAACCGATGGCGGTGTATATGTGAACATGTTCAATGAATTTGTACTTAAAGAATTAATCAACTGAAGTCTAACTTTTTGAGTTGTGTATTTATTCGAAACGATTGTGTTCAAATTTACGTGCTTAAACAAGTATTGATGATCAACATGATTATAATCAGTATGATTAGCATAAATCTAACTACTGACTAAACCGAAAAACAGCACAATTTCTAAAAATTAACGCTAGTTTTTAATCAATTTTTCTATCATGCTGTAAAAAAGAAGCACTCAAGAAGCACTTCCGTTAAGCTGAGAAAAAAGGAAATACATAGTTAGATTGCTTGTTTGCATTTCATTGCACGATATATATATATATATATATATATATATATATATATATATATATATATACACTAAGACAATATAACAATAAGACAATATATAGTAATACCTTCATATATTACACGCTATATATTATTACGCTAAGCATTCCGATCGGTTTTGTACCAAACAATTGAATTACTAAAACTACATATATAGGTTTTGTAGGGTGATGGTGGGGCTACTTATAGGTTCGTCAAAACACCAGGGAACTATCACGCCTCATACTATTCCATTTTAAAGCTTTACAATAAAATAAAACCTTTTTAAAATTTTGTACACAAAATTCTATGAGTAGTACAAAATGTCCCCGTTAGAATGCACCACAACGCAAGCACGGGTGACAGAAATAAACACGTGTTGTGTGTGTACCAAAACAGCTGATTGCTAAAAAAACATTGTTGAAAATAATATTCAAATTATCACTGAATCCAAGACTTAAAATTATTAACCGAATCAGTTTTGAAAGTAGAATCGGTAAAGCAATTACTAAATAAAAGACTTTGATTTTATTAAACAGTAAATACTGTAGCCTGATTTAGGTATGTAATGTAAAATCCGGGTATAGTAGGTTTTGTAAATATTTACATACGGTACAATGTTATAACTAAGTCATTAATTTTATAGTTTAAAGTTTTAAATACAAAAATAGAACACAGTAAGGCCTCGTATATTAAAAATAACCTAAATATAATGAATGGCATTGCTTAAAAATAACTATTCGTTTTTTTCCATTAACTGTGAAGGTCGCACGAGTACACTAGTTGATTGATCGTTTATTCTAATTAGAACTATTTTTTCCAAAGATGAGACCCATCTAGGTAGATTTATTAAGCCCGAAAAAGGTATATCCCGTCGGCGTCGACGGAAAGGCTAAAGTTTACGACAGTAAGTCTTGCAACTAACGACCTTGAAGTATTCAGTTCAGAAGGCACATCGACCACAGACAAGAACACACATATAAACATACATGTCCGAGTTTAATAAGCTATTGTAAGATAACCAAAATTCAATACACTCTCCAAAAAGTACGTTTACAATCTGAATTTGTTTTCAATATTTTGGTTACAAAAGCAAACAGTAGTTTCACAATTTTCCGCACTCGCTTGCAGGCGTTACGGAAGCACCTAAGGGTCGTATTGTATACCATCCATACAGACTTTAAAAAGAAAAGGAAGTCACAGTCCGTTTTAATTGTTAACGGAACCCAAGGCCAGGGTGAAAGCTGGTCTATTATTCACAGTAATATATCTTCTCACTTTACGTGTCACCTAACAATAGAATGTTTAAAAATAACCGAGCCAAATCACGCTCTCCCACAAATAGGTTTAGCGTAATACACTATTACTGGTAACATGTATGGCTTACTATTGAGTAGGTTGATTCCTTAAAAGTAATTCATAAAGGTTGGCTTTGCGATTAAACCTGCAGTTTTGTTCGGATTCTACGTTTCTGCCTACAGTTCTATTTTGAGACAAATTTTTACAGAAGTTCTCTACTTGACGTAAACTATTATTACACCACTAGTTATAACTAAGAACAGTAGATCTCGCAGTATTCTTAATTATTGCCTGACCATCGCTCCACAACAGCGCTTATAAATATTTCCGCCAATGTAATCGGTAATATTTACGAAAAATGTTACTGGTTCAACTTTATAGGAAATGTTACGCTCTTTCTCCATGAAGCTGCCAAAATGATATATCTTGCCGTTCAGCAAGTATTACAGGAAATAGCCAGCAACTACACTTGTCATTGTTAAAATTAGAGGCCACCATTTTGAAACGTAAGTGAATGGGGCGAATCTCACATATACTTCGTTCGGGCTTTATACGAAAGGTACCTACGTACCAAATTTGAAAACAATTGGTCAATGCGTTCCGCTAAAACTGCGTACATTCGTCGCTGTTAAATAAGAAGCCGCTATTTTGAAACGGAAGTGAATGGGGGGGAATCTTGCATATACTTCGTTCGGGCTTTATATAAGGTACCTCTGAACCAAATTTGAAAACAATTGGTCAATGCGTTTCGCTAAAACTTCGTCGCTGTTAAATAAGAAAAAATCCTACACGTACTTCGTTCGAGCTTTATGAATGATACATTCGTAACAAATTTGAAAACAATCGGTCAATGCGTTTCGCTAAAACTTCGTCGCTGTTAAATAAGAAAAAATCCTACACGTACTTCGTTCGAGCTTTATGAAAGATACATTTGTAACAAATTTGAAAACAATCGGTCAATGCGATTCCGCAAAATGCGGCTCGAACTAAAGAATGTTCGACAACCTAGACCAGAATGTTGATGACATGAATGATAACTGTTGAACTAAGAAACTACAGAAGCTAATGTTGTCGTTAGCGAAGACATTACGAATAAGCAGGTCTTGCAAGCCAGCCGTTTTCCGTAACCGCTCAGACTATAGTAATTGTCTGCAAGCCTCCGTTCCTATTAGCGGTTACGCCCCGTTATTGGCTATCGGTATTTCGGATAATCAACTATAGTAAACACTGTCTAGCGACACCTTTTGTAGGAAGGTAATTCGTACCGTTGTACGCCCTCATTCGCTCGGTGGCAGTGTCGTGACCTAGCGCGGCCATGTTGGCGGAATTGGATTAATTTGGGGCGTTATTTCTGAAATAGACTCGCTGTTGGTTTACAATTCGGTCTGTCAGAAATAAACGGGAATATGTTCAATATGTATGGGTTTAATTAAGGACTGTTGTTGGAAAATTACCAAGGCAGTTTTATTAAGGGACTCAAATTAAAACGTACAAATATTTTTAGAAAAGGTAGTAGAAATGCATGTGTTCAAATTCAATACACTGTGTAAATGGATGACAACTAACGATCAACTCTGAATAAAAAGAAATCTAATAATAACTAAAGGCTCATATCACGCTGTGCGTTACTCAGACAAGAAATTTTAGTTTTTCTGTCAGTTTCCAAAAAAACGACGTACTCAAAATTTTGTATCAAAATCTATATCTTACAAGGAGAAAAATTGAGCTTCAGATCTTTGTCAGAGTTCCGAGTTTATTACACAATAAAAACAGGGTAATTCGCTAACACAAAGCGATAAGAAATTATCTTTAAAGAAAGATTAAAAGGTTTCGACGATTAATGAGCGCTTCGCGAAAAAAAACAGAAAAGCACACTGAAGCTATTATCACCTACCTAAATGTAAGTGAGAGTGTAAAGTGTTAAAGTCGTAAGCGTAGTGTTGTAAGTGTAAGTGTGTGTTAGACTCGGGTACCGCGAGGGACGTCTAAATCCTCTCAATAGGTGCAGCTAGTCTGCACCCCCTGCGGGGAGAAACAGAAATGGTTCTTACTATTAAGAAGGTCACTTTGATCGACAAAAGATCTTTTTTTTGTTCTATTTTATAGTCCAAAATCTCCTCTTTAAAATTATATATAATTTGCTTTTATTTAAATTAATATGTAAAATAAAATATTTCCTGTGATATGTTCAAAAGCATGAATGTAACTGTTAGAGAAGAAAAGGAGGAGAGAAAAAGAAGGAAAAGGAAAGAACAACAAAGAGAAGAAGAAAAAAAGAAATTCAATAATTGTATAGGCCTATAAAAATTAAAAGTGATACAGTTTGTGAAACATTTTTACACAATCTATTTCGGAATACGTTTTTGTACTGCCCGCATTATCTGCGTTATTAAATCACAATCTGTCAGCACGCGGTTATGTTTCAGCGGTTCCAAAGTACTTCGTGGAGTAGTCAATCGCGGTGGGTTGGATCAAAAGCTCGCCTCTTCTCTGCTTCCGTTTTAATGACGTCCTGACAAAGGACAGGCCCCCATCCTGAACCCATCCTTCCACGAGCACGTCTCTCTTGACCTCCACATCACAACAATGGTCCCCTACCATGGATCAACTAGTTTCTGTAGGCAACGACAAAAACCCAGCCGTGAAATTAAACATCCATCGGTAAATATGAAACCTGAGCTTTCAAAATTCCTAAATTAAATCGACTCTCTTGAGATTGATGAAGGACGATTGAAAGACGGAGGATCCGGTGAAGGAAACGACTGAGAGTAAATGACATCCTGCAGTGCCGATGAGAAGATAAACGTTGGGTAACTGTATCTTGGATTTTTATCAATTTTTCATTAATCTTTTCCTTACTTTGGCGCGCGCTTCGTTGGAGACTAAACGAATTGACCGATTTTGATGAAATCTGGCATACGGTTGTCAGTTTCCTCCATATTTCAGGACACATTTTTAATAAAATTTATTGCGTTTTGAAGCCCGATCTTGATCGTCCACCTCCTTCCCCCAAATATTATCCAACCGTGTTCACATGTTTAGTACAAAAAAAAAAAACTAAAAATCTGCGCAATTTCTCAAAATTGCTTTGTCAAAATTTTCTCAAATTTAGGTCTGCTAAAAGATTTATAGCTCAAATCAAGTATGCCTAATTTGAAATGAAATAGTTTTAAATTTTGAATAAATTAAAAACAAAGCCGCACCGCCTTCAGAATTTTCTAAATTTGTCCTCGAACTATAACTTTTTTTAAAATTTCATTTAAATTTCGCATTTCTCTAACCGTTTTAAATGACCAAAGTTTCACTAAAACCTGACGAACCCCGTTTATTATCGACAGTTACCGAACCATTAAAAAACAATTTTACGTCCATATTTTATGCCAGTTACACTAAAACAGGACGAGGGACAGACGTTAACGGAAAGAGTACGCTTACGCATGACCTTCAGGTGCGCAGTTCAGAGAAGCAGGCTAAACGGTGCCTTAGCAACATGGGCCACAGAGCACCAATTTGTGTAACGTCGTCAGTAGGTAACATTTCGCAGCAAGTTATTCTGTTCCTTAGAGCACAGGACAAAACAAAGTTTCACTTTTATTGGAGACTTCAAAAAGGCGTCCATTTTAAATCAGGACTAAGCAGAACAAAGGGCAATGAATCAAAACAAAGATGGCTTTACCAGAAACGTAATTCAATCTTTAATACGAAAACACTGTCACATTTACATAACTACTTGTCTTAAAAAGTCTTCATTATTGTCTTGTTCGCTACGAATTTTTGTCTTCTTCTTTCCTGACAAAATTACAAAACCAAAATATTTTTGTAAAACTCAGCAAGTTCTGTACTTTTTTTACACCCAGAAAAATTGCCTATGTTTACACTACAAAAAAGAAAGTAATAATCGCGGCATATATCTCGCTGACGTGATGGAAGGGAATTCCAAAAATAAATACTTTTTTAAACTTAAAATTAAAAATGTTGATTTATGCACTTTTTAACGCTGACTACGACAGTGAAATCGAATTTTCAAAAAGTGTATAAGAATTTCTTAAAGATTTTAAATGGCCGCCTTTTTGCACCGGGTCAACCCGAACGTGTTTAAGATATAACCAAAATCGATGTTAGTGCCCAAGATGCAATCAAATCAGACAAAAATTGCGAACGTGGTAGTTGTTAACATACAAACATGTTTATAAAACTATTAGCGATCCCTAATAGTGATCCAGATGTAATGTCAAACTTGCGGATCTGTGCCTTATTATGATGGCACAATAGTTTCGCTTCCATCTGCCAATCTGTTACCTGCGCATTACGATCCCAACTACGTACAGTTGACGCAATTAGTACAAGCTGGTGACCTTGAACAACTTGAACTGGGCCAGGAGAGGAGATGAGGGTGTGTTATCATCTGTTCTGATAACATTTGCCAAGCTATGTCCAAATAGCGAAGGAGCCGCGACTTCACACTGATTGTGTCCTAATTGAACAGCGAGTTGATTAGAAAAAAATCATAAAATTTTCCACAACCAAAACCAGTCCGGACATTTTGTTCGAGTTCACTTTCACGACAAAAACTTTCCTGTCGCCTCTGTTTCTTCCAGAACGAGGTCCGTTTTTACCCATAAATCACCGCGCACCGGTTTCAAATCTTTTCGTTCCTCCACTTCTTTTAAAGGCGACTTTCGTTCGCAAATAGAACCCGTACGGTTAGTTTCGCTCCAAAACTCGTTGGGACAGGGAAAGTCGGCGGGAAGGTCAACAGAATCGATATGTGATTGTCTCGATAATCGATTCTATCGTATTCATTAATTGTTCGACCTTCGAGGTAAATCAGGTTTCCGAGCGGAGAGCGGTTATGTAAGGCTTTCGATTGTTCTTCGGGTTCAAACAATGGTTTGTTGGCAGATGGAACTTTAAGGAATTCTCCCTTCTTGGGTTTATTCGGAAAACTAACTTAGCGAACGTAATAAAAGGTGCAGAAATTGAACACAAACTTTCTCCTGTTTGATTATGTCTTCAAAAAATCCGATTCGAAATCTATCGGCAAAAACTTGAAAAAAGGGTCGAATTTGTCATAAACGGTTCATCGTGTTTGGAGAAAATTAGACTTTTTATGAAATTCTGATTTCAACATCATAATCAACGTTAAAATCTTCATACGCTAGCATTAACTTCCAAATTACATTTAAAAATACGAAAACGTGAACCCAGACCGCCGTAAAAATTCAATTCCTTAATTTCAATGTATTTTGAAAATTAAAAACACTAATTACGGCTGTGAAATTAGATTCTGAAAACAATTAAGACAAAAATGGACAGTTATGAAAATTTGGAATGACCGCCATTTTGATGCTGCTGAAGAATTTCGCTGGTTAACGAACTTGTCCAATCTATTCAAAATCGATTTTTGGTTGAACCAAATTCAAATTCGACTAAAATTGCGAACGTGAGAGTGCTAACGCGCACGCACGCACGCACGCGCGCACGCGCGCACACACACACACACACACACACACACACACACACACACACACACACACACACACACACACACACACACACATACATTTAACGAACTCCGGGTCTTTCTTCGATAGCCGCTCCCAATAGCTCATTTTCGTCAAAATTAGTTGTCTCCATTCATACTCATACAGACTTTGTTCTTAGATTAAATGCTAATTACACGGAGAACATCTACATTTTCGTGGGAGCGTTTATCGATTACCTCTAGCGCTTAGCTTTAAGTAACCAGCCATTTTGAAACTGTTAAACGAATTCCGCCGGTTAACGAACTTGTCCAAGCTATTTACCAGATTCGATTTTTGCACCAAGTTTGAACCGGATCTGACCAAAACTGCGAACGTGAGCGCATATTTATACATACATTTTAACGAACCCTTAAAACGTGATCTAGATGTCAGGATCGGTGCTCATTTCAAGGACCTGGTCTGGGTTTTACCAAAACAAAAAAATTTTTAAAATAATTTCTCAACTAAATAAAGTAGTTTCAGATTTTGTTGTTCAAATGGTATTATTAGACTATTTGTTAGGTTTAGCCGAGCTTAAAACCTTCGGAATGTTGACACGCGGTTTCTTCGCGTTCTTCTCCTTTCAGTTCAGTGGCTGAAGTCAACAATTGAAGTTTAAAGTACAACTTTGATAATTGCAAAGACGTACAAGGGCGGACTAACTGGAGGACATTCCCTTGTACACAATAGCCGAGCTATAAGAGTCTCCAGCTGGGCTTTTTATCACGACCCTCAGATGTTATGTAAAGGGGGATGCAATCAGGGACGGACCATCGTTTCGCCGGGTAATAACAATAAATTTAGAGCGGGTAATCGATTTTCGGCATCGTTGGTTCTTTTAAGAACAAACCCAGAGGAATGCGATTACACGAAAATATTTCTTAATAAAAGTTTATGTTCGACCTACGTCTAGATGTCTTTTCTTACAACGGGAACAGTTTGTGCTCATTAGATAGTATTTTATAATTTTATAAACTAGTCAGCTTAGTGTTTTCTTTTTTAACTTCCATATGTTTTGCAACAGCCTGACTTAGCCTCTTCGGCCAACCTAAGTCCGATTCAAAAGCCAAAAACAAAAATTCGGAAAATCTGCAATTTTTTAAAACCGATTAGTCAGATTTTACTTAAATTTTGGTAGTATGCGAGGACTCATTATTCAGTAAGTTGTAACAAATTTAAAAGGAAAGGAATTATCGGTTTAAGGATATACTCTCCTGTGGGGGGGGGAGAACAGAAAAATGTTGTTTTATTTGGACGATTTTATTCAACACTTTGAAATTATTTAACGAGAGAAAATTATTCAACGTTTATGCACTACAGCAGACTCGCGATTATCCGATTTCCGGTCAACCGAGGCTCCGGATTAACCAAATCGATCACAAAAAGTACGGTACATTACATCAGAATTAGGAGCGGATATGAAGCTTGTGCTATTTTTCAGAATGTGTGGTTAAAATGTGATTAAGGGCGGAGAAATGGGCGGTAATTTTTCGATCAATCATAATTGTAAACATTCGATGCCAAATAATGTTCTGGCATTTTCCCACGCTTCGACCAATACCGATTCTAGGAACATATTCTCTTTCTTGTACACTTGGCAATTTAATATCGGGTTCGATTCCAAATTATTGTGTTTATTCATTTTACTGTATTCACTGGCATTGTTACCTTAGCCCAGAAAACCATAAAAGACTTTTTCAGAAAATACTGGACAGATTATGATGTTTATTCAAGTTTCTTTAATAATAAACTTATTTATCTCAATTTTTTTTTTGTCATTTACAAACAAAATCTTGTTTTATCGGAGTTTTTCCGTATCCGAGGTCGTCTAGATCCACATTACTTCGGATAATCGAGAGTCTACTGTATTTATTTACTTTTAAATGCACTTGACAATCAGTGTATAAAGTCCGAAAAAATTCTAACAGAATCTAAGTTTTCGTCGCTAAGTTAATCTGTTGTATATCCTATCTGTTGAAAGAATCACGCCCAACTATACATTTCAATTAAGCACGATGAAAAAAAACCGAGTTTCGAGGAAAGCAAACACGAAACTATTGAAAAACACATGAACCGAAGAGCTAAGGCGTGTAAAACCAAAAAGGTACAACAATTACCTCCCGGGGGGGGGGAGTGCCATTGTACAGGACTCATGTCGCGCCGTCGTCATAAACTAATGTATGGTAAGTGGTAAGACGGCCTCTGCAGGTATCCCAGGACTCAAGGTCAGAGGTTGTTGAGAAGAACCCAAAGGTTTAGCACAAGTTGTTTGCATTCCTGTATAATTTGTAAGTGTTTGAACAAACATACGGTTGAAACACTTGCGTTCGTCTGTACACAGCAAAGGGCACATCTACGAAAATATGAAAACCAAACTCCGACCACTGTCAAAAAAACATTTAATGTCAACGGATTTTGAAAATACAAAATTGAAATTTTTTTTGACGTTTTAACGCCGATTATGTTCAAACAAAAAAAGTTATGAATTTTGGCCACCATTTTGAAATTGTTGAAAGAATTCCGCTGTCCATCGATTTTTGAGCCAACTTTGAATCGAATATTGACCAAAACTGCGAACGTGAGCACATATTATATGTAAATTTTAACGGCCTCTTAAAAAGTTACCTAGATGTCAGGATCGGTGCTCATTTCAATATCCCGTCTCTGGGCTTTACCATAATTGCAGCTCAAATAGCGTTTTGTCTAACGGAAATTCCCTAATTTTAAAAAGTATTTTAAGTTCAAAATATGATTCAATTACGATTTTTAGAAATTTCGTATTTCCTTTATTGACTATAAAATGTTGCTTCTGTACTACGTATAGACGTTTGGGTTTTAACGAGACTTGTTTGCCTACGTAGGCCTATACTTTCTTACAAATACTTCGTGTAGTGAAAACGTTACATTCATTTGTTACCAGGCAAGACGGTATAACCTTCACAGGTATTCCCACAGGAAGCACCTCTTGGATAAAGTTCCTCATGGAGGACATCTTGGGCAGAGCACGACTCAGGAAAATCATGGGGTTCATTAGAGAGCACTGTTGTCTGAGGGTACACATGAACAGGAGAGATATGTACCACGGAGAAACCGTGTGAAGGTTGTGCAAGGAAGATAAGGAAACTGCAGGACACATAATTGCGAGACTCTTGTTATTTGGTTTCCAGGATCCTAAGGATCTGCAGCAGAATGAGCTAGTCAGTGGATTGTTACAACTTATTACGGGCACCAGTCTGCAGAACTAGTACTTTAGTGCCTGGGGTCGTATAAACCTTTCCTTTAGAATCTAATCTAACATTCACTTGTTACCCATCTTGCAAGAGGTGCTTGGACTCGCACCGCTACAAACAGCTGTCCACGTCAGTGCCGTCGTCCGACCACATTTATTGCTTTCCTAAAAACACCGTAAGCACTATAAAAGAGCACCTCCAGTGAGGTCGGGCGCGGCGCAGTTCTGTTGTTTAGCGTTCGTTTCCGCATTCGTTCAAATCGAAATGAAGACGCAACAAAACCTCGAAGTTAATGGTCTGTAAAACGGGCGGGCGGCGCGCAGGTTCCCAGGACCTCGTCCTCCGACACATATTTACTCGGCTAGGCGATAATTAAAACGACGATTCGGTCGTTAACCGTTCGCCCGAGTCCTGGTGAATAATTCGGCGACGTTTAACTGTCGGTTTGTTTCGTTCGCTTTAACGTGCGACCTTGGTCCTCGCCCGAAGTAAACATTTCCCCGCCCTGTATTACCTGATAAACGAACTGCAACAGGGAAACAAACGCAGCACGCAGCCGTCTCGCACAAGTTAGAGAGAAATGTGAAAACGTACTCTGAAAATACGAAAATCAACCCTGACCGCTTTAAAAAAATTCATAATTTCAACGGATTTTGATAATTCAAAATGTTTATTTATACAACTTTCATCGCTGATTACAATGGTGAAATCGATTTCCAAAAAAAAAATTTAATAAAAAATGTATGTATTTTTAAAGATTTTGAAATGGCCGCAATATTCAAACGAATTTCGGTGATTAACGATCTTGTTCAAGCAATCGTTGTTTGTGCCATGTTTGAATCAAATAGGACCTAATTTGCGAACGTGAGCTCTCTCTCTCTCCCTCTCCCCCCCTCTCTCTCTCTCTCTCACACACACACACACACACACACACACACACACACACACCACCCACCCACACACTCTTTTTTCTCACTCTCTCTCACACTCACACACACATTCTCTCTCTCTTTCTCACTCACTCATACACCCCCCACCCACACACTCCACCCACCCCACACCCCACGTGGGTGGGATCTTTTTCTCTCTCTCTCTCTCTCTCACACACACACACACACACACACACGCACACTAAAAATTACATTTTTCTTAGTCAGCGGAAGTGTAAACGGAAAAAATTATTAAATTCTTATTATAATGTCTCTCACTATAACCACACTTTCTATATGGATTAACAAAAAAAAAAAACAGCAGTTTTAAACAATAAATTCTAAATACATTTAACAATAACAAAGGCGGACAAGTAGTATTAAAGACAAACCATAGACAAATCCTGTTCTTTTCCAATTACATCAACGGACGACCGTGCTTTCGCTGCCTCCAAATCTGTGTCGGCCGACATCATCGTTGTTCCGCCACCGAGCTAGTGGTTAATGCATCACTTTTATTTATAAAAAACAAACATCCCATAACAAGTACGACTACACTGGTCACACAATATCGGAATCACCTGGAAACAGATTCCAACGTATTATACTGTCTACGTATATTTTCGGGTTTCGCTGTTTGACGACAAAATATAAAACCAACTGTGCAATGACTCACAAGCTCAGTTATTTGTCAGTGTCAATATTAACTTCGAACGATAAAACTTTTATCACTTAACGATTGCTATACAACGCGCTTTATTCTAACATCTACGACCGCGAATGAAACAAAAACATTGCACAAACTTTCTGACTTTCCTGTTTTTATAAAAGAATATTGATCAATTTCAATTTTTTTCTGTAGTACGTAACGTTTTAACAAACACTAAACACTATAAAATTTAGTGACCAAACGATACGTGCAACTCGTATGCTTATGACGTGTGTTTCAATGTTTTAACTTTGTGACGACCTCGATAGAGAGATTTGACATTTTGTATTACGGCCTGAAGATGAAACAGTAAGGTTTCGAAACCGCGGTAGCCTTTACGAGGTGAGTAAATAGATTACTAGGCGGAAAAATAGGTCATAATACTAATTATTTAATCTAACTCGTTAGAAAATCAAAAATTTTGAGTCGTCTATCACACGTACAAGCAGAAAACAGGGTTGATAAATTCCCAGTTTTGCTTCCTGGAAAAACACTTCACAACATCGTCACTCACAAGTAAAACTGCAACGCAAATATTCGGACAGCAACATAACAAGACAATACCGTCATTCAGAAGCAAAACCGCAACGCAAATATTTGTCAGAAAAATAACAAGACAGTACTGTCACTCACAAGCAAAACCGCAACGCAAATATTTTGACAGAAAATAACAAGACAATACCGACACTCACAAGCAAAACCGCAGCGCAAATATTTGTCACACACAATCAAAACCGCAACGTAAATATTTTGACAGCAAAATAAGACAACACTGTCACTCACACGCAAAACCACAACGCAAATATTTTGACAGTAACATAACAACACCGCCGACACCGACTCCGAACGTCAACTGACTCGGATTTTCGGCCTTGTCCAACCTTACGCCGCGTCATGGAACCATTCACTCCTTGCGCTCCGTGAATAGACTGCGCATAGGGTGCATTGTGTCTATACTGGTCTACTTACATTGTAATCTGCACTAACACTGCATTACCTTTTAAGGGAATCGATTACAGGTGACTGAAACCTTGTCCTGTGACCTTTGCCTGTTGAAAAGGTCACGAAAAATTCCAACTACGAAAGGAGCAAAAGTGACTGCCAAATGCCCCTCCGGTTTGTACGGTTGCCAGAGAAGTAACAGAAAAATGGATACACACAGAACGATCCACAATAACTTATGTTAATCAGATTGGCGAAGCTTTGCACTTCCAACGTTAGATTGCGACACTGCAGCAACACATTGAACCGTATTGCCAAATCGCTTCATCATTAAGAGTGGAATGGTTGCTTGAGAGTTGACAGCACGTACACAGTGGCACACAACAGTAAATATTCGACATATCTACACTGGCGCGATCTCCTGTTCTAAATCTGAACTACAAACCCAGTTAAAAACTCCCCAATACCGGTGAACACAGTTAAATTTATTCGCACAGTCGTTTTCTCGTGCCATCTTGGACCAAGTGTTAGGACGTTGGATTGTAACAGCTATTAAAATGACGCATGCAAAGGATTTCACTGCAAAGAAAGCCGAAAGGGGAAAAATAACTTCGAAAGACGGAGAAAAATCGCTTAGGAGTTCTATCAGAAGAAAAAAATAAATATAAAAACAGTAATTCGAATAATTATAAGTACGTTTCCTATCTGTGGAAAAGTGTCATCTTTGCTTAGTGGCTTTTACACTGTTCAAATCAACTGATTTTTTAAAATTAATTTCAGCATCCAACTACCTCACTGGATGGACGAACAAAAATTGGTATTTTTACTTTACTTCCAATACCGATAAGGATTATAAGACGAAAAACAATGGTAATCATTTCTATACGATTTAAGGTCTTTTCACGTTTCGACAATAAAAGAATAGAAACAACACAAACGTCCTTCAGGACGCTTGTAACAAACAAAAGAACACAGAAAGTAAGTGCTTCGGCTAAAGGATGACACAGGAGTTGCTTCAGTAGGTGTTCGCAGCGGTGTGTCATATCCTGTGAGTCACGGATGTGTCTTTAGGTCATACCAGCCCATCGGTATGATTCAGTAAGTAAAAGTATCAACTCGCCTTGAAACATTACTCGACGCAGATCTGATTTGTATAATTCTACATCTGCATACAGAAGTAACTGTTTGTTTGGTCATTGTTTCTCCCTCAGCAAACATCTCGTGCTTGTGTTACTGGTAAACCAACGTGAAAACTGGAAGAAGATCAAAACTTTATACCAAAAGTACTTAATCAAAGCGATTTTGCAGCTTCTGATGTGGAAGTCTTTGAAGGACTTTATAACGTATCTGTTTGGAAAAACTGTCACAGATTTTTGAAAATAACTGATCACTTCTTGCCTTCAAAGCTGAATACACATTTTGGAGTAATAAAACACTGTCAATTAAAAAAGACACCGTGCTACTGTATTAAGAAACCTTGGAACTGTGTTAAAAAAAATAAAATATTTTCGATTAATAAACTATCTTCTGACTTGATAATGATGATCTTCTGCTTCCCTAGCAGTAATGACAAGCAGTGATATGCACTATGTCCATCAGGACAGCACTATCGAATAAGATAAAGTGTTCAATAAAGTGGCTGGGGCCACGAAAAGAAAACTGTTGCTTTCGACATAAAACAGGTAATACTAATAAACAGCTGTAAAAGGCAGGTCCTGGCTAACTTGGCAACAGTGTCCGCTCTACAGTTCTTATCTTCACGCTTTGTCCTGATCCGTTTTCCTTCTCTTACTCAAAGAAAAAGTACAAATTCTTTTAGGCAGACGAACGAATAGGAATTAAAATTAAACCTAAAACCTAACATGTGATTTTAGGTAAACTTTTTAAATATTACATACTAAATTTACGTATTGACGTCTGAAATATCGGCTAAAACAAGGTGGACATACTATATAGTTGCAAACATAAGTTTACAGTTGTAGAAGTAAATCTGATGTTCTTACAAGAATTGCCCAGTTATTGATTCTTCTAAACTGGAAGAAAAGAATCAGGCCAAGTCAGGCCACCTGCGGCAGCCCGTAAGTGGCCGAACCGCTAAAAGAAGATTCCTCGGCGTACGGCTCGATTTGATTGACAAAAACCAACATCGCTGCCATGCAAATAGAGGACGTGGCGACACGTGATCACACTAAGGACGTTCAACCAACGAAGGACGCTTAATGAAGGCTCTGCACCTCTTGGTAACAGAGAGATCAAGTCGGTCAGCTGATCCGTTCACGGCTTGAAGTTTAAATTGTGAAAACCGAAAATTATATTTTCTCACCGAAACGTTCTTTGCAGGAAGATCGTGACAAAATATACTCGCACAATACGTGAAAATAGGTTCTTCGTCCCTCATACAATACCAAACAAGATACGATGATGTTTTTAACAGTTATTTACGTTTCAGATAAGAGAACTGTTCTTAAATAATTAGACCTATAAATAATCTGACCTATTTTTTCGTCTAGTGTTCTATTTAAGCACCTCGTAAAGGCTACCGCGGTTTCGAAACCTTACTGTTTCATCTTTAGGCAGTAATACTTTTGTCAAATCCCTCTATCGAGGTCGTCACAAGGTTAAACAAAAACATAAAGAACAAGTCACAAACGTTTGAGTCAGGAATGTAACGACATACGAGTTGCACGTATCGTTTGGCCAATCCAAATTTTATCGTGTGTATTTTAATCGTGTTTAGTGTTTGTGACGTGTGTTTTCAATGTTTTGTTTAAATTTGTGACGACCTTGACAGAGGGATTTGAGACTTTGTATTACGGCCTGAAGAAGAAACAGTAAGGTTTCGAAATCGCAGTAGCCTTTACAAGGTGATTAAATAGACCATAATCCTAATTATTTAAATATATAGTCCGGCGGCTATGTTGCAATAATGAAACTAACCTTATAATACTCACAACTAGATCAGCAAGTCGAAATATCTTTTCCTTTACTCACCTGAAACAAATGAATATATTATTAGATTAAAATTTATAATTAAAATAACAATTTTGTAAATTACCTATTATTTAAACCTTTCTAGGATCAAATACGATATTGGCAATTTCAATCACGCTGATCACTTACATACAAGGACAACAAAAATCAAACCACTTATCCAATTTTACGTTCCTTTACGAAATCTACTTTACACCACCCAACTGCTCGCTCGGTCTACACTCACCCTTGTAAATCCAATTAGGCTTCCCATGAACACCCCCGTTACTGTCTGTCTAAGAAAACTTTCATATTCCGTCAATTGGATAACAATTTTAACGGCTAAACATTAAGTGTTCCAGAAAAGAGTCAAAGCCATTTGTTTTGTTATACATAAGCGCGGCACGCAACTGTCTCGCTTACGTGATAAAAGCGAATTTCAAAAACTACTTTTCCTTCTTACCTTTTTTGAAATTTTGATTTCGCCATCGTAATCAGTATTAAAATCTGCATTTATTAGCATTTTAAACTGTCAAATTGCATGAAAAATACGAAAACGAACCCTGACCGTCGTCAAAAGATTTACTTCAATTTAAGCCGTTTGTCATAATCATTACCACACCACGACGGACTCTCCAGAAGTTCATTTTGTTCGAAAGCTCGACCATGATCGACTCTGGTGGTTTTGGTTGACAGCTCTCGAATAGAACTTTCAAAAAAAAATACCGACCTATCCGTTTTGTTTAGTCACAACTCAGCGGAGCGGCAAACGCGGGACGTTTGCGTAAATGCGCGTTACTGCGTTACTGATAAGATATCAAAGCGCATGGAAATAAATGAGGTATTTACATGTATTACTGCCTTAGAAGATCGAGGGGCGAAGATTTCAGTTAGACTAATGAGAACGAGAGATCAGCGTTAACGGAAAGGGTAACGCTTACGGCAGTAACTGCGTCTCGAACTTATAACCTGAGGTGCTCAGTTCTGAGATGCAGCAGATTGACCGATGACTTAGTCATAACGACCACAGATGTCTCAGAAAAAGATAACATGCGGAGAAAGACAATTTCGGCTTCACCAAATAAGTAGAGACACTCAGTAGTTTTTCCTTCCTGTTTTGTTACAAAATTAACTTTTGACGGCTGAAAATTGCGACAAGTACCGCCGCTATCCATCCTGACAGGCGGGTTCTGAAATGCGGAAGACTTGTCGGACAGCACTTCAGAAATGTCTTACAATTTCCTAGCCCCGTCTTTTTGACAATCGACGGAAAGTGGGAAGCGGTCCTTTGATGGCCGAACCGTATAAGCTCGCCCAACATACAAAACAATACAGTGTGCCCCGCGAAGAGGTTTACGCATTTGATCCTCCACTATTTTCTCATTCATCCACTGACCATTTCGAAATTACGCAAACTTTTTAAAGAAGGTACCATAAATAGTATGGGAGAATTGCATCTTGCTGATGTTTGTAGAAACAAAATAATTCAGTAATATTATCAAACGCAATGGTCCATGCAGAACAGTTTGCTTTTTGCTCAATCGTATAAACCATTTTGTAAATAGCACTGATCCCGTAAAATGGCACCCAAAAAATTAGGTTATGTTTTTGTTCTTTTAAAAAAAAGTAATTTAACAGCTATTCAACAATCTGATTTAATACTGCAGTACAGTGAGATTTTTACGATGGATCGAATTTATTTATTTTGGCTGCGATTTTGTTTCTACAAACATCAACGAAACGAATTATATACAGTAAGACGTTGAACAGTGTTATGGCACCGCTTTATAAACAGTGTACTAAGTGATGTATGAAATATGTGATAAAACTTTCCTTCTCAGTATACGAGCGACAAAAAGAGGTTAAAACATATTTTATATAAAGTAGCTATCAGTAAGTGAACGTAAAAAAACACAATTTCTGTAAAATAAAATAATATCTTAGGCTGGTATTTAATTATTATAATACACTAATCTTTATATTTGTATTTTAAGATTAACCCGTGTAAGGCCTACTATTACTTGTCAATATGAACTTCTGTTAAAATAGACGTACTGGTTATATTTAATACTTGTATAACCTGTTAATAAAGCAATGTTATTCATTATATTTAGGTTATTTAATACAATAGGCCTTACTTTGTTCTACTTTCGTATTTAAAATTATAACCTATAACATTAATGACTGAATTCTAACATTGTAGCTTACTGAAATATTTACAAATACTACTACTATATCAGGATTTTACATTACATTCCCAAAGTAGTCTACGGTATTTACTGGACTAAAAGCAAAGTTTTTAATTTAATAACATTTACATATTAGAACTGGCCTAGATTCCCTAACCGATTCTACTTTCAAAACTGATTCGGTCAACAATTATTTAAGTCTTGGATACAGTAATAATTTGAATATTCTTTCAACAATGTTTTTTTAACAATCAGCTCTTTTGGTACACGCACAATTAATATTCACACTGTGCTGCACTCTCATGGTAACACTTTATACTTCTGATCGGCTCTAAGAAGTTTTATTTCATTGTAAAGCTTTAAAATGGAAAAGTACGAGGCGCGAAAAGTTCTGACGAACCTATAAGTACATGTAGTACCTATACATGTAGTTTTAATAACGCAGGTCCTTATTTTTGGTACAAAACCGATCGAAATGATTAGCAAAGAACTTCATTGCAACTGCTTTTTATGATTTAAATGATTTATTTAATTGTTTAGTTTTCGTAAGCACCATTCCTTTCAGTTTAGTGGTGTTAAGACTTTCCTCTACAACGAACACAGTTCAAGAGTTGCGCATTTCCAAGATAAGCCCGTATAGCGTGTACCTCGCGAGCCACACGTACCCGACCCACGCTCCGGCAGAAAGTTCAGCAATAAAAGTGGCATACATTGAGCGGATTGGGATTATAATTAAGTACAAAGTGGGCTTGGCCACCCAGCATTGCCCACGTGCTTTGATTGCTAATGGCTCACTTAACCGAAGTTCAGCGGGATTAGCTTCGCCGTGACATTCGACAGCGGTTTTTGTTTCAGTTTAACATTCGGCATCTTCAAATTTTCTTGCCAGCAATATACTGGTATAAATCAGAAATTAAACATCTGTTGCGGTTTTAGTGTACATTTCGTGAAAAAACAGTTTATTCCCGACTTCAGCAAGTTACGGTATAGTTTTACACCCCTTACTTATTTTTCAACTGTGAAAATATAGTATTTGTGGGGATTATCATTCTTAAAATTATGTGGTTCAGAACTCAGAAACTACAACAACTGGTAGACTTCATTAGCATAATATGTAACACTATAATATATTGTCAACATATGTTTGTGTGTGGGGGTGGATGTGTGTGTGTGTGTGTGTGTGTGTGTGCGCGCGCGCGTACGCGTGATTTTACCGCTGATTACGTGTTGAAAATTAATAAGCAGATTTTAACGCTGAATATGCTAGCGGAAAACGATTTTCAAAAACTTTCAATGTATAAATGTTTTTTTTAAATTCCTTTCAATGACGTCAGATAAAGAGCCGCTTGCAGCAGTTGTGTTGAATTTTTATGTAAAAAAAACGCCTAAAATGTTGACCGTTACAGAGTTACCACACACACAAACCGTTTCACAAATAGCCTCCAAAACGGTTTCTGGAACACCTGTTGATAGCGCTGGCGTATTACCGCGTAACAATGTCCGTCACTTCGGTCCCGTTAATAATGTAAATACGCCAGCGTCTTCGCGAGCCATTGTGCGCGGCCGTTCTGCGTTCTGCCCGAAATTGTTTCACTCGCGCGTGCCAAATCCTTCAAAGTTTAGGGCTACAAAAAGTCTGTATTAACAAAAACGTAGATTGTGTTTCGCAAGAACGGAAAAAAGGTAAGCATATTTTCAGAGCCTATACAACTGATTTATCTATAAGTCTAATAAAAGTCTCGCAAATTATATCTACGATTGCAATACGATTTAAAGTTCGCTTAGTAATTACATGAAAGGATATGTTTTTCACAGAGCTCTAAGGGTACGATGGCCGATGTGGCTTTAACACCGATAAATCTGCTGCGACTCTTAACTGCACACCTGAACGTCGTGGATTCGGGACACGGTTACTGCCGTTGCTTTAGAGCTTAAAGCTAACACCACATACGTTGTACCTCATCTGTAAAAGTCATTGTAACTAATCAAAATAAAACATTTTCGCGACACGCACTGTCTCGCTAACGTGATAGAAGCAAATTTCCAACAACTAGAATGTAGAATGTAGAAATGTCCATTCGTGACATCTTACATTCAATAATTTTGATTTCAATATCATAAGCAGCGTTAAAAACTGCATCAATTACCGCCTTGAATTTGTAAGTTATATTGAAAAAATAGATTGATCCTTGATCGACGTACGTTTAGTTGAGAACTAAATTTAATCTGAATGATTTCGAAAAAAATTGCTAATTTATTTGGAAATGTGCCTAATTTTATTTTGTTTAAAAAAAACGTAACAATCAAATTTTTGTTTTAACTGTTTATAAGCAGACTACTAAACAAAACTTAATACGTTTGGAGAGCCCGAAGGGAAATAAAAATTTGTATAATTTCTCAAAATTGGTATATTTTTCGTTACATTTTGGCTAACCAGGGTATGAAGATACATCGAGTCAACCTAGAAAGTTTGAAATAAAAACAATTCCCGCGCCATTTTATTAACCAGTCATTGAAAATCATTTTTCGACCTGGATTTTTGTTTTGTGTAATATTTAGTTTTCTTATTTCTCTTAGCACAAAGTTCATAACTTTTAACCGTGAAGACGGACAGACGCGCTCCCAAAAACATAAACACCATTCTGACTCAAACAAATCTGTTATTAAAGTAAAAACAACAATCACATATTATGTTTTCTCTTCCTTTTTATTTTAGTTACGATAATTTGTTTTTAAACACAACAAATTAACATAGCTAGTTTTTAACAACCTAACCTAAAATTTATTATGGCCTAAGATGTTCAATGAAATCAGCTGATCTTTACAATTAATATAAAAAACTGACCTTTTAATATAAGCTAACTACCAAAATTAAATTACCGATTCATTTTATATACTTAAATCGGTCCCCGCAAAAAGTACCCAGTTCAATCCCGGGCGGAAACAGACATTTTTATTATAAATAATTTCAGACTTGCAACGTGCAAAATATACTGTTATGTATCAATATAAACATGTTACTCGCATCATGCATCACACAAAATCCATCATCAAAACCAACCCTAAAACATAATACGTGTTTCAAATAGATCTCACCATCCTCACTTGAATAACACTTTGTTTACCTTGTTTTTCTTCACCAGGATATAAAAGCGTCAACAGATAATTTTAAAGTCGTTAATTTAAATGAAAATTAAAACGATGGAGTAAAGATGAAAGAGGATCCTGATTAACTCGTGCAGGATATTAAAGTAATAAGCTAACCGTCGCTGCGCTG
Source organism: Callitettix versicolor (assembly GCA_022606455.1). Lineage (NCBI taxonomy): Eukaryota > Metazoa > Arthropoda > Insecta > Hemiptera > Cercopidae > Callitettix > Callitettix versicolor. Next base: position 40,092,953 of record CM040184.1, read on the forward strand.
TGGAGGTTAACCAGTTGGAAGGCTGAAGGTGATCACCATTAATAGTTGAGGACCTCGAACTTTTGGCTTCGCATCTTCAAACGCCACGCGCATAACCTACTCGAGTAGATGTCCTGACATGGATCAGCAAGGACGAAGTGGACATCCTGTCTGCAAAAGTGCGGGTGTTTTGTGGGCGTTTTTTATCATCCAATACAAACAGAGCTGATGTTTTTAGAAAATAAACTAAATGTTCACGATTTTTGTCAACAAATAATGCGATAAAACCGCACAGCAATAATTAAACATGACATATCTACTTACACAATACTACAATAAAATTTATTGAAATTTTATAATTACATATGTGTATGTGCGCGCGCGCGTGTCGTAATTTTAGTCCGATTTGATTTAAATTTGACACAAACATCGATTACTGTAATTACTTGGAGCAGGGTTTTTCAAATAAAACGTGCTACCATTATAGTATGACCCAGACCTAGAATTTTGAAAAGGCAATGATCCCGATATTGATATTACTTTTTAAGGGGTCGTAAAAGTATGTGTGTGTGTGTGTGTGTGCGCGCGCTTGTGTAAAATCAGCTGCTTACTACAATTATTTATATCTGACTCAGTGTGCACGATCTACATAATGCCCGACATTCGTGGCAACCTGTTCTGCCCCGGTCGCATTCGTTGAAGTCTCCGACATTATACCCTTTACTTGCACCGACTATTCGTGCCTAAACTACTCCACATTCAAGGTCAAGCCGGCGGCTTAAGTAGTGTCCGTTGTAACCGCGGCTAATCCTTCGTATTCGCTATCTCATCCTGTCGCTTTATCCGGAGTAAATACTGTACCTTTTAAGGACGTGCCATTGTTGTGCGACGAAAAAAGAATGTACATGTAACACGAATAAGTGAACTCACCGAGAGAAGTACCATTAGCGGAGCAACAATGGTGAACACTTGTTGGAAGTTATGACCATCAACGTCGATACAAAAAAAAAAAATTATATAATAAAAAAGTCCGTAAAAAAATTTAAGATATATTAGACTGAACACTGAACGAACGTTTATACGATCATAATAAAAAAACAATTTCTCCGTTACTGAACCAAAAAATAAAAATCATGTCTCCTCTTCCTTTTTTATTTTAATTACGATAAATTTGTTCGAAAACACGACAAATTAACATAGCCAGTTTTTAGCAACGTAACCTGAAACTTATTACAGCCTATCAGCTGTTCAATGAAATCAGCTGATCGTTACGAATTAATATAAACGACAAATTAACATATCTAGTTTTTAACAACACAATGTGAAACTTATTAGAGTCTTTCAGCTGATTATTACGAATTAATATAAGAACTGATCTTTCACATATATTTATCAAAATGAAATTAACGATTCATTTGATATATTTACATCGGTTGAACGTCTTCGTAGTTTACGTAGTGTAGTGGTTAACACGTGCGCAAAGACCTCAGATCGATCTCGAGCAGAAACACAGGAAATTTCAATTGTAATTAATTTAATATGAGACTTGCAACGCGCAAAATCCATCAAAACCAGCCATGAAACACGATACATGTTGCAAAAAGTTTGAATAAAAAAACACTACCTTAATCTACTCTAAAATTATAATCGCGGCTTTCTCGTAGACGTGATGGAAGCGAATTTTCAAAAATAAACAATTTTTCTTTAAAATCTAATTTTACCACTATAATCAACGTTAAAAGCCAAATATTTTAGCGTTTTAAAAAGTTCAGATTTACTATATACTGAAAATACAAAACCCGAACCCTGACCGCAGTCAACTACAGCGTGTGAAAGTATAGTACACCATTTTATTTTTCAGGAAATAGCTGATTTTTTTAACAACCATTTCTAAGATAACGTTTGAGTTATCTTTACAATTACTACGACCTATTTTACACGTAATTACTAAAAATAATTTGAAAACATTAATTATCTCGTTAAACAAAATGAGTTTATGTAAAATAAAAGTTTTCCATTTTTTTAAAATAAAGTTTTGTTTCAAGATAAAACTTTACTTGACATTTATCTCCTCCCACGAGTGATAACAACAAACAAGGCCTACTGTTTTTATACTCGTATTACCAGTTCCTTGACTTACTTAGACTACAGATCGTTATGTAGTTTTTGGAAATTAAAAATATAATGGAACTTATTTACAATTTCCATATCATCAATAAAAAACAATTAAACGAGATTAGTAAAACTTCGACATTTCATCAGCGTCAGGCAGGTTCAAAGACCGGTACAAAAGACATAACGGTCCAACAGAATTTAAAATGCCCAATTCTTCTGGTAGCCAGAAGAGCTTTCTTTACCGAGAACAGGTGGATTACCCCCCCCCTCAATTATACCTCGTCGTAAATCTACGTTTATAGTAGCCGAAACGTGACGGTTAAACACCTTGTCACCTTGTATTTTCTGGAAAATAAGGAGTTTCTACGCGGCGATTCTTCATCAGTGCTACCACAGCTCCAAAGAAAATATTCCCTGCTCAACCCAATTCAATTTGAATGGCGGTCTGGGTTTTTTTTCGGTGTTCACAATGATATTTTTGTAAATGTAACATGTTTTGATTCGGAAGAATTTCAAATGGGACTTGACGAAGGCTCGTACTCGTATTCATATAGATAGTCAGGGAGCAATAAAAGCACTTGCGGGTCCTACATTTCAGTCTGGTCTGGAAGTGTCGGGAGAACTTAAACGCTCTGTCCCTGGGTAACCTGGTTACTCTTCACTGGGTTTCGGGGCATAAGGGAGTTGAGGGTAATAAGGAAGATCGACTGGCTGTACTGGGATCTGCATCTGTTTATCGGACCTGAGCCGGCTTTAGGGATCTCTTTGTCGTTGGTTAGGTCTGCTATTAATAGGTGGATTAATAAGCAACACCAGGCAAGATAAGTAACCTTCAAGAGCATTCTTATAGTAAGCTCCTCCTGGGTAAGTTTCTTCATGGAGGACTTAGAGGGGCGGCAGACCACAACTTAGGAAAATCATGGGGCTCATTACTGGACACTGTGGTCTGAGGGTGACATGAACAGGACATGTATGTACCATAGAGAAACCGTGTGTAGATTGTGCAGGAAAGAGGAGACTGCAGGACACATAATTCATGACTGTGAGGCTCTTGCTGGTAGGAGGCTAGGGTTTTGGTTTCCACGACCCTAGGAATATTCAGCAGAATGAGCAAGTCAGTGGATTGTTGGAACTTACTAAGGGCACTAATCTGCTGTACTATTACTAAAGAGGTTTAGTTGCACAATACAGCCGTTGACCGCAATGCCTGGGGTTTATATTATCCCTTCCTTTAGTTTGAATCTATATCTAATCAAACGAGTTTTGATCACAAATGTAGACATGTGCAACCATTTTACAAATCTGAGCCGAACATGTTAAAACCGTATTTTTTTTATAACAAACCGGAGTTTTTGGAAGATAAGGATCACGGTTAAGAGTTCCATTTCAGCCAATTTTAATCAAAACGTTTGAAGTCGTTTTTGAGGAAAAAAATTATTTTTTTCTTACGATAACTACTTTAATTCAGTGACTACAGCAAGACGCAATCAACTCTGCTTCTCCGCGCAATCAAATTAAAGTGGTAGAGTAAATATTTATACAAGGAAAGATAGATAAATCGTTCTCTCTCGCACAAAAAAAATCTAAATTATTTTTGATAACTCGCTTTCGTAACGTCACTGGGTGTCGCTATTTCAGCATCTACAGGGGGGGCATAAAACACGAACACAACATTTTATATAAATAAAACATTTAAGTGTTTAAATAAATTTACTAAACGTTCCGAAAACATTTCAAACGTTGAGATTATATGCGATTAACTACGGCGTTCGCTAGAAATATTTCCTTCCAGGTTCCCAGGACGCCCGACATGTTCCCGACATATTATTGACATCTTGTTCCATTCACCAACTGACATCCATTGGAGCGGCGAACTGCAAGAATGTTTATTATTGTCAAGTTAATTGGGCGCGACCGCGGCTGGGAAAGCTGCTGCAATTAAAGTCTATCTGGTAAGCGTATCTGTTCTATTAATTGAACGGCAGTCGCGGAATGGAAAAACCTGAAGATGGCCGGTTTTCGTAGAAACTTCTGATTGTGAAGTGTACGTGGTATTTCTAACCGAAACGCGCGCCTTAAACAGGGTTTTTTTACTTGATTTTCAGGACCGGACGATAGTTATAGAATACTTTCCTGCGAAAAGATGGGTCACCACGGAAAAGGTGATATTCAAAAACAGGTTTTTGTTTGTTCAGAAAGCGACCTTGACGGATCGGTATCAGTATCGAAAAAGTAGAATCGACTTATTGCTACTTTGCTAAATAAACTATGCTAAATAAACTAAAAATAAACTATGCTAAATTAAAAAAACTTAGGCAGTGCAGGACAGGCCGACCTGACTGTATACTATTTTACTATTATGATTTCATTATTTTTATAAAAATTTAGCTGCACGCAGGGAAGGGCAACTCTTGAAAATTATTCACGTATTAAATTTCGCGTGTGTGTAGGTATACACTTAAAAATTAACTTAAACTGTCACAGATTACGAATTTGAGTATCTTAGGCTGTATAAGGGACTTTAATAATTAATCAGTTTATAACCTTACTTTTGACAGTTAGCCTATACTGTCTACGTATAATAGTATATATAATATTTGTGATTCTGGCATTCATAAATTGGTATAAATTGATATAGGTCGTATACCAATTATTATACCAAATTATTATTTAACTACACAAATTTAGAAAATACAAGTTTTTAAAATTAACAAAAACAATAAACATAACCTCAATTGAAATGATACTGAAGCTATTGTGCGAAACCAGCTGCTTAGAAGTAGTCACTTCCAGTCTAGATATATACAAGAGCAATATATGCTGTGAGGTATGCGTTACTGATTCAAGCGTGACTCGAAAGCAAATGTTTATACCTATGTTTTGTCAACCGCGACCATACAAGTTTTCATTTCAAAAATACATTTTTATTAATCACTAAAGAAAACAAACTACAGTGCGCTCTTGGATGTGTTAGAGCGATCCGTGACGGGAAACTGAATTTTTTCTCCCTACAACATACATCCAAAACATACATCCATACCCCGCGATAAGAAGAAGTCACTTCAAAAATCTACATTATCTCCAGTTTTTCAAATAGTGTTTTACAAAAACTGTTTTAACAAATTCACGTGAGTTAAGTTACCGAAGCCGCTTCATAACCTCATCGTATAACCTCAGCTGATCTCAGTATTTACACTTGTTACCGCAAACACCGGCTGTATTTGAGGTTGTTAACGTGTTTTACACGATCCGTCATGGCCGCGTTACGCAACCTAACCTTACTTTACCAGGTGCGTAAATTCCACGCGCATGCGTAATGCGAAGTCACGAGTGCCATAAAACTGGAAGGTCTGCGGTTATCTTATTGGGTGAGGCTGTTAATCAATTACACTTCAAGTACGTTACGCATTGTTGACTACGATATATCGTTACTGCCAGTTATATCTTTGTATCGTTTTCTGGGTAAACGATTCTTAATGGTTTTTTCACACTACATAAAAACAAACGTAGTAACCAAGTGTAAAACTTTTCTGTCTCGAAACAAAGATATTAATTTCTTTGTCACAAAATGAATATATATATATGAGCCTGATACGTCAGTCTCGCCGTTGTATCGTAGCGATTTGCTATTTTATGTTATTTTTTATTTTTTATTAAGTACGTATTTATGCCCAAGATACTCGTACGTCATCAGACATTTTCCTTAGGCTTCGCACAATTGGCGTTTTGTATATTCAAACATACTTCATTAACCGATAGTTCATTAGGTTCACCACAGAATGCAGCACGCACAACCATATTCACGCGTCTAAACAGAAAATAAGGTTTCAAGTAAAAAAAAATCTATTTCCGTACTTTTATGGACTTAGGCCAACTTTATATGTTTGTGTAAAATCTAAAGGAATTGACTTTTATTAATTTTGACGTGTACGTCTGGCCATGATGGTAATACCCAGACCCAAGACATTGATCGTGCACCGGTTCTGATCTTGAAATCATTTTTTTGTTGGTACTTCAAAATGCAGTTACTTTTTAGGGGTAGAACTAAACCAAAAGAAGTACACGTATGGATCTCGAGGACTAACCGACAGAAGCGAAGCTTTTGTTAATGATATTTTAGCTGAATATATAATTACGTTGAAGATATGTTTACAAATATTTTGTTTTGTTTAAATAAATACGTGAACCTAGCTCAAATATTATTTATTGCAGTAAAAGATCAGTTGTTTTACATTAATTCGTAACGACCAGTTGATTTCATTGAACAGCTGACAGGCTATAATAAGTTTCAGGTTATGTTAAAAATTAGCAATATTAACAACAATTATTATAAACGTTTATATTAATTTCAATACTGAAACCAAAGCAACACAATGTTTTCATATAATACGCGTGCACTGTTAAGGAGAAGGAGGAAGAAAAAGAGACAGACATGGAGATGCTAAATTAGTTTGCTTGTTCGTTCTATATTTCCGTTACATTCTTCCGTTCGGCCGACCTTTTTTCTAGTCACTCCTCTCTCCAAAGCTAACATTAAAAGCTTCGCTTCATAAAGCAAAATTAATGATGTTCTTTCTTTTATTTCAATCTGCTGAACTGATTTGAGTTTTGCCGTTTAATTAATAAAAACAGTATTAACGAGAAACTAACTTAACGTTTCTATTCTTGGTTTTTACCTTTGCAATTAACACTCCGGCTGTAATTACACAAGCGACCCGATCATTAACACAATTATCGATTGTTACACTTGTGATAACAGCTGTTATAATTTACTCTAATTACTAAACCGACATTGAACCTTATCACTAATGTTTGCACAGCGATACAAAGCTACGAAGAGGTCTGGCTGTTACAGTTTGCTAGGAAAGGCGCCCGCGGGCAAAGAGGTTGTCGCTACCTGGCACGCAGGAGTCGCTGTCCTTGATAACAAAACCATCGCCGAGAATTTCAGCTGACGACGGACTAATTTACAAAGTATTCTTTCAACACGTTATTACTTTGTTGGCGTTTACGGAGTTTTAGAACAAAAAACCGTTCATGGTATGTTGGGAGATTTTGAGATATTTGAAAAATACCGATTTAAGATCTACTCCTCCTCTCCCCAAGTAATAAAAATACCTATTTAAGATCTATCCCTTCTCTATACCAAACAATAAAAATATCGATTTAAGATCTATCCCTCATCTCTACCAAATAATACAAATACCTATTTAAGATCTACCCCTCCTTTCTCCAAAATAATAAAAATGCCCATTTAAGGTCTACCCCTATTCTCTACCAAGCAATATGCTGAACACTGAAGTGGAACTAAGAACTAATAACATAATACTTGAAATTACTTTTCTGTTTTTACCTGAACCTAAATCTAACACACTGACAAAGTGAGAAATGTAACAGTAAAATCACATACAACATCAAATATATGCAGTATTAAACTGAAATCAATAAATTATCTAAAGGCTCTTCACTTCAGGTGTTGACGATAATTTATATTAAGAAGTTGACGGACGTCCACACTGACATGACTTTGTAGTGTTATTTTATGAAGCACAGCAATTGTTTTGATTGTATTTTCCACAAAATGTAAATTTAAGTCGATATCATTACGTTGGTAGCACTTTGCACTTTTAACTACTCGAATGATCATATTCTGTGCTCCCTGAATTTTCAACCATACGTCCAAATAGTCAAGTAGTCTTTTGTTGTAAAGATTTAATTGCGATTTTCTCCCAATCAGCCAATACGACTGACGAAAATTTAGCTTCATTCGTTCTGCTTTTTTTTACCAGCATGGGTTTTCCAAGTTAAACGTTTATCCAAGTGCATTCCCAAACATTTTACAGAGTTAAGTTGCAGTATATTTTGATCAGATATGGAAACTGGCCACGATAAACACGACTAAATACAAATGTCAATTTTTGCTTCATCAAACTTCTTGAGTGTTTTCAGTGTTTTTTACTAGAAACAAATTAACAGATTTTTATGAATTTTCACTTTGAACTTGACGAACGGATTTTTCAGAGAAACTATCTTTCCCCAAGTAATCACCAAAATCGATTTTAGTGACATCAAAAAGTTATGCACAGGTCACAATCGGAGATCATTTAACGTTCGGGTCTGGGTGTTTACAATGATGACCGCTACAAAAGCTCATTTTCCGTCAGATATTCATTAAAAATTTCATGCTTTTCCGTAATGGAACTGAGCACTGAACACTACGGCAAAGCCTACAGTAATATCTCGCCAACGAGTTTAACCCAAAAGTCCTTTGTCCATTAGAAGGTTCTCTAAATCACTTCATTTCAATTTTTTTACAGCTTCTCGAAACAAAACTTGAATGAAAACATTCTCTCGATACCACCATCTTGAAACTGAAAGTATTTCCGTTTCGAGTCTAAAATTCCATTCGTTCCGGCTCCAATCCGGTTTTGGCGGATTCACGTACCAATCGAATTCCAAACGGAGTCGAAGGAACAGTTCGGCCGTTAACGTCAATCAGGAGGCAGGAAGTAACAGGTGAAGTCGTGACAGTGGTCTCATCCCGAGGTCAACCCGAATGTTTTACGCAATGACGTCCGAGTGAATCATAGAAGCAATAATAGTCAGGACACTAGGTGATACGTGTTGTTTGGTTTTCCAAATGCATTCATAGTATTTTATTGAAAATTGAACGGTTCATTTTAAACTAATGAATTACAATGAAAACAAACCCAGAATGCCGTGTCAAATTCAATTCTTCAATTTCAAGCGATTTGGAAAATTAAAAATTTAAGCAATTTTCAACGCTAATTACGACGGGGAAATCAGATTTTTAAAAAACATTAGTCAAAAAATTTATGAAATTTTAAAGATTTCAAACGGCCGCCATTACGAAACTGTTGAACGAATTTTGCTGGTTAACGAACTTACCAACATCAATTTTGGCGCCAAGTTTGAGTCAAATCTGACTAAAACTGCGTACATTTTCCGTAATAGCCATTAGAACAAACAATTTTCCGTAATTAGCGTGCTAAAACAAGCGCTCATACACACACGCGCGCGCACGCACGCACAGCATATATATTAACTACCCCACAGAACGTGAACTACAAATAAGGATCAGTGTTCATTTCGAGGTCCCAGGTCTTGATCTTACCATGACAGCCGTTCCAATAGCTCATTTTCTAATGAATATTCGCTGATAAATTTTCGCTTTTACAATACAAAAACAAATACCGAAAACGTCAATAAGAGCATATACCCTCTTGCTTGCAAATTTTGGTCCCATTTGATTCAAACCACGCACAAAAATCGATTTTGGTATTAGCTTGGACAGCTTGGCATTAGGTTCGTTATGCAGTAAAATCCGTTCAATAGTTTTTAAAAATGGCGGCGATTTCAAATGTTTAAAACCTCAAATCTTATTTTGTTGAATTTTCCTTCTTTAAAATCTGAATTTAATGCAGTACTAAGAACTACGTAAGTTAGCATAATTTTCAAAATCATTTGAATGAATCTGAATTTGACAACGGTTATTATAATTCACTTTTTGTACCAGTCACAGGTTATAAGAAACTTGTTTTATGGTATGTTTTTGGGAGTTAGCAGCTTATAAGTTTTTTTTTGGTTATTAACGGCCTGACTTTGAGAAAAATGTTATCAAAAACTATAAAATCGATTTTGAAGAAAATCCAATTTTTCTGAATTTTGAATGATAACAAAAGGATTTGAAAAAAAAATTGACCCGAGATATGATCAAACTCCAACGACATGCACGTATATTCTGATTTAATAACCTATAAATTTTCAGCACGTCTTTTCACGACCACTCTACACTTCGATCCTAACAGTAACCAGATATATCAACCTTTCAAAGAAGAACGCTCTATTCACGGAGTCACAAATGTGAAATGATATCTTTTTACAGAATAACGCTCTATTCACGGAATCACAGATGTGAAATGCCATCTTTTCACATAATAACGCTCTATTCACGGAATCACAGATGTGAAATGATATCTTTTCACAGAATAACGATCTATTCACGGAGTCGCAGATGTGAAATGACATCTTTTCCCAAATTAACGCTCTATTCACGGAATCACAGATGTGAAATGACATCTACGAGCGAAGATATTCGGATTGCCCGCGTACAGCGACGTGATTTAACGGCCAGTGGCAGTGGCGCGAGAGTGAAAGGATCCCGAGCGGCGCGGGGAGCTGCAGGTGTTGGTATCCCAAGGCGAGCCCCCTCCCCGGAGCTTTAAACAATTACGCGGAGATGTTTACTTCGCCCGCGGCTTTCCGGTGATCCGATTGTTTACGCTTAGGGAATTCTGATTTCGGATTATTCATTTCTAAAGAATCTCTTACGTTAAGCAATAAACGTATTCATGGCCGTATACTTCTTCGATGAGTGTATGCGCGCCTCGGAATGCAAGAAGACCTTTCCGCACCGCCATTTTGTTATTTCATAACATACATTACTTGTGTAACTAAAAACAGCACTGAAAAAATCTTGTATATAGGCTACTAGCGCAACGAAGTGGTAGTTTTACGAACTACAACAGTTTATCGTGAACTCACACAGACAAAATTGGACCATCATTGTAACAGCCAGACTCGATTTAATTCAAACACTACAAAAATCGATTTTGGTAGTAGTTCGATACCCAACAAATCAGTTCAACAGTTTCAAATCTTTATTTATTTCTTTTGAAAATCCGATTTTACCATCTTAAAAACTGCATAAATCAAGGTTTTTAAATTACATAAAAATGCTACTTTTTGAAGTCATATGGTGACGTGATGTTATTGCGTTATGGAAATCAACTTCCATCACGTTAGCGAGACAGCTGCGTGTCGCGATTATCCCGTAAAAATCAGGTTTCCCGTTAATAAAAACATATTTAACCTGTCCTCAGTTATAAGCATAATCTTGAACAGCGAAAATAAGATAAAAAGTCACAAAATTGTTTTTTTTTATTTCGATGTTTGCCCGTGTGTGCATAATGCTAGTTACTAAACTAATGGTACTAATGGTAACTACCATTAGTTACTAAACACATTACGGTACATTACGCATATCGTAGTATTTTTTTGGACTGTACTGCTCAAGCGGAACAACGAATACGAATTTATTTTTAACAATCGGTGAAGTGATTTCAAACCGACCCAGATTTGAAGAATTTAGGTTGTAAATTTAGTTAACAAAATAAAATGGAAGTATTCGTAGAAAACATGACGTCACGGGTGGATATCGTTCAACAGTCATCAAAACAATGTAGTTTTATATATATATATATATATATATATATATATATATATATATATATGTGTGTGTGTGTGTGTGTGTGTGTGTGTGTGTGTGTGTGTGTGTGTGTGTGTGTGAGTTTATTTATTTATAAGGCAAAGTCCTGACTGACTGATCAACGCACAGCCGATACTAGACTTGAAATTTTCAGAGCATCTTAGAAAAGATTTTCCAATATCCAATCCCTAAAGGGGTAATATTGTTTCTATTAAAAAATGTAATGTTTTTGGTCAGATCTTGAAACTTAATTTTCTCAACTGACTTGACTTATGTATCTTCGTATAATATGACGAAAACCTGAACAATTTTCAAGTGTTTTTAAACAGCTGCGAAACCAAATTTTTAGATGATACAGATATAGGTTTTGTTCCGGCAGTTGTAAACTACATTTTGAGCACAATTTGATTAAAACCATTACAGAGTTTTTGAGAGCAACGGATCAGTTTTTGACAAAAAAAAAACATTTCAAATCACGAAATCGATCAAGCAGTTACGATATACACAGACAGACCGAGTTAAATCCACCTTTTTTACTCGAGACCTGAAAGGGACATCATATCATATATATATATATATATATATATATATATATATATATATATATATATATATATATATATATATAATAATAAAATCTTCATTATTATTACGTTTTCTATACTTCGTATAGCAAGACAATTAAATATTATAAAAACCGTTTTACTAATCTACGCCTGCACATAACATTAACACCATAGCGTTTTAACACCAATAACGATTCTTTTCAGATTATTAATAAGTTTTAAAATGGCGACAGGAAAAAGACGAAACCATAGACCGACAGACAGTTGGTTGTCCATATTGCAATTTATACACCTTGCGCAAGTATTGCGAAACGCCAAAGGAAAATAACCGGATATTATCGTATATTTTCACTTCTACGTGTGACAGGAAAATTGCCTGTAATGGTTTCAGTCAATCCCCCCCACCGCGAACACTTTCCGTCAAATCACACAGTGTTTAGGTAAACGCACATATACTGTATACAATAGGAAATTAACCTTCAATATTAGCTAAACACAGTAATTAACCTTTTGTTAGTTAATTACTCTAATCGATTATAAGATTACCTTGATCTCTACTTAGAAGGAAGGTCGGATAAATTTTGGAATTAGTCGAACAGATGCGGTCGTTAAGTATAATCGGATACGATTTGTGCTGAAGTCGTCACTGATTGACTTTCTGGCACAATATGTTTCTTATTTTCAAATATATAAGTGGGCACGTGAAAAGAAATGCCATAATACAAGATAGAACTTGTTAAATATTAATTGCTGCTGGAAATATTATTGTCTCGAGTAAACTAGCTTTCTCGATTTTACATTCGTTGGCGCGTTTCGGATTACATACATCATTACAACTTACTGTACTCCAATAAAATTATAAATTTTTTTACTCAAAATCCCTTTAACTGTAAACTATTTTGACGAAATTTACCTAAACTGTAGCCTTTTATCGTTTAACTAAACCTACTAGAAGAAAACGAATGGAATCAGATGCTACGGACAAATTTAAAAAGCACAATTTCCAAAAATCCTTTCATAAATATTTGCGTAATCCTTAAGTTTCAAAATATTATTTCGATTTTACATTCGTTCACGCGTTTTGGGTTACCTTCATCCCCTAAACGTATTATACAACAATAAGAGAAATTGTACTACTGAAACTTATAGGACCTAATAGTACAAGAATACGTTTTGAGGATGGCGGTAATCCGAAACGTTCAGCGAATGTAAAACTACGGACAAAGCTAATTAAATACGAAAGAATGCACTGAACACAAGGTTATAAAATACGATTTTAACGTCCATAGTTAAACTGACGAGGACGAAGGATCGGCGTTAACAGAAAGGATAGAATACGCCAGTAACTGCAGTCTCAAATCTACGACCTTGCGGTGCAGCTGACTATTCCGTGCTGACCATCGTTATAGAAACTTGAACATTAACTTTGTTGAAAAATCGCGAAGAAAATTCCGAAGCAATAATTTGCAAACTTCAATTCTAATTTGAGAGTAGCGAACTTGGTTGATCCGACGAAGACATCTATAAGACAAAATCACTCTCCGACACTTCAGCTCAAACATTATTGAAGCAGTTTACTGGAAGGCTCGGGTAGTCCCACTTCTGTAACCGCCGCTCCCCTTCAACTCGCCCAACCCTCGCAAAGGAAGCGGGTGGTCACCGGAGCGTAAAGCTATAACAGGAAATGTGTGGATTTTCGCCTCAAGTTTTTTTTTATCGTTTACTTCACAAGTTACGCTTGGACAATCGACAAGAGTAATCAAGTAGTTTTGGAAAATACGAAGAAACTTTACATAATTTAACATGTATCATGTTTTAGGACCGGTTTTGATGTTGGATATTACGGATCGCGTGATGCGAGGAACACGTCTATATTTATATATAACAATATATTTTGCGAGTCGCAAGTCTCATATTCATTATAATTAACAATTACGGTGTTACTTGAATTGTGCTTTGCCCAAGATATCTACCGATAAACTCAGTAGCAGATCCCAATCCAGCCACAGTCAATCTGCCTCCTCATTACCCTCAATCCCCTTATGCCTTGGGGAAGAGTAACCCGGTTTCCCAGAGACAGAGCACTGAGGTTCACCCGACGTTCCTAGATCAGTTTCGACCGAATTATAGTGCTTCTATTGTTGCCTAACTATCGGTACGAGTCTTCAAGAAGGCACTTTTCAAACTCTACCGAACGCAGTCATTAATGGCCATTCAGTCTGTGAATACTGCTGCAACAACTTTTTTTACCCTTGATATCAGGCAGTACACCCTAGCACCAGTGCCTGTCTTTGTCTTGGATCTATCTGTACACCACATTATGTCTCCAGAGTTTCCCAATAAACGATCTTCCTCCCCGAATCTCATTTTGACATCAAAGGGTCTAGGGATCATGTTTCGTTTGGCCAACTGATCAGCCTCAATCATTAGAATCGAATCTGTGATCTTTTCTGTGATTCTAGCGTGCTCCAAAGTTGAGCATAGCCAGACTTCACTATCCTGCAGTTTATATGCTGGATTGCTGTGTGTGTGTGTGTGTTATAAAAATGCTGACAAATGTCCCAAATAAATAATAATAAAAACATAAATATTCTACCATTAAGTAACAATTTTAAAAACAGAATATTTACACCAACAAGACAAAAATTCAACGTCCAGAAACTCAACGTTAGGATTAAAAAAAATCACTATTTTGAATTCTGTGAACCCAAAAGAATGACTGTTCCCTACCAGTGGTATGGGATACGAGCAAATTTAAGAAGCCTAATTTTCCAAAATCCTTTCAAAGCCTGAACTTACAAAATCTAATTTTCCCGATAAGATTAGTGACTAAAATGAGAAAAGAATCCTTCGCCGATTAAGACTATCCTTCGTTTCGTTCATCCGAAGCCCAAAACTTTGTATACAGGTGTCCTCCGTATTCCTGAGCGGTGGCACAGTCGGGTAGTCCAAGCTCTGCCTCGCCGCAGCTACGGTTTAATGTCTCGGCTAGTTGTTTGAAGCCGAAGACCCTCCCAGTCTGTCCTGTATCATTTAGCGCATAATGACGCAGTAAAATGGCCATCAAGACGGGATTTACGGCTTTATAATGCGCAGCTAGCGGACTTGTGCTCTATTTAAATTAAAACCCGAGCCGCGTGTCCTTGGAAGCACGGGTGCTACATGTGCAGTTACACTTAATTGGACAACACTTGCGAGCTTGGTGATCGAAGTGGTTAAAGCATCACTGTGTCACTCAACTTTACAAATTAGTTTTTTCAGTAAATTATTTACAATGACACTCATTTCGAAACAAAAGTTGTATATAAGAAATGTTTTTTCCTTTCTCTTCTTCGCAATATAATTAACTATATTTTTTATAGGGACTCGGTGGTCGAAGTGACTAAAGCATCGGTCAGTTTACTGCATCGAAACTTAGTTCGAGCCGCAGTTACTCCCGTTGCTTTTCCCTTACCGTTAACACAGATCCCTCGTCCTCATTAGTCTAACTGGCATAAAGTAAAAGGACGTAAAAGGAACAAAATGGACAACACTTGGTTTTTGAGTATTTACAACCCAAAAAAATAATCAATAATTTGAAATAAACGTTCGAGCATTTACTTCCTCGTGATTCTAAAAAATACCGTAACATTTTATAGAGACAACAATTTATTTTAGGAGTTTAAAAAGCGTTTTTTCACGGTCTTCTCACATCGTTGGTACCAGAGACTGATCTATTTGGTACGCAGGAATGGTAAAATGTTGGGAAACAATTTAAGGGGGCCTTTGGTACAAAAAGCTTAAAGGGTTTTGATCAAATTCTGCTCAAATATAGTAGGCCTACATAAGTACCTTGGCTATATCTTTTTTTAAGAAATCGTTTAAAAAGATTTTGATCACGTATGAAAATGTATTACTCAAATAAGTGTACATCCTGTGCTTGTAAGTAAATCGAAAGAACAATAAACAATTGCGTCAATTTAAAGTTTGTATATCGTGGTAGTTTAGCGTGTGGATCTTCAAAAACTGATCAAAATCTGAAAATTGATTTTTATAAATTAGATCGATTTCTCGGTATTTTCATCGATAGCTTCCTAATCATATGTTGACGTAATACTGTTTATTGCAAGTGAGAAAGTTTGTGTAATATTCAAGTACCAACATTATTGTATACGTTACGTTAACACTGATCCCGAATCGTTTTCGAAAATTGCTGTCAGGCGCGCCTTATTTAACTACGGGCGTGTCTTTCTTTACGTAAGAACGTAGTATTAATCAGGTTCGTAACAAACACTTGTTCACTGACGTACGGCCGCTCAAAATTATCGAAACAGCTGTTAAAACATAGCTTTCAAAAACAAGCGGTTGCCAAAATCGTACGTGTTCTAAAAAAAACATGTTGAAATTTTTCAAAAGTTACGAGAGCACTTACACGCTGAAAATCCACGGGAATAAATGCACCGCGCCCGGAAATAAAACAGTTGTATGTGCTGCATTCTGTGATGAACCTAATGAACTATCTCGGTTAAAGAACGTGCGTTTAAACAAATAAAAAGGTTTTCTATGATATTAACACGGGAAAATTGGTAGTCTAAATGCCTGGTGACATATCTGGCATTAAAAAATAATAAGAAAATCGGACGGATATAACGACTGGGATGATTTTTATTAGGTTTCGAAAATGTTTTCAATACAGGTTAAGTTAAATATGTAAATGCTGAAATGATTGGTTTACAAGGAACAAAAAGTGTTACACCATCCAAAATGTTCTCGAAGTCCTCTTTAAGACCTTTAGGCGAACCAACCTAACCTTTAGTAGAGCCGTAATATTTTGACTGGTTCGTTTACGCGTTAGTTCACCGAGCTAGAAACAAAACTGATGACGATTGCAACAAAACAGCATGCTGAGACAGTAGTTTCTACAGCATATTGGTGGTAATTAGTGTTTCTACAGGATGTTGATAAAGTAGTGTTTCTACAGCATGTTGTTGGTACAGTAGTGTTTCTACAGCATGTTGTTGGCACAGTAGTGTTTTTACAGCATGTTGGTACAGTAGTGTTTCTACAGCATGTTGTTGGTACAGTAGTGTTTCTACAGCATGTTGTTGGTACAGTAGTGTTTCAACAGCACGTTGGTACTGTGTTTCTACAACATGTCGGTACAGTGTTTCTACAGCATGTTGGTATAGTAGTATTTCTACAGCATGTTCGTACGATAGTGGTTGTACAGCATGTCGGAATAGTATATCTACAATTTGAGTTGAATGATTTACAAATCTATAGGCCTAAGTTTTTCGACACTAACATGTTTTTGGTTTGCTTGTTGACGGTTACACCAACCGAACTTCCACTTTTAAGGAAAGATATCCCAAACGTTTTTCTACTTCTAAAAAGATATCTTCTTAGTTTTGATTTTAAAGAGCTGGACAATCCCCCCCCCAAAAAAAAAACTGAACGTGAGGAAGTCTGTACAAATGAATTCAGATTTTAAACCGAACACTAAGGACGAGAAAGATCTGGAGACTTTGTATTTACTACAGTCGTACCAACCTACAAAACTACCAACATCCTCTGGCAATGTTACCATTTACCTTATTTTGCGTTTCCCCGTAAGGAAACTTGAGCGTCGGGCAGTAAGCAGGCGTGTCTACCGGTAACTCCGAGGGCACCACGTCCGTGATATGTCCGTTGACGTACACCCATAGCTGTGCCTGCGCCATCGTCAGTCGGCGGTCGTGACCACTAGCCAAATCAGGATAACGATTAGAACGAACCCGAGGATCAGTTAACACTCATAGCTCTGACGAGGACTGGTTGCCAAATCGGGGCGACGGCTGGAACTTGAAGATCCGGTAGCAGGACAAATATAGCGAGCACTGATTCCGAGCTCTTGGAACGTTTATAAGGTACTCGTTCCGACAAGTTTCACTTTCATGTACACTTGTGGAAATTCAAAGAATAATCCTTGAAGTTGTTCTCTCTCATCGCAACGGACGCAATCAAATGCTTGAAAATAACACTGTTTAAGCGAAAACAATTTAGAAATTTATTTCAAGCGACATTAAAAATGGAGAATATGGGAAAAGTCGAGGAATCCGAATGATAATTACCGGACGAACTCAACCTGTAAAGAAGCCGCCATCATTAAAGATTAAAAAAATGCATTAATCTTATTAAAAAAGTCGCACGCTTTCCTAACCAGCAGCGTTCAAACAAGAACATCAATGATATTATAAAATCACAATAACCGGATTTCCCAAGAACGAATTCTCACTTTTCCGAAACATCGCACTACGCGAACAATACAACTGCACTTGTTAGCCCGGTTTTACAAGGTCGCACTTTCACTGAAAACAAGGGGCGCGATACAGAAACTTTAACGCTGGACGATCCGCACTGCACTACAGAGACTTCAACACTGGGTCAGCAACGAAGTGATAGTCATAGTGACGTCACCCGGTGTGGGCTTCAAGGAAAACGCCGACTGAATGAAGTCCGCGAATTCTCCTACGCGTATTGCAAGCCTATGACTCACGCCCGTTAAACTTTTCTCGAGAAAGTATTTCTTCGATCAAACGGTATGGCGGAAATTAAAGGTACGCATTAATGAGGCGCGGCCCGTAGCTTGTACATTACGCAACTCAAGTTTTGTAAGAATGTTCGTCCTTGCCGTGTCGGCTGATGTAAGATATTGTAAACACTGTCCTGTGATAAATAGCGTACGCCAAGGTGAACCTAAGAAACGTTTACGTCCTTTACGATAGTTCCACGAAAGGACAAATGCGGAATGTTTCATCTGAATTAATATTAGACCTACACCAGAAGAAGTACGCGTGTAGAACTAAGGGAGTTACCGACAGAAGTGAAGCTTTTGATACTTATAGGATTTTTGCTGAATATCAATTAGTTTGAAGATATGTTTACAAATACCTTGTTTTGTTTAAATAAATAAATACGTGAACCTAGCTTAGACATTATTTACTGTAGTTATAGTAAGAGATCAGCTGTTTTATATAAATTCGTAGCAATAAGCTGATTTCACTGAACAGCTGATAGGCTATAATAAGTTCTAGTTTATGTTGTTAAAAAATATCAATATTAACAATTATTATTATAAACGTTTATATTAATTTCGAATTAAAAACTGTTACAACGTACAGGTGTTCTTCGATTAAGAAAAAATACCGAAACTAAAGCAACACGACCTTTTTCATAAAATACGCCTGTACTGTTAGCGAAAAAGAGAGAAATAGAGTCAAAATTCGTTTGTATTTCTCGCAAAAGCTGACATTAAACGCTTCGATTTAAAAATAACGTAAGACAAATATTCGATAAGATTTTGAAAGTAAAGAGGTTACAATTATGACTGCTTTTGTAGTGTACTGTCAATCATTCACTGCTAAGGAGAAATATTAAGCTGATCAATAACAACTAAAGGATTCTGTTTCCAGACTTATCGAAAGGTCAGGTTCCTTAACACAAATCGTTTCCCCGTTTTACATAAAGATTCAATAATAAATAAATAGTGTAAAATCATCGCACAAACTTTCCCATATTGCAATTCTGCTTGGGGGGGCTACAGAGAAGAACATATATTGAGAATCGGTTCACAGGGTAGCTCCAATTTTGGTCGTATATCAAGAATCGCGACGCAGTGTTACATATTTGACTTGAAACTTGATTTATTATGATCAAAGATTTTAGAAAAATCTGATACACTTAAACTAATTTACTAAGGATATAGCAACTAAAATCGATAATACTGAGCAAAAAACTGGTACGGTGTGGGTAGATTTGAGCTCAATTTGTATAACCGATTTTGAGAAATTTATAATTTTGATCGAAAAACCTTTACTTGAAAGTCTATAAAGATGAATAAATGAATACATTAATTTCATTGCGGTATTTGTAAGATCTATTGTGCTACAATTTTTCTTTCTCTATTGCGCAGATTTTACTCCATTTTGGCTAGCTTTCTGTCGTCCGACGAGATCCCGTTCATTGTATTTTACATTCATACTCACGGCTACACCTACGAGTACATAGAGAAATGATGTCCGCCCATACAGAGGATTGATAAGCTAAGGTACAAATCTCAGAACTCCGTTCGATACACCATTAGGTCAATGTCATTAATTTAGGTTTACACTTAGAATTAGCCAAGCTATATAGAGTAGTTAAATTTGTCTAGAGTAAATGAGTGAGCTAGAAGCCCTTCAACTGCCTCCGCCGTACAGATCTCAAGATATGAGCAAACTATACCTTCATTCAAAGTTTCATAAAAATCGACCCTACAGTTTAGTCTCCAGCAACATGCGCGAGCACAGAAGACTGTAAAGGACCTGTAAAACGAAACCATCAAAATTTCGAAAACGATTTTTTTCGCTGTCATTAAAACTTTCCGTATACTTTCCATCGGCTTTACACTTACACTAAGCCAAGCTATGTAGAGTAGAGAATTTGAAATGAGTAAATGAGTGACAGCAGTATGAGCTAGAAGCCCTTCAACTGCCTCCGCCGGATAGATCTCAAGATATGAGTAAATTATACCTACATTCAAAATTTCATACAAATCGATCCTATAGTTCAGCCTCCAGCAAAATGCGCGAGCACATAAGGACAGATCGTAAAAGGATTTGTAAAAACGAAACCATCAAAATTGCCAAAGCGATTTTTCACGATAATGAAAACTTCTGAGTTGCGGTCACTTCTTCCCCATTTAAACTGATCGCATTGACAAAACCACTTTTCGAACAACAATCCTTCGCGAGGTCGCGCAACTATTACCTAGTTTTGTTTACGTCCAGGTTTTACTGTTTGGAGGCCATTCACTGAAACTTCAGTCCAAGGCCGTTTCCTTATTCACTTATACAATAAGTCATAGTTAAAATTCCACGTGTCTTCGACATTTTGTGAGATCGATATCGGAATACCGAAACGTCGCACGAAGGTCGTCCGGATTTCGGGCGCGCAGTTTCTCGAATTAAACGCAAACAATCGGCCCCTTTGAAGCCCCGACGCCGGCGGTCCGATTCGAAACTATCACGATTAATTTGACACTATCTCGCGCGTTTCGGCGAGGCGGGGCGGGGCGCTGTTTGGAGGACGTTTGTTTGACAAGCCGTTTCAAACTAGATTTGTTAAATACAACGCAATACAGATAAAGTAAAAAACGCTGTACAACGATAAAACTAAATTACGACACACTAAATATTAATCTATATTATCTGCTAATAATAAAACTTAGTTTACTTTTCAAGAGGTTTTACAAATCTAAGTGTAACGTGAGAAACATAATTACACGATATATATTTTGTTGTTGTTGTTTTAAGGCAAAAAGCACATTGAGGCTATTATCGCCTCCCTAAATGTAACTGTGAGTGTAAAGTGTTAGTCGTAAGTGAAGTGTTGTAAGGGTAAGTGTGTGTTAGACTCCGGTACCGCGAGGGACGTCTAAATCCTCTCAATAGGTGGAGCTAGTCTGCACCCCCCCCCCGGAACTACACGATAAACTACTACGCTTAACCTTTACATAATCGAGCTAAGCAGCTCTTTAGTCCGCATAAATTAGCGTTTTAAATTCGAAAAACGAAACCTGACCAACGTTAATATCATTTTCCCAAATTTGAAAAGCTAATTTTTGCAGACTTTAACGCCGACTCCTATAATGAAATCAAATTAATAAAAAAATAAGATGTCATAAAAGAAGTTCTGCATTTTTTAAGATTTTAATGTCCGCCATTTTAAAATTGTTGAACAGATTTTGTTGGTTACGGAAATTGTCCGAGTTAGAATTGAAATCGACAATTTTCTTGCCAAGTTTGAGTAAAATCGAACGTGAGTCACAATGAGGACAAGGGCTCAGCGTTAACCAAATGAGTAAAGCAACAGCAGTAACTTGTGTTTCGAACCACAACCTTATCCACATCGACCACCGAGCCCTGTTTGTAGAGGTTATTTCTGGCTCTTACCGTACTGACTGCTTTATTACACAGAGAATCTCCGTTTTAATACAAAAAGTAAAATTATGCCAATAGTAGGCGTTTTTATTTTACTTAATTAGGTAATTAATAAATTTCTACAAATTTCTACAAATATTTCTACAAATTGTTTTCGAATCCTAAAGAAGGTCCCCTTGGATCCGCCAATGTGTGATGTTCCGGGTCTGGGTTTCCCTATGATGGCGCGCGATACCAACGAAGGAACAATGCCCGCGCCCGTCGCCAAAGTTCCCGAAACAAAGGATCAAACACTGAGCTGATTAATAACAACCAACACGTACAGGCCAGTCGCACCTCGCCTGAGATAAGAGGTAATTACGAGGATGCGATCCCAGCCTTGAGCAGGTGGAAGGTCACGTCCCTGACCTCTGTCATTGATAAACAAGCCCTAACAGATTGCACCACCTCTGCCCTCCGACCTCGAGTCCTTGATTTACAGACGTGTTCTCCGCTTGTTCTATTCAAATTGGGCTTTTAGCGGAGCTGCGAAAATTATGGCCGCGAAGAAATGGTCTGTGTGTGTACACGGAATGACGATGGGCAGGACTGTTTTCTGGGACCTTCCGAGGTCCGGTGGGGTGACCGCAGGGTTACAGTGTTTCATTTATTAGATTAAAAGGACAACATACACCACCAACACTTTGTATACTCTCGTCAGAGTTTGACGCGGTTTTCGTCCGAAAGTACGAACAATTAGTAGCCTACCAGTTAAGACAGTGAAGAAGCTCAAGAACGCGTTCTCACCTAACCACCAACACCTGAAACGTAACGCTTTAACAACGGATCAGCTGATCCAGTGGGCGTGGCCTGCAACAATGAGACAACAGTTAGCCAATAAGTTACCGCTGCGCCGCGTTCTTAAACGTTTAATTAAACCCCAAACAATGGCCACGGTTCCGGGTTCATTTGCATTTAATCAACTGCCGAGCTTTAATTGTAACAAACGGGGTCACAGGCCAATATCTCGATTCATTTGTATAGACTCCCGCTCCGCGCCCCATCCACATGTCAACAGACGTGGCGCTTATTCAAATGGATCAAAGTTGAACGATCTGCGATCGGTGGTGCAAGTTGACATTACTGTCGAAATTTAAGGGCCGTAAAACCCTACTCCCCCCCCCCGGTAATAGGCTGCTTCGAGGTCTAACAATGCATAACACTTGCTAATAAACTCATCCAATAAACTGTCTCGCTAACGTGATAGAAGCGAATTTCCAAAAGTACTTTTCCTCATCTAATCCTTTTTTGAAATTCTGATTTCACCATCACAATCACCCTTAAAATATGCATATACTAGCATTTAAAACTTTCAAATTACACTGGAAATACGAAAACGAACCCTGACCGCCGTGAAAACATTCCTTAATTTCAATTGGATTTTTTAAATTTGGAATAATTGGATTTTGAAAATTCAAAACAGCAATTTGTACAGTTTTCAAACGCTGATTACGACGGTGTTAACAGACTTTCAAAAACATTTCAGATAAAAAGTTACGAATTTTTAAAGAATTTAAATGGCCGCCATTTTGAAACTGTTTAATAACTTTTCAAAGTTATTACCGAAATCGATTTTTTCGCCACGTTTGAATCAATTCGGGCTACAATTTCGAACGTGAGCTTACACACACACACGCGCGCGCGCGCGCGTACACACAAAATTTTAACTGTTCCTCAAAGTGATCTAGACGTCTGGATGTGCTCATTTCAAGGTCTCTGGTCTTCGTTTTACCATGATGGCTGCTCTAATAGTTCATGTTTCAATGTATAGTCGTTAAAATAAACACCATAAACGTTTTTTATGAAATAAGGAAATGAGATATACTCTCAGTAAAATTCCACCTACGGTATTCTCGCAGCTGATCATTCCTAAAATTATTTCAATGCTATTCAACCGTACATACGCGCCGATAGAAACAAAGGCGATAAACAAAAGGTAAGCAAAAAAATATATATTGAGCAACAGTGTATGCTAAGACACAATGGAATGCTACGGGGAAAAGGGGTTTAGAAAGTTAAATGTGATTTATAACTGTGTGTAAGCAATGCGATATGCAAAGGAGTAGTTTATGCGAGTCGAGCGCCCACGTTTATATACAGGGTGGACGGACGTTCAGGGACTTCAAAGAAAAACTAATAAATAGCTAAATCCGATTTCACCATAGCAATCAATAGGAGTTAAAAATGAAAAAATAGCATTTTTGAATTATCTAAATCCGTTGGAATTAAAAAAATATTATTGTACGGCGGTCAGGTTACGTTTTTGTATTTCCAATACGAGTTGGAATTTTAAAATGCGAATAAAAACGGTAATGAAATCAAGAGTTTCAAAAAGATTTACATATTATCGAAACGTTTTTTTATGCGTCGTATGAAACAGTTTGACACGATCGAAAAACCATATCAAAAGCCCAACCGAACTATCGTATAGTCTCCGTAAACACGCCAGCGCGCTATCGTCTCGTGATATCGGCACATTCTTCCGAGTATTTATCGAATTTGTTTTCATATGGTCGATTCCGATTCATAACAAACAGTACCGGTAGTATCGTTGCCCGCCGCCAGAGTGCAGGTAGCAAGCGGCCAGTTGTGGAATGCGGAATATAAACTTACATACAATTAATGGCGTTAAGTTGGTAGCGCTGGTTATGTTATGCAACGGCCAGAACTGCGCCGCGGCTGTTGCTATAGAAACGAGATCACTGAACCAGTGCTGGCGGATTTATTTCAAAATCTGTTTAAATAGCGGTTCCGACAGAATTAACTGGGCCAATAGCAGCTGGGAGAGAACATCCTCGTTTGTAGTCTTCGAATCGGTATTTACGTGGTGTAGGTTGTTTTTTAAATAATGATTTTTGATTTTTGTTTTTCCTTTTTATTACGTATTTTATTAACCAATTAACACATATTCATCCGCGAAAAATATTTGTTTAAACATTTCTAACGATTTTAGGTTGTTTTTTACGCAACTATACTGTGACGTTATTGCTGTTCACATTTGCACGCTAGATTTCCTACACCGACTTACTGCTCATGCGCAATATCACATTCAGTAGACTTAATACGTATTACTTTGTCCTTGTAGTGAAAACGTTATTAAAATTGCGTCCGTTCAATTAAATAGATCCTTCACCAACAACCGTGTCAGTTAAGTCCTTTATTATTTTTTTATCGTTTTAGCGATATTGAGGTTTGTGGTAAGTTTTCGATTTTTACCGTGTTTCCTGTATGTTCCGCGATATTATTTTTTGGATTATTGTTAAACAATTACCGAAAAATCCAGATCATACACTGAATATTTAACCCCAAATCATACAAAATATGTTAAAAAATTTATTATTAAGCGGTCAAATTTGTTTATTATAATAAACGTTTTTAAAATTTTTTTGTATTGACACACTTCCGAAAAGTTCAGTTTTATTGGACTTAAAAGCAATAAGCGAACTTCCATTGGAAACTACTTTTGAACCGGCCATCATGGTAAGGCCCAAATCCGGGACCTTAATATGTGACATTCCTGAACACCAAATCATTTAATCAGGATTCGTTAGTACGATTTGTATCAAACTTGGCGGAAATATTCGTTCAACCGTTTCAAAATGGCGGCGATTTCAACTCTTAGTATACGTTTTCTTACCTTATACTTTCCTAGAAAATAATTGTCGTATTTCCAATGGTTTTTTTTTTAATCTTAACTATTTTAATTTTAATTTTCCAAATTTCATTAAAAATATGAACAAGAACCATGACCGCGGCAATTTCATTTAAAATTTCCAACAAATTTTAATTGTAAAATGCTAATTTTTTGCACATTTTAACGCTGTTACGATTGTTAAATCGTATTCTCAAAACAAAAGTGATATTAAAGTTACGATTTTAAAAATTTCCGATTGGGGTAAAAGTCCAAATTAATTTTCTTGCCAATCTTGAAACAAATCAGACCAAAACTGCGAAAGCCGAGTGCTAACACATACACACACTAAAGTCCTAAATACAGTTTTTGTTTAACGAACGTTCGATCTAAAGATCATGATCGGTGCTCAATTAATGGTTCCTGACTGGGTTGTACCTTGATGATCGGTACAAAAGCTAATTTTTCCATTGTAATTCGCTAATAACACGAGTGGTACCGAGGTTCTACATCAGTAAAGGATTCCAGGTTGCAGGTGATCAGGATGCAAGAAAGGATAAATCCCTTGAATAGAGGAACCTGTTTGGAAGGATAATAGGATTTCCAGAGCTGATGCGGGCGGCTGGGTTGGGCGTAATGGAATTACATTGAGTTTAAAACCTTTACGTAACAGCCACAATATACGCAGACAAATACAAGTCTGTAATGTCAAGGCTCGATCTATTCCAGTCAAAATATTTCTATACGCCGTAAAATTTCATATCGTAATAAACAATTTGAAAATACGTTTATTAGCTTGTACTTTATAACCGGTTCCCTCCGACCGATGCATAAGGAACCATAACCAAAGCACTATTGTAACATTTTAATAAACGCAACACACAACTGCCTCGCTAACGTGATAGAAGCGAATTTCCAAAAGTACTTTCCTTTATCTCACCTTTGAAATTCCGATTTCACCATCATAGTCAGCAATAAAATCTGCATACAGTAGAATTTCGAATAAGAAAATGAACCCTGACTGCCGTCAAAAAAAATTTCTCGATCCAAACGTATTTTGAAAATTCAAAATCTGTACTGTTTTTATCGCCGATCACGTTGGTGAAATCGGATTTTCAAAAAATTCACAAGAAAGCCACGCGTTTTTTACAGATCTGAAATGACCGCCATTTTGAAACTGTTGCGCCAATTTTTGCTGTTTAACAAACACTTTCTTTGAAATTCCAATTTCACCACTAAAATCTGTATACACTAGCATTTCGAACTTCCAAATTACACTGAAAATAACAAAATGAACCCTGACTACCGTAAAAACATTTCTCGATCCAAACGGATTTAGAAGATTCAAAATTTGTATGGCTGATTACGATCGGATTTTCAAAAACATTTGCGACAAGAAAGTCATGCGTTTTTACATATTTGAAATGACCATCATTTTGAAACTATTGCGCGAATTCTGGTGGTTGACGGACGTGTCCAACCTATTAACGAAATCGTTTTTTTAACCGAGTTTGAATCATATCGGACAACAATTGCAGTATATACATAAATTTTAACGATATATATATATATATATACAGCAATTTTAAAATTTAAATTTTAACAAAAAGTGATCTAAAACACAGGATCGATTCCTTTTTCGAAGTTTCGGACCTGCTATATCTACTCTAATAGCTAATTTTTCCAATGAAATTTGGTAAAACCCCAAAATTTAGAATCAACATTGATTAAATGCCCTACCTAAAAAATATGAGACCCCTCAGAGGGTGCAGACTAGCTGTACATATTGAGAGGATTTAGACGTCCCTCGCGGTACCCGAGTCTAACAAACACTTCACTACACTTACGACTTTAACACTTTACACTCACACTTACATTTAGGGAGGCGATAATAGGTTCAACGTGCTTTTCGCCTTAAAATAACAAAACAAAACAAAAATGAGAGGCGTGAGTGGGGTATTCCTAAAATAACCATGAAAGCTCTTCAAGAGGTCCAGAGGTGTTTAGGAAACACTGATGTTTTGTTGTGTTCAATGGATCCAAAATTGAACAAGTATTTTCGTTACATTTATCTGATAAGTCTCCACGACCTTGGCCCAATAAGCCCTACCGGGTGCATCTATACTTGCGAACCAGTGGGAGGAATGTCAAGGGCAAAGGTTGTTTACCCACATCCACTGCCTTTGCAATTAAAAATACACAATAACGCAGGCCATGGCTGTATTGTTTGGCTCGTGTAAACAAGTTAGCAGCTGATCTAAATATATCCCGGCGTGTCATTTAGCTGAGTCAAACCATACCCAATCATAACAAAATTGTATTTCGGCTACCGTTATTAAAATGTTTATTTAAACGAATATAGCACATTCTGATGTGCTTATAAACACGTAGCCATCTGATGCGGTGGGTTTAAAGGTACGCATCACAACCGATGATGTCAAAATAAACGGTGCATGCACAAAACTTGCCCAGTCGTTCCGCTAAAAATCGATTCTGAAGTTATCGGAAATCTGAGTACTTCCTCAAAATCAGTTCATCGCATTATGCTAAAATGTTAGCTGAACATGAAGATTAAAACAGAAATTTTAATTTAATGAATTTTAGCAATCCATCCTCCGATTTCTAGTGGAAAATGAGCATTTGGAGCGGTCATTATGGTAAGACCCAATCCTTAAAATGAGCACAGATCGCGTGTTATCTTTACGAAAGCTCGTTATTACATTGTGTGTGCGTGTGCGCGCACACACACGCACGCACGCACGCACGCTCTCTCTCTCTCTCTCTCTCTCTCTCTCTCTCTCTCTCTCTCTCTCTCTCTCTCTCTCTCTCTCTCTCTCTCTCTCTCTCTCTCTCTCTCTCTCTCTCTCTCTCTCTCTCTCTCTCTCTCTCTCTCTCTCTCTCTCTCTCTCTCTCTCTCTCTCTCTCTCTCTCAGCACACGCGCGCTTAGGAACACAAACTTTTAAAGGATAAGTGTGTATTTACAAGTACAAACCTAGATCACACTAATTTGTCTGTATTTGGTTTTTTTATATTTGAAACGAGGATATTTCTAACAATATTAATTTTAAACAGAAAATACAAAGTATTAGCGCTGAAGCCGTTGTCCCTTAGGTCTATACCTGACAATTTTCCTCCCCGATCGGAATTTTACAAAGCCCTTCAAAGTTTTCTATTTCGTCACTAATTGCTTTGCGTTCTACAAGAACCCATTAATATTGAGGCAATTCCCGAACCGAACGGAAATACTGAAAGGTTTCTTCGCGTGTCATTTTTAAACACCTGACGATCGGAAAAATACAAAACTTTGAAAAGAAGTCATTTATGGAAGACACAATATTTCTGCCGACAGTTCTTAATAACGCGGTGTTTGCCGTCACCCAATCAACCGCTCTATCAAAGGTATCGATCGAGCCCGAATACATCGATTACCACGGCCTTTGGGTTTTCTAATCTCACAGGAACGGCGGAAACACAAAGGAAGAGCTTCGTCATCACGCACTGTTGAGCTACACCTGTTGCACACCCTTAACCGTGCGTAACCACCCTGCAGTCCTTCAGGATGAAAGAATCACCCTGCCAGCAGCGGACAATAGGCCTTACGACCTTGGCGTTTGGCCAGCTTTCGTACTAAAATGCGTAGTTTGTTTCGCATTAGGTATATTTGTTTGGAAATATACCACCGTTACTGCGCCTCTCCAACCCTAGTCTCTTCAGAAGTCTAGGATTTGGAGAGGATTCAAGGCTCACTTGTAATTCCCTGAAATACAGATCTGCTAATTCCATTCAATTTGTTAAAACTGAGTTGTCGGGACTTAAAAAATTCCTCCGGAACATTTAATAAAACCAAAAATGAAATCGCTAACATAAGGCTGATTATGTACACTTACCTGAATAACAAAGCATTTTAAATTTTTTAAATGCACATTGGAAATACGAAAAAGAACCCTGACCGCCACAGAAAAGATAGGAAAGTTACGAGTTTTTTTGAATGACCGTCATTTTGAAACTATTAACCGAAAGCGCTAGGTAACGAACTGGTCCAAAGCTTATTATCGAAATCGATTTGTATGTCCCTGAATAAATTTGTTTCTCCTTAACGTCCATACGTTATGCCAATTAGACTAATGAGGACGAGGGATTGGCGTTAACGGAAAGGGTAATAACTGCACCTCGAATCTACGACCTTGAAGTGCGCAGTTCGTACGCGCAGCAGACTGACCAGTATCACAGTTGTCTCGCACACACACTTCGAATGTTTGTGTGTCAATAACGTGTAAACGTTAAAAGCCTAAACAGTAAGACAGACAATGACTGCAACCAGAACTTTTGCCGAATAATTCCGATAACTAACGTAAGAAACAACATTTATTTTTGAAGGTCAAAGAATCAGTTACGTACATAATTATTGGCGGGAATAAATACATAAATAGTAAACGTTTATTTTTTAATAATCGCTCCACGTAGCTGTCTAGCTTACATTATGAAAACATTAACAAAAAAAAAATAATAACACTGAATTACATTACATAAACAAACACTACTAAACGCTATTGCGCGCGCGCGTGTGCGTGTGCGTGTGTGTGTTTGATTCTATTGATTCAAACTTGGAATAAGAATAGATTTTTTAAACTGCTGGGACAAATTCATTAGCCAACAGAATCTGTTCGACAGTTTCAAAATGGCGAATATTAAATGACAATGTTACCTTGAATCTATTTTTGAAAATCTGATTTCACCATCGTAATAGGCGTTAAAATCAGCAACGTGTGTTTCGAATTGTTACACATATTCGTAACTGTAATCGCTTTCCCTAAATTTTACGTCACTGAAACCTCGAGGCCGGCGTTAACGGAAATGGCAGTAATCGCATTGTCGAACCTACGACTTTGAGGTGCGCAGTTCTCAAAAACCGAGCCCTTAGAAATATTAACTGGCCATTATAAGACATTTCGAAAGATCGTTAATTTGATATATATATATATATATATATATATATATATATATATATATATATCCTTCATTCGTTAAAAATGGCAGAAATTCAAAATCTGTATGACAGCAAGGAAGTAGATGGACAATACTTAACAGAGAGTAGCCACTGGGTTATAAATGTTTTCTTACAAATGTTTATTTAACAATTATTAAATGTAAATTGCTAAGCACAAACCTAATTCAGTTGTAATAAAAAAAATATGTTTAATTCAAACCTCGTTAAAAGACATAACTATTTATATTATATAATTTAAGGTCACCGGGGTAATCAGCATTCAAATTTACAACAGAATTAAAAATTTTTTAAAATAAAAAAATGCTATTTTATGCACACTTGATATTTTAGCTACAATGGTAAAATAAAATGTACAAGAAACCGTGTAAGATACGCCTATCGTTTTAAAACAAACTGTTCAAAAAATTTGAACTACTTACAAAAGAAACAAAATTGTAGAGGTTTTCATTTTAACGTCTAACAAGGGCGGATCCAGCCAGTTAAAAGTGGGGGGGGGCTAACCCAAGGATAAACCCGGTAACTCATAAAATATTATTAGGTCTACAATTTCCAAAAGTTTCATGCACATATACAATAATCCATATTGGTCTAAGAGACAAATAAATATTTATGATAAAATAAAAAAAAAATATTATTCATTGGTATACTTGGGTTTATTTTGGAGAGCTCTGTCACATGGAATACATAAAATCAAATATAGAAATAAACATAAATCAGAATTAAAAAACGAAAATACATTTTATAAACATTTTTACTTAGTTCATGGTTCACTTCAGATAATGAAGTCTAAGTTTCTTTTTTTTAACTTCGCGTTATATCAACAATTTTGTTTGGGTCGATTTTGTCTGTTATTTCTCTGTGCACATTCATCGTGTCCTGATTAACAAATGCGTGCGCGTACTTATTCCTTCTTCCTCCTTTCTCTTCAAGGATAAATTAGACTTTAACCTGTCCTGCTGTACCTGTGTATGCAGGATTCGCAGAATCCTCGTTTTAACATAAAGAGTAAAATTATGCCAATAGTTGTTATTTTTATTTTACTTAATTACATACGTAATAAATTCATTTCTTTAAATTGATTCTACTTCCAAAAGGGAGGCTGCAGTCCCTTCCCTGGAACCGCCATTGACGTCCATACTTTATGCCGGTTAGACTAATGAGGACAAAGGATCAGTGTTAATCAAAAGTGTAAAGCAACGGCAGTAACTGCGTCTCGAACCTACAATGAGGTGCGCTTTTCAGAGACGCAGCAGACTAACCGATGCATTACAACATCGACCACCGAGTCATGTTGGTAGAGGTTATTTCTGGCCCTTCATTACAGAAACAACACTCGTATAGTCTCTATAAATATTTCCAGTACATTGTTAGCAGGTTTTTTTAAAACACCATCGTTATCGACGTCGTTAGGTCCGTAGTTTGTATTTAATAACCCGGAGTTGTATTTCACACGTGTAAAGAGTGATTTGCATTTTCCCACGTGTTCTGCTGTGCGCATGCTTATTGCACGAAATTAGAGAACACCGCAAAGCACGGTTTCCTAGTGCAAATTACAGCGTGCAGGTGCGATATAGCCTACGCGCTACAATCGCGATTAGGCTCGTTACTTTGCATCGCGCGTTACGTTAGTTTTCGTATCCTTGTTTGTACAAGTTACTGAGGGGGGAAACACTTTACAGGTTGCCAGATTGGTAAATCCCTCCTCCAATTCGAGGATATTATTTTTTGCAATAATTCTAAAGGGCATTACAGTTTCCGTATCCTTGTTTGTACAAGAGGGGGGAACACTTTACAGGTTGCCAGATTGGTTCATCCCCCCCGCCAATTTGAGAAAAGTATTTTTTAGTAATAATCCTAAAGGACGTTAGTTTCCGTACCCTTGTTTGTATAAATGGCTGAGAGAAAAACACTTTACAGTTGCCAGATTGGTACTCCCCCCCCCAATTTGAGGATATTATTTTTTATTAATAATCCTAAAGGATAATGCTTACGACTTAAATTAATAATCTCGCTGACGTGATAGAAGCGAATCACCGAAAGTATTTCTCATTATATTTTCCTTTTTTTAAATTCTGATTTCACCATAATAATCAACATTAAAATCCGCTTAAATTAAGATTTTTAAACTTTCAAAATTATCCTCCACTGAAAATACGAAAATGAACTCCGACCACCGTCAAAACATTTGTCAATTTCAAAGGATTTTGAAAATTCAAAACGCTAATTTACGCAATTTTTAACGCTTATTACGATGGTGAATTCAGATTAACTTTTAAAGTTTTGAAAAGGCCGCCATTTTGAAATTGTTGATCGAATTTCACTGGTTAACAAAGTTATTAACAAAATCGGTTTTCGTGCCAAGTTTCAATCAAATCGGACTAACAATTAGGAACGTGAGCTGAAACACACGCACACCCGGGTCTTACCTTCTCTAATACCTGATGTCCCCAATGGAAAATAATTATTTAGATTTTCCCAATGACATAACTCCACCACAACTGTATTTGTTTAAACGTTCGGCGGTTAGTTTCGATTCGTAAATCGAACGAGATATATTCGACCAGAGAAAGGGACTGTGTGTATTACCGTACTTACATAACGCACAGCCAATACTGGTCGATTAGTTACGTTCGATAGACAAAGAGCTTCGGACTTACAACTATACTGTACCAACAATAGCCTAGCTCGTCAAAGCTTCCGTTACCTTCCGCTGCGAAGTTATTGAACTCGGCCGATTTGATAATTTCGGGTTAAACGTCTAGAAAGTCTCAAACAATAGACAGCTAATTTGATTTGCTGTGGGATTGCTACGGGTAATATGACAGGCTTCTCCACAAACACACTTAGGGTTTTTTACGCTTGTTATTGTATTGTCTATTCAGTTTCTTATTGTTTGAAAGCGACCGAAAATTAGTTTTGAAAGTTAATTTCACTTAATTCGTGCAGTTTCGTCCAGTAATTTTGAATGTTTAAAAAGTAGGCCTATAGTTTTGTTTTGCTTTCTTTTTTTAAACAGAGAAAGTTTTATATTTGGCTAGCACATTCGATTTGAATCGTAGGCTTTAAATTATGAAACAAACATAGCCTCAAAATTAATAAAACAAAGACACAGCTGTTGATTAAAAAAAAAACAGCTGTTTTGCAAAGTTGAAATACTGTAATAAATTCTTTCTTTTAGCTTTACCTGAACGTTATTGTTGTATTGGTTCTATTGGATTTTGCCGTTACTTTAAAATTGTTTACACTTGGTTTGACAAGCTTCAAACGAAAATAGAGTAAATTCACATGATTAATAGAGGCATAAACGAGTATTTTCGGTTCTACAAATAACTAAACTATAAAAACTTTATAAAATTTTACGCAGAATATTAATGACTTCACTAATACAAATTGAAGGAAAAAACCACGCCGGTTTGCTTTCAAAAGTTATGAACGTAAAACCACATTTTGGGAGTTTTAATATACAAATTTGAAAATCAATACCAAATTATAAAACAATTTAATATTTTCTTCAAACATTTTGTATGTTCTTCGACTCTTGAACGCTGAACACACACGAGTTTAAGCGCTGAAATTATGCCTAAGTTGTTATGTAAAAATAAATTAGACTGTATTACAATAAATAAAATTACAATAAAAAAATGTATATAATTTCTTATATAGCGCTGCTTTAGTACCGAGTACACGTTCATGTAGAAACGGTTTGCCTTTTAATAAGCCTAACATATAAAAAACAATGTTTTTTTTTTATTTATTGGCCATGCTTCTCGTGATAACTATATAAATTAATATATGTAATGATTCATAGATTTATAAAAATTAATTATTAGGATCTGTAGGCTATTGGTAGGTAGTTTTTGGTGATTTTTTTTTAGGTTAGGCTATGTTTACAAAAATAATGATGCATTTCGATATGTGTATAGTATAATGAATAAAAATGCGGGTAATTTCATTATACGATACCTATATAATTAGGCCTGCAAGTTTGAACAATTAAAATGTACATTTAATACCCAAGGCCTCCTCATCATGTACTACAAATAAATCTTTACATTTTACAAAATCCAAAGTAAGGCACTCACCTTTAATTAATTGCTTTCAACTGCATCAATCCAAAAGTTAATTCCCACGTGTTAAACACTATTCCACTAATCCCAAAACTTTATCAGTTTTTAATGTTTTCTAAACTTAACCTAAAAATTAACTTTTTACACTGACCACGGCACCAAAGTTAATGTTGGAACTAACCCACGTTAGTAGACAATTTCCTCTCTATGTACGCAACACAACTTACAAACTCCACTGCTAACAAACTACTGAAGCGATGAAACGACTGTTTTACAGAACTGCTTTGCTTGCTGCTAGCGCTACGGACGGCTAACCGGACAACTACAAGTGTAATTAAGAAATCTGTTTCAATTTTGAAGATTTATAAAAGAACCACAGATTGAAAAGACGATAAGTGATGTTCAACATTATGTTTACTGTATTTTTTAACAGCTGTTCTTAAACACATCGACTATTTTGAGGTTAAGTTATGTAAAAACAATATTATTACGAGCTTATAAACTATTCCACCTAATTTTAATATTTGTTTACTTTTGCGTGATATACTCAATGGAAACATTTTTCAGTATGTTACTAGTACTTTGAACGAAATAAAAAAAAAATTAAATATGTATTATGTAACTAAGACGTGTGTGTTCTGAATGATGGAGTGTTAATAACTTGTTGATGTCTGTTTTAACAGTATTTAAGGCGAAAACAACTAAGCCTAATTAGTTGTTATTGCCTGGTATATCCCGGATTCGAATCTGTAGCCGCTTAGGACCCTTCTAGAATTTAAAGTTAAAAAAAAATGTATCTCAGAGCCCATGAAAGCAGTATAATAAATGATGACAAAATCTAACATAAAAAAATACAAAAGCGTATTCAAATTTCCATATATTTATTGAATTGATTACAAACAAAACTTATCCCATAAAACTATGAGTTAATTTCCGAAATAATTTTAAGAGCGTTTACACGAATGATAGTCATCAAAATTGGAAATTAAACTGTTTACTCTATTGCTTCTCAGTATTGCAACCGTCTCAAAACTTAAAGACAATTTTAAATAGATCAAAAATCAATTTAAGTAAGATAAAAAAATAGATGTTAGTTTTCGTGCAAAAAACTGCTAACTCCGAATTAGTTCGAACTTTGTCAGAAATGTAATTTACACCTTTCTCCAAAGATTTCTGAAATCAGTGAGCCTAAAATTAAGTATACCAGTATTTAAAAAAATGTTGTAAATTTTATCAAAAAATGATTCAACGATTTTGATGAAAATTAGCTGTAGTTACCTTTATGGACTCAACGACATGTATAATTCCAAAAATTTCTGTCCAGAAGTTATCGGTAAAATGTTTTGTTTTTTTATAAATGTAAAAACGTGAGTCATAATTAGTTAAAATTGTCGCAAATATTTTTCTTAAATGTCAATCGTTCATAACTGAAATTGATACCCTACGAGGCGTCAATTATTTTTTGTATATAGGCTACGTTATTCTCCCGGTAGGAAATGTCAGCATTAAACAATAGCTTAAATAAATGGAGCAGTAAACGTCCTTCGCAAAGCTCAGAAGAAAGTACGTTACACTTTTTGAGCAATACCTAGCGATAAATCACACAATACGTAGTGCAGTTTCGAGAAACGTTTCTTTAAGTTTTATCGTGTTCTCGAAACGAATTGCAAACTGAGACATTTAATTGCCTAACTAACCTCTACGCCAGCAAATCGTTAATGCCCTATTCCAGTCTTTCTAATGAACATGTCAAACAGAAGGAATTAATTCGTGTTGCACGTCGTGCAACGAGCAACAATTGACGGCTCGCGATAAATGGAGCACAACCGCCGTAGCGTTTATTCGGCACGTTTGATTATTGCATCAAAATCTACCCTTAATAAAGCAATCGCGGCGCGCAACTGTCTCGCTGACGTAACGGAAGCCGATTTCCGATAATATTTTCGAAGTGAAAACTTCTTTAAGCGGGCCTAACAAGGTTTTGTATGAGGGAAAAATAAAAATCCGTTAGGGTATCACTCATTAACGTAAATTAATATGTGTTTTGAGGTTATGATCTGCCTTGGGCCGGGGTTTATATTGATGGCCGCGTCAATAACTCATTTTCCCAAGGAAATTCGCTAATAAACACGAAATTTCAACGATGCTGTGGCAAGTAGGCCTATAGGTAAATAAATTACTTCGTTTTAACTAAACAGCTGATTATTACAACAGCTGGTTAATTATGTTAACTTTGAAGTTATGTTTCTTGCACAAATGTTGTTTTTTGTTTTGTTTTTGGTGTTTAACGTCCGACTATTGTGCACACTTGGGCTAATGCAGACGATGGGATGATTTTACAGCGTATGAAAATGCCAAGCCCTCGCCGGGAATCGAACCCGGGTCCTCGGGGTGAAAGCCTAGTACGCTATCCACTAGGCCACCGAGGCGGCTTTTCTTGCACAAATACAGCGTTACTTCAATTGGTCGAAATTTTAACGATGCTGTGGCAAGTAATCCTATAGGTAAACAAATTACTTCGCTTAAAGTAAATAGCTGATTATTACAACAGCTGTTTCTTTATATTAATTTTGAGGTTATGTTTCTTGCACAATTACAATGTTGGTTTAAATTTAAACGATGCTGTGGTAAGTATAGGTAAATAAATTACTTCACCTCAACTAAACTAAACAGCAGATTATTACAACAGCTGTTTCATTATGTTAATGTTGAGGTTAACTTTTTTTGCACAACTATAGCGTTATTTCAATTGAACGAAATTTCAACCATGCTGTGGCGAGTATAGGTAAATAAATTACTTCGCCTCAACTAAACAGCTGATTATTACAACAGCTGTTTCGTTATGTTAACTTTGAAGTTATGTTTCTTGCACAACTACAGCGTTACTTCAAGAAAATGTTTCAAACAGTATTGTGTCTATTACTATTATTAAGCGTTATTGGTAGCGTATTTTCGACTAATCGACAGCAGTAGGACCTATCGATTAACGCGTATCGATTCAGAAAGTTGTACGGAACCTTGTCACCTACGACAGCCACGCGCCTACCGATAACAATCAGGTCAGGGTTTTGTCCTTTTTCAAAACATTGTTACATAACCTCAAAGTC
Organism: Callitettix versicolor; assembly: GCA_022606455.1. Taxonomy (NCBI): domain Eukaryota; kingdom Metazoa; phylum Arthropoda; class Insecta; order Hemiptera; family Cercopidae; genus Callitettix; species Callitettix versicolor. The sequence continues at coordinate 40,130,693 of CM040184.1, forward strand.
ACAGCGGGTGATGTTTTGTGTTTACATTATCCAACTGGCCGAGGGAAAGAAAGTGATCTCGCCTAAAAAAACGGAGAAAGCCTCGACTTCCGACATCTGTAGTGTCCGTACGTCTGTCTCCTGTCGCACGTTTCTAAGCTATTTCAAATTAATCTTCCAGTGAGTTGACTTCGGCGCTCATTACTTTAAAAACTCCACTCACGTCAAATTAAAATTAACATCTGTTGAATAAATGTTATTTAATAATTTAATTACATAATTTGTCTTTTAAAATTATTAATGATACCCAAAAATAAGTTTAGAAGGCATTTTCATTTTTTTTTTTTATAAAAACAATCATGGGTCTTTCGCTGTCCAATTTGTCAATTTCCCTATAATAGTGGTTTTTAATTTCTTCAAAAACTGATTTTACCATTATAATTATAATTAAAATCTTCATATATTAACATTTCAAATTACACCAAAAATACGACAGTGACAGTAAAAATTATGATTTTTTTGTCTATTTTTCCAATTTATTAAAATCTGCTTTCGACTTTAATTCAATTTGGCTCAAATGCAGTCCCGTAAGTGGACAAAAAAAATGTATGAGTAGCAAAAATGCGGGTTCACGAACTACAGAAAAATGTAAACACTTTTCAAAAACCGGTTCATCGGATTTCGCTCAAATGTTAGCCATCCGTGAAAAATTATATCTCAAGTCAGCGTAGCAAATTTGAAATTAAAAAAATTACAGTGCGGGGGAAAGAAAAAATAAACCCTGACCGCCGTAGAGTACGTTTTGTTTTTCACGGACCGTAAATTCAAACGGAAGTCTCCCCCTCCCTCGCAGAAATTATGCGTAAACGTAAACAACGTGGCAATAAAATTGTGCTGCATTTAGTGATAAAAAAATTACCGGGAATATTCCCAAGATCCACAAATTTCAGTGTATTTAGGCCGATGAAACGTATCAAACATTATTTATTAACAAATTAACTAAAATAAAAGCAATACACCTATTTTTAGTTGGAAAAGTTGTTTTTACAAAGTTCTGAATCAAATTTAAAAAAAACTTAAATCTGAATTAACTCACTCTGTTGATTCCGGATGATTTACTAATGTAAGTGTACCGTATTTATAAGTGCATAAAATGATAACTGCTGATACCATAGCATCTTATTATATTATGTAGGATCTGAGGCCTTATAAAATGCCAAAAGAAAGAAACAATAGAACCAAACAAATATTTGTCCTTAAAGTTCTATAAAGGCTAAAACAATCATGAAAATACGAGGTTTATGTTATGGTTAGGTTAGGTTATGGTTATGGGGTTAGAATACGTTAGGTTAGGTCGAGCCGATTTTGCTCTTTTTTAAGACGTATGATAGTTTAGGCATGTTTGTGATGTCAGATTTTGCGAGACGCGTGATGCGAGGAACATGTTTATATTTATATATATATATATATATATATATATATATATATATATATATATATATATATAAAGTATATTTTGCGCGTTGCAAGTCTCATATTAAATTAGTTATAATTAAAAATTACTGTTTCCGTCCAGGGTCTAACCGGGACCTTACGCGTATGAGGCGAGCATGATAACCACTACATTACTGAAACGTCGATGAAGTTTGACCCGATTTAATAAGAAATGAATCGTTAATTTAATTTTGGTAGTTATATTAAAAGATCAGTTGTTGTATTTGTAACTATCAGCTGATTTCATTGAACAACTGATAGGCTATAATAAGTTTTAGATTATGTTGTTAGAAACTAGCTATGTTAATTTGTCGTTTAAATTAATTCGTAACGATCAGCTGATTTCATTGAACAGCTGAAAGGCTATAACAAGTTTTAGGTTATCTTGTTTAAAAACTAGCTATATTAATTTGTCGTTTATATTAATTCGTAACGATCAGCTGATTTAAGTGAACAACTGATAGGATATAGGCCTAATAGTTTCAGATTATGTTGTTAAAAACTAGCTATATTAATTTATCTTGTTTTCGTACAAATTATCGTAATTAAAATAAAAAAGAAGAGAAAACATGATGCATGATTTTTATTGTTGGTTCAATAACAGAAATGTTTTTTATCTGCAGCTTTCGGACCAGACATTTTTAATACGGGAGAGTCTGTACAGCGCTATTTATTTCGTTGTACACGTTGAGACCTGTTTGCTCGTCAGGTGAAATTAAAATAAACCGACTGGTTTAAGGCAGATCTGTTCCACAAAGTTGGACGACACGCGAAGACGCATATCGTAATAGTAATATTATTAGAACAGAAATTCATTCATAAATTAACTTTAAGACTGAAGAAAGACTCGCAAATTGTCGGAGGAAGAATGGCTGTGCAAAGCGCTTCAAGGTCAACTGGTTGTGCCGAAATATCTTTTGGTTTTAAATCATGATCCCCCCAACAATTACAATCTGTAAAATATTCGCTACTGATTCAGAAGTTTCCATTACAGTGGTACCTCGACATACGAGTTTAATTCGTTCCGTAACATTGTTCGTATGTCAAATTGCTCGTATCTCAAAGCAGTTTTCACCACTGAAATTAATTGAAATGCCATTAATCTGTTCCAGCTCCCAAAACACCACCTCAGTTGTTTTTGTTAAGGGTTTTTGAATAACAAAAATATATTTACAAGAAGAAATATTTATTTATAATTAACAAATACATATTCTATAAAAACATAATAAAAGAAAAAGTGAAGTGCTTTCGGAAGCGCTTAATTTTCGTCACTGGTCTTCGCTTTTTTCGTCACGCTTTGCTCATTTTCACCTGCAGATCGTTTAAAAAAACTGTCCAAGGAGGTTTGTTTCTTCCTCTCTTTCAGAATATTGCAGAAGTGAGTTAGGCAAGTTTCGTTGAACAACTCCGATGCACGACCAGTTGCAACTTTTTCGGGGTGATTTTTATCCACGAACTCTACAACTTTCTCCCACATTCCCAAGATCTCCTTTATATCTCTAGTAGAGATAACCTCCTCCATCTCTGGCTCCTCTTCAAAACTAATTTTTTGTTGAACCACCGTATGCTGCTGCGCATGTAGATCGTGTAACTCCTCGGTTTGTCAGCTCCTGCGACTGTTCCTCGACTATTTCGTTCACATCTCTCTCATCCACCTCCAGACCCATAGAGTTTCCTAGAGAAACAATCTCCTCTACCACAGACACTTCGGGTTCCAATCCTTCGAAGGCCCTTTCAGCTACAGCCTCAGGCCACAGCTTCTTCCATTCAGAGGTTAAGGTCCTCGTTGTAACACACAGCCAGGCCTGATCAGTAATTATTAGGCATATCACGATGTTAAAGTGGCCCTTCCAGAACATGCGCACACAGACTGAGATCTAGTCTGAGGTGGAAGAAACTGTTAGACGCTGCACATGACACCAACATCCGCCCCGCATGTTAGGGTCGTGTGCAGCCGGTGTATTGTGCGATTCCTCGTATCTCAAATCTTGCTCTCATCTCAAAGCAAAATATCGCTCGCTCGGCGGCTCGTATCTCAAAACACTCGTATATCGAGGTACCACTGTATTTTACATTTAAAAGTTGCATAATGATATGAAGGAATGCATTTCAATGTAGGGCCTATACTATTACACTGCGACCTTTGTAGATCTATTGTGGCCCCATTCTATGTTTACAGCGCCTTCTGTTCTAATCTCTTCGTAAAATCAATGATTTGGAAAGGACTTATGTTGATAACTTCCTCACTTCTAATTGATGGCTTTACAGTTCGTTATTGAGGTTTGCTCTGGTAATTTCCTTACGATTTCTGTTTCTCTTGACCCTCATTACGTAGATCCTACTCCATTTGGCCAACCTATTAATTGCGCACAGATCCCGCTCATTCTATTTTACATTCTTACTTTAATTGGCTTGTGCCAAATTTGTATATAATCGAACTAAAATTGAGAACGTCAGAGTGCTTATATATACAATTTTGAACGACCGTTCAAAAAAAAAAAAAAAAAAAAAGAACTAGGTCACGCTCGACGCTCTTGAAAAGATACTACAGTCGGATTTTATATTACAGACGCCTGACTTAAATTCGTTGTTAAACACAAACGAAAATTAATGTAATAATTGTAATTATAAGTATTCCTTAATTGTTTTATCCTGAACAAATAGCACATATCCAAATTTTCTTTTAAGAATTATGTACAATTTTTTGAAGCAATATGTTTAATAAATACAGTTTATTTTTGCTGTTGTTCAAATTCTGTTGAAGATTTTATCAGATCAAGGGTTTTGGGGATGAATGAATGACTTTCTAGGGTTACTACTGCATTGCGACCTTGCAGATCATTTGTGTCCCTTTCTATTTCTTAAATTGCTCAGTAACAACGCCTTCTTTAGTACCAGTCTCTTCATAAAGTCTACGATTTGGATTAGAGGTGATACTATCTGTGAAATATTGTTAGGCTATATGTGAAAACTGATACTGCTACTTTTCAATATCTGTTAAATTAAACTGTGAAAAACTGTGAACTGTAAAATAATGTCTTGGCTGATCTGTTATGTAGGTATTGCTTCTTCATATAGACTAATATAAATCAGGAAAAACAAACAAACAAAATCAAGTATTTTATCTACACAAATACACAATTCGTCTATATAATTATTCTTCTACACAAAACTACTTGTGCAAAAAACATTCGCTACTAAATAAATAATACCAACAAAAGCTAAATCTGGCGGGAAACAACTGTGCTCGCGCAGTTAGCAATATCGATATTTATCTCGTCTCAGTAATTCCGCACTAACAGAAGTGTGAACTGTGAAAATTTCACAGTTCACAGTTAGTGTGTAGTTAGGTAGGACCAAACTGTGAACTCATTACGCAGGCGCAGGGCAAAGCAACGCGATCATAGCGGAAATAAAACAAACTAGGGACACGGATTGGTTGAACAGAAATCGGAGATTTCAGTTCACAGTTAAACTCAGCCATTCACTATTAGATAAATGTGTGAAATTTGACTATCTGTAAAAAAGTAGCAGTTCTGTGATATTGTTACCATCTCTAATTTAGAGAGGATTTATGGTGGGTAACACGAAATTCTACTACTTGGCGTACAGTCAGAAGGGAGTTCCCATTTTGTTTCTTATAGTTTTAAGAAGACACTGTAACAATCGTTCAACAGACCAACGTTATGCTGCTTAATTTTTAGCACCATTGTCCGCTTCGAGGGTAAATCCCGTTTGTTGAACAAAATAACCCATTTAACATCTACAATCAAAAGTTACCCAGTTACATCAAACGTTTGACTTCGGTCCACAAACTCGCGAGACTATTTCCGGACAACTTCCTAAAGCGGAGAAGAAAAACAAATCTCTAAATAATCCGAACCATTGTTACCACAGCGACCGAATGACATTGACGCATCCGATCCCGCGGAAGCGTGGCCTTGAGGAAGACGCCTGCGGTGAAATGTTCGGTTTGGTAGTCACGTCACGTAGGACCCGATGGGCGGGGGGGACTGAAACGAGACGAGAATGAGTGAAAACAGAGAGAAGAAAAAATATAATTACTTCGCTAAGGGACTACGAGATGGGACGGCAAATTGGCGGGAATCGAGCTGTACTCCGTCACCGGGATAGTTTAATGGGACGCCGATGGAAAAGTTACGAGCGTTTTGTCGGAATTTGTTGCTTCACATCGATAAATATTGCTTTAAATATCTTTGGTAACTGTGGCCATCAGCGGACCATTTTAATTCAGTTCTTCGGATTGCTGTTCCAAGTAAATTTAAGTCAGCGCATCAGTCATATCAGATTAGGGCACGAAGTCGTTAGCATTTAAATTTTACGAAAATGGTAAAGCAGCACTCGAGGATTTAGTCGTTAAAGAAGTAAAAGAAGAAGAAAAACAAAAATGGAAATTAAAACTGACAATAGTGAAATTAAAACTGGAAGATTCTAAGAATCATAATGGCATCGCCTAAACAACATAGGAACTGAGTTACACAACCTACTTCCGCTTACTAATACCGAAAAACACCCATGCTAAAATCCCGCACTTCTCTCCCGGTTTTCAAACAGCCTACGCCAGCAAACTAATTCTCCCGTTAACCAATACTCGCTTCTGATTCGTTCGCAGTGCTCGCTTATCTCGAGACTACAGTACGTTAGATTATCACCTTACTGCCGCGCACTAGAGGTGGGCGTTTCTGCTATTTTTACAAAACATCAACAAACTGTTTGTTGAGGAAAAAAGCTGCTTTTTAAAATTGAAAAAAACAGGTTTAGAAAACTGAAACTCAAAGTCGTATTAGCAGCTAAAACATAAAGCACATAAGTTCAGTTTTCTAAAACTACTGTTTCATTCCCACTGCCACCATGTCCTTAACTGTTTTTGGGTATAAAGCATTTAGAAAGGATAAAAATAATCCTTACAATTGTAGTAATAATTAAATTACATTATCAAAACGTAATAATATGTAAGCCATTTTATGTAAAAAAGGCAATGAATTTCTAAAAGAAGCATTCTTTTTTTTACTTAAAAATTAAATAGTCCTTTGCATATTTACCAAAATGCAAACGATTTAGAATATTTTTAGTTGATTATAAAATATTGATGATTGATAATAAATATAAAAATATGTTTAAATAAAATTAGGCTTTGTATCTACAAAATGTGAGAGGTTGTTACTACAACTCGCAACAAAATAGAGATAAACGTTGGCATAGATCAAACAGTTCTTACTTCGCTACAAGCAACAATCAACTTTAGAATAAAGGGAAAAAGCATAAAAGCAGGTAGAAGAGAGCAGTTAGCAGGAAAACAGTTAGCAGGCAAACAGCAGGAAAACAGTTTTAGCGCTTGCGGCAACGTTCGAACAGAACAGTCCGTTGTTTAACAAATCATAAACCAGTCCAAATCAAACCGCTTGTTTCCGTTTGAAAAAGCAGTTTGTTTGTCGTTTATAGAAAAGCAGTTTTTTTAACAGTTTGGTGTTTTCTGCCCCAACACTACCGCGCACCACATTCAACTACCGTACACAATAGCTTCATCATGATTGGTGTCTTCTTTCGCTAGTTTTAACAATGAATTTCTGATAAAATATGTATGCCGCCATAATTTCGAGTATAAATACAGGTTGAATTAAAACCTTCGTCAAAACATCGAAGAGGACCACCCACTACACAACAACACACGGAACAACAAGACACCACAACTTGCTCGGGAGGAAATAACAAGACGCGAATTTCCTTCACCACACCATTCCGAACGGAAAAGTGTTTCGCCAAACCGCGGCCGACTTGGTAAACGCCCGGACTTTTAATATTTCTCCCGGAGCTACAACAATATTAACTCTGAAATTACGATCTACTAAAACGTTTAAAGATAAGTACTGTATATTAAAATTTGCAAAATTGATTTCCGCTCATTAAATCTTTCTCTAAATCAGTTTAGAAATTAAAATAGATTACATTATGCCTTGTACTTACTGTAAGAAGTCTATATTAATTATAACAGCTTACCTGAAACAGAATTACACACGATTAGTTTATACAGAAATAAATGATTTATATATAATAAATCGGTCATGAATGTACTACAACTGCATGAAGTAAATAGAGAATTAGTGTAAAACAAGTTGTGTTCAATCGAGCGTTTAATTGTCAAGTGCAGGACTTCCGCGTTTACCGCGTTAACAAGATATAGCCTATAGGTGGTAAAACATCGAACAAAACTTTACGGCATAAGCAAATCTGGTTCAAATGTTTTAGCCTATCTACCGTGATACCCCGGCTAACGGTCGACCTGGACAACGTCTAATTCGTGGAATGAAAAATGACCCGCATAACAGTGTCTGTTTCGGATAAAGGTCTGAACTCGTGTTTTCATTTTGTTAAATTACTTCTAAGCATATGTTTAAATATAGAGATAACATTGTGCAGAATTAACACAAACAAGGCTTTGATTGATGGGTGTTTGGCTTTTGTAGGGCAATAACTTAATCAATATTTCTCAAAATGCCTCCTCCTATTTCCTTTTCTGTCATCGTCCCTAATTTTACTTACTGTCATTAACTCTTTTACTGTATGTTTAATTTTTTAGCCACTTAAAAATTGTAAACAGTTATAAAATTATCGTTTTACATAATTTTGATTTTTAAATTTAACAAAACGTTAAGCGTCTTTGTGTGCGAGTTTCAAATTATTGTTCAAATCCTGATTAAAATTTTTTTTGGTGAATATTAATTAAATGGATCCTAAAAGAAGTACTTGCGGCAGTGCAAGTAAAAGACAAACTTTGATTACTGAACTAAAAAAACATACTGTACTGATTTATCCTAAGTGTGTCTATATACGTGGTATAACTGCATTTGTACGAATTTCGTTAAAATAAAGTGTGACTTTTGTTCTGTGAATTTTCTTCATTTTTCATCTTTGAAACATTAATGGTAAGACCTCAATTATCTTTTTATATAACAAAATATTTTCCATAAGTTTGTATTGTAAATGCTGACTCGCACAGCAGTCTGCTCAGATAACAGCCTTGGTTGTGAAAATAATGAAGACCGTTAACCGAGGTATCATATAGAAATAAACCTTACTGTTGAAAATTAAGATTTTTATCATTTCTTGTTTCGAACTTGCAGATCCGATTTTCCGTTTTCCTCAAAAAACCGGATCCATATGTTTTTATTTGAGCAAGGATTTGTTCATTGGGAGCGATTTTAAAGTGATTTTAAAAAAAATAATAATAATAAATGCCCCAGAAAACGCACTAACCAGACTTAAATATAAAGTTTCATCGAAATACATCGAATTCATTAGTCTTCATAGATGTGCACGAACGCATGGAGAAAAGACATTCAAAACACCACATTTTGGGATTATTATAACCTGAAAACGGATTCATACATCAAAATATACGGATTTTTTTCGTGTAACCGCCATAATTTTTGTATTTCTTAAAGTAAGAAAGTGAAATAAATTAAATGAACGCAAGAAATATTTTGAAGTATTCTTATGCTACCAAAGCCTTTTCTTCATATTTTTGCAGTTTTACTCTTTCCGCTGCTAACAGAATCGGCATAGTTTGCGACACCGAGCCAAAACAAACCTATAGGCCTACTCACGACCACAGCACGTCAAGAAATCCGTCGGTGTTGTGTTCTTTAAAAAAAAATTAGAAAAATTAGAATCAACCTCCGAGTGTGTCAAATAAAACAACAATGAAATTCGTAGATCAAAGAAGCGGTTTTTTCCTAGTTTTTACAAGAAAGACGCATACACCAACTTCTGGGGAGGTAATGCGAGAGAAGGAAAGGTTTTTTATAAACAAAATTACGAATCTATTGTTACTCATATATAATAGTACATATTGCGCGTCGCAAGCCTCATGTAATTTAATTATAATTAAAAATTACTGTTTCCGCCCAGGATCTAACCAGGGACCTTGCGCGTTCATTGTAACCACTACACTACTGAAACTGCGAAGAAGTTTGACATTTAAGTATATGAAATGAATCGTTAGTTTAATTTCGGTAGTTATATTAAAAGTTCAGTTGTTTTAATCAATTCGTAACGATCAGCTGATTAAATTGAAGAGCTGATAGGCTATAATAAGTATCAATTATGTTGTTAAAAACTAGCTGTTAATATGCCGTTTATATTAATTCGCAACGATCAACTGATTTTATTGAACAGCTGATATACTTTAACAAATTTTAGCTTATGTCGTTAAAAACTAGCTATGTTAATTTGTCGTGTTTTCGAACAAATTAGCATTTATCGAACATGTTTATATAGATGTATAACAGTAGACCTATATTTTGCGCGTCGCAAGTCTCATATTAAATTAATTATAATTAAAGATGTCTGCTTCCATCCGGGATTGAACCGGGTATCTTACGCGCGTGATAACCACCACACTACTGAAACTTCGAAGGAGTTTGACCAGATTTAAGATATCGAAATGAATAGTTAGGGCCAAATTTAATTTTCATAGTTATATTAAAAGATCACTTGTTTCACTCGAACGATCAGCTGATTTCATTTAAAATTGATAGCCTATAATAAGTTTTAGGTAATGTTGTTAAAAACTAGCTATATAAAATTGTCGTTTATATTAATCCCTATAGATCAGCTGATTTCATTGAACAGCTGATAGGCTATACAAAGTTTCAGGTTATGTTGTTAAAAAACTAGCTACGTTAATCTGTCGTGTTTTCGAACACATTATCGTAATTAAAATTAAAAAGGAAGAAAAAACATGATTCGTAATTTTTATTTTTGGTTCAATAACAGATTTTTTCCACAACGGCGACTGAATTCCGCTAACGAAGTGAACTCGCCGGCAAAACTAATTATAAATTCAACTTGATTTTTATCAACGTTTCAGTATGTCAATTAGTGGCGTTCACAGAAGAGCAAATTGATGACAGCTCGCTGGAGGTGATAACAGCTCGCCCCGGCTGGAAATGCGTTTTACATATGATTAACAATATTTAGTAGGGCCGCCGCTGGATAAGACATCGTTTGATTGGAATACATTATAATACTTGTTTCACGCTTACAATACGATTTCAGCGCATTGCAATAATTAACATCATTAGATCGCTTCTCTTGATGTATCAACGTCTTTGTAAAAATAACGGTATTATAAGTGAATTTCTGTTGGAAAATTATCTATTTTGGAGGCCATCATGGTAAGACTCCGGATCTTAAAAGATCGCCGATCCTAACATCTAGATCACTTTTTTAGATATCATGAGTTGTATTTCATTGTGTGTGTGTGTGTGTGTGTGTGTGTGTGCGCGCGCGCGCTTGTTTTAGCACGCACACGTTCGCAGATTGAGTATTTGATTCAAACTTGGCACAAAAATCGATTATGATAATAGCTTGGTCAAGCCTGTTAGTTTATAAAATCCGTTCAACTTTTTCAAAACAGCGGTCGTTTTAAATCTTTACGAATTCGTTATATATATATTTTTTGAGAATTTTCTAAAAATCTGATTTCGTCACTGCAATCTCCGTTAAAAAAAACATAAATTCGTATTGTGAATATTAAAAATGTGTTGAAATCAAGAAATTAGGTTTGAAATTAAGAAATTCAGTTTGAAATTAAGAAATTTAGTTTTAAGAAATTCAGTTTGAAATTAAGAAAATTATTTCGTTTTCGTGTTTTCAGAACAACAGTTTAATGCTTTTCAGAACAACAGTTTTCAGGCTTTAACAGTTTAATGCTGTTTACGATGGTGAAATCGAACTCAAAAAAAGAGGTTAAAACAAATTGCTTTTGAAAATTTCACTGCCATCAGAATAGCGAGTCAGCTGTATGCCGCGATTACTTTCCAATTCCAATAAATGAAGGTTTTTAAGCCGATTTTATGGTGAAATGAAATTTCCAAAAAATCAAGTAGATACAGATGGTGCAGATTTTTACAAATAAAAATATAGGTTCAAAATGTGTGAACTTAAATTACTTGTAAATTTTAGTTGCAAATTACCTTCTTCTTCTTTAAAAAGTGTGTATAAATTCAAAATGATCAATGGAGGAATGAGAAAATAATGGAGAATCAAATGTAATATCTCTTTGTGAGACATACTGTATTTCAAAAAATGAGTTATTGCTGCGACTTTCGTTTATTTGATGTTTTAAATTTTAATTTTGCTACTTCTTGGAAATTGTTCGCTTCTACCGCTTCAGCGAAACAGCTGCGTGCCACGATGATTGCATTCACGAATTTAGTGTAGCGGTTTCTTGATTAGGCTAATCAGAAATTATGTTACTATATTATTATGTACGGTATGGCAAATCTGTGATTTTACAGGTGACACAGTGTTTCGAAAATAATTATCTCAGTTCAAAATCGAGATGGCCGTGTAAAATTAATGTTTGTGCGAAAATCTCTCGAGATGGGAATTACTGAATTCCGAAAAAATGTGTTGGCAAATACAGTCAACAAAGCAGGAGACGTTAAGCCATTAATTGTATTATTGCGGCTTGGATCTATTAAAATTTTAATATATTTCACGTATATAACCTCTAATTTTCGCGTACAAATTGACTGCCATTTAAACGGACTGTTCCCGACCACGGGCCCCAGCAACGCCTTCTTCTTTGTTTTCACAAACTGAAGTTGGACGAGCAGAGCGAGCCGAGGTAACCAACCACTCCGTCGCAGATTAGTCAATGATTATGGTTGCAGAATTATAAAGTGTCGTGACGGGTAACGGAGCAGCGCCTAATTCCCCGGGTCTTTGCCCTTTACTTGGGACTGAACACTACAGTAAGCAGTGTCGTTGAAGAGGTTAGACCCTACGCCTACACCGCTACAAGCACGCTATTAACGAATTTCATGTTGAGGTACTGAAGTGAACGGCAATCACAGTAAGATCCACATCCGTGACCTTGAGAACAGAGGCGATCGTGTGTGTGTGTGTGAGAGAGAGAGAGAGAGAGAGAGAGAGAGAGAGATATTTTGGTGATCACTCACGTTCGCAATTTTGGTGTTATGATTAAAACTAGGTACAAATACCGATTTAGGTAATAGCTTGAACAACTTCCGTTACCTAGGGAAATTTTTAACAGTTTCAAAATGGCGGCCGTTACAAATCTTTAAAATTCGTAACTTTTTGTCTTAAAAGCAACTTACTGTTTGAGTGTAGAACGGGAATAGGGGGCCGCCTGCCATCCCAGTTTGTTTAGTTTTCAGCGAACTACTGGTTCATCACAGTAAAACCCAGTTCCGAGCCCGTCAAATTAGCGCCGATCACGAATATCGATTTCTCTATCAAGAGCTAGTAATAGTTCGTTACCCGCCGATATTCGTTCAGCAGTTGCAAAATAGCGGCCATTTCAAATCTTCAAGAATTCATAACGTTTTTATATTAAAAACAATTTACAGTTTGAGTGTAAACAATTTATAGTGCTATCCTGGTTTCTTTGGCTTTCAGCGAACTGCCACTGGGCCATCACGGTAAAACCCAAACCAGGGGCCTTGAAATGAGCGCCGATTACGAATATCGATTTCGCCAAGCGCTAGGACAAGTTCCTTACTCGCCGAAATTTATTCGAGTTTCAAAATGGCGACCATTTAAAATCTTTAACGATTCGTAAATTTTCTATGAAAATATGATTTCACCATCGTAATCAGCGTCAAAGACATCAATCTCCGTTTTCAAACACAGATGAAAATTTAAAAAATAATTTGGCGGCGGTCAGAGTTCGTTTTCGTATTTTCAATGCAATCTGTAAGTTCAAACTTCAAGAAAGAGAAAGATCAACAAAATATTTTTTGGAAAATAAGTTAGCGAGACAGCTGCGTGCCGCGATCATTGACTTAAGAAATCGGTTGATGCCATAAGCCGGTAACGCTCTGTCACTCCAAGCCATTATCCCTTTAAACAAAACCGAACTAATTCTTGTTAATAGAACATTTCACCCAGTCGGTCGTCCTAAATCGGTTTAGCGGCGACTGACGCCAAAACCGCCTTGATTCCCCTCCGGCCTCCAACCACCGTTAACAGCGACAAAAGGTTTCTCCAAATACCTCAACCCTTTAACCAGGAAACTGCCTGAACAAAATGAGTGCTCACAGCCGGTTCCAATTGTTTTACAAAAATTTTCTTTAATTTTTAACGAATTTCCTTTTGGAAAATGAGCTATAGGGACTTCATCATAGTAAGACCCAGACCCGGGACAAACTGTGACCTCCAGATCATTTTTTGAAACGTCATTAAAAATTATATGAATGTGCGTACATCCATAAGAAAAAGGAAAAACATTAATTCTTGGTAACTGTTATTAGATCAGTCTATGTTAAATAACAACAGCTGATCTGATGTGTTATAAAGAAAGGATAACAGAGTTTTTTTTGTTGATAACAAAGTTATCTTTACGCTAGAAAAAGAAAAAAATGCACGTGTCGAACTCGGCGAGTTATCGACAGAAGCGAAGCTTTTTTAGATATCTTTGCTGAATATATAATTAGTTTGAATATATATCTGCAAATACCTTGTTTTGTTTAAATAAATAAATACGTGGACCTAGCTTAGGTATTATCTACTGTAGTTATAGTAAAAGATCAGCTGTTTTATGTCAATTCGTAACGATCAGCTGATTTCATTGAGTAGCTGATAGGTTATAAGTTTCAGGTTATGTTGTTAAAAACTAGCAATATTAACAACAATTATTATAAACGTTTGTAATAATTTCGAATGTATTATAAACGGTTACAACGTGCATTTGTTCTTCAATTAAGGAAAAATACCGAAACCAAAGCAACGAAACGTTTTCATATTTCGTTCCATATTTCATTTACATTCTTCCGTTCGGCAGATTTTTTCTATTCACTCCTTTCGCCACAGCTAACATTAAAAGCTTCGCTTCAGCAGTTGTGTTTGTCATTAAAAATTAGGAAGATTTCTACTTCGAGATATCCGACGTTATAAAGTTTGAATAGCCGCGATTTTGAAACGCACAAAGAAAATGGATAATTATTTTCCTCAGAAGGGGTCCTTATAACATTAAATAATTGGTACAGTATCAACTCCTTCGTTAAACAGTTGTTTTTGTTGTTAAAATACAAAATGGCGGTTAGGTAGAAGATTGAGCTATTTAGGAAGTACTGTATGTTTAAACTTACGTGTAGTCCAGGTACAAAATCGAAATTTTAGTAATAGCTTTACAAGTTCGTTACTGTAAAAATCCTTTCAACCGTTTCAAAATGGCGGCTCTTTCATGCAAAATTATAACATTTTTAGCAATCTGATTTGAACACTGCAATCAATGTTAGAATATACACACACTAGTATTTTAGATTTTCAAATTACATCGTAAAATATAAAATAGACTCTGACAGCTGTTAGTTTAGTTCGGATTTAACGCATTCCAGGTTTTGCTTAAAACACCAATATTTCGAAGTGCAATTCTGTCACTCGAAGGAGTATAACCCACATCTGGACAAAGGCTTAAAAATAATCTTCAAATTCCCTGACGATGACTAAAAATACCTTACACGGGAATTCTAAAGTTCACCGACCTTTCGACGAAAATGAAATATCACCAAACGAAATTAGTAGCCTAAGTGAACTTGAGCCCAGCCGTACATGCACCGAGCTGAGAGGTTTTAAATGCATGCTTCGTTCTAATTGTGATTGGAGTCAATGTCCGAAAGATCGCAGCACTGCTCTAATGTTTACATTTCTTTGTAATCTATACGCTCGTGGTTGAAGGTGTTCGTAAAACAATAGCCTAACTATATCCCGTAGATCGACGAATATACAATTGATCGAAAGAATTGTAAAGCATAACTTCAAACTTCAAAGAAAATCGTTAAACAGTATTTTGTTTTACCTTAACCTTTTTTCAAAAATTTTTGATTACACCGTCTTAATCAACACTAAAATCTTCTTAAACTAACACGAAAATTAACCCTGTCCACTAGTGGTGGGCTTAAGAACGTTTTCCTGTTAACACTGAATGCTTTGAGCAGTGAAGTAAATTAGCAGTGAACAGTAGCAGTGATTTAATCACAAGTTAGAGAACAGCGCTAACTGTTCACTGCTCAGTCTTGTGTAAATGTTTTACTAAAAGTACTTATTACAAAATTTTAACATGAAAACAGGTTAATTTTAAAATTAGTAAAATAACTGCCAACAGTTTATATTCTATAATGGATATATATATATATATATATATATATATATATATATATATATATATATATGAATCATTGCAGAACTTCTGAAGAATCTCGGACCGAACTCATTACAGGAATTAACAAATATCATCACGGATATCTGGCGAACGGAAAAATTACCGGATGACTGGAAATGTGCTCTTATTCACACCCTACACAAGAAAGGAGACAGAACAGACGTGAACAACTACAGAGGAATTTCTTTACTACAAGTTACTTACAAAATACTCTCAACATGTCTTCTTCAAAGAACACAAAAACAGATAGAATACAGAATTGGTGAGTACCAGGCAGGCTTCCGTCCGGGTCGCTCGTGCACAGAACAAATTTTCAACCTGAAAAGAATATTGCAAGTAAAAGCTAAAAGGAATGTCCCAGTGATCTGTACGTTCGTAGATTTCCATTAATCGTACAATTCCATTGATCGTAAAAAAGCGTACGATTCCATTGATTGAAAATCTTTGTTTAATATCCTGGAAGAACATGGACTTGATCTTAAAACACTGCGACTGATCAAACAAACACTGACAGGCACAATCGCTAAGGTGAAATTTATGGGGGAAATTTCCAAACCCTTCCGGATCACAACTGGAGTTCGCCAAGGAGATGGACTCTCGCCTCTCCTTTTCAATCTGGTATTGGACAAAGTTATCAGGGAATGGGAGAAATAATTATAAATTGAAGGGCACTGGAAACCAGTTCCACTTGGAAGACCTAAGGACAACACAGAAATCGCGTGCCTAGCTTTTGCAGATGGCCTGGCCATACCCACAGATAATGAAACAACAGCGATTAAACAGATAGAAGTCCTAAAGGAATGTGCAGAGAGGGTCGATCTACAGATCTCGTTTAAAAAAACCGAATTCTTCTGTACAAAATTAAATATTCAAGAACTAAACACAAAATATGGTAAGATAAACAGAGTCAAGCACTTCAAATATCTGGGAGAAATTCTTGAACCCACAGGTGGCGAGAAGGATGCGCAAAAGGTTCGGCTACTGAGAATGAAGAGGGCTCTTGGTATAACGCGTGATATCTACAATAAGAGATGTATGTCGACGCACACAAAAATCAGACACTACAACACAGTCATAAAACCGGAGGTATTATATGCAAGCGAGACGCTAGCAATCCACACAAAAGCTACCATGGAGGGTATTTTGAAGGAAGAACACAAAATCTTGAAGAAGATCCTTGGCCCGAGATTAACAGAAGATGGATACAGGTTGCACTCCCGGAAGACCACAGAGAAGATATCGAACCTGGCAGCAGATATCAGAAGAAGGAGGCTTCGGTTCTATGGACACATCAGTAGACTCCCAACAACGAGACTTGCCAACAGAATCCTTAAGTATATACAAGGTGTCAAATCAACAACGTCGTGGATCGCACAAGTCAGAATAGACCTACATGACGCAGGAATAGACTCAACAGATGTTGAAGATAGACACGCATACAGGAGAAAGATGCTCGGTTGGAAGGTCCCAGAGAATGAAATCCCAAAGAGAGCAGGGGTAAAATGGACGGAGGAGCGGAAGAGGATCCATGGGGACAGGATGAGGGAGGTGTGGAGGATTAGAAGGAACAAGACATGAGTCGGAGTGCTTTGCGTGATCCAACAGGGTCTATGCGCAGATAATAATATATATATATATATATATATATATATATATATATATATATATATATATATATATAATTATAAACTACATAACATAATAATGTATGTATCTGGCAAAAGAAAACAAATTGAATAACGAGTATTTTGTTAAAAATAAAAATTATTATAATTAATAAAAGAGTTAATTATTAATAATTAAAAAATAAAATAGGTAAAAAACTTGTATATGTTCTCACATCAGTCTGGGTAAAACGACAATAAATACAGAATTTAGCAAACATAAAACTTCAAATTCATTAAAAAGGAATTTAAATAATAAAAAATAGTCCCAAAATTTAATAGTTAAGAGTGATAAATTAATAAAAGTTAAGAATTGTCCTATTTAATTAATAGAAAATAAATAGGCCTAAATAAACAGTAACAGTAAAACAAACAATATGTTATTAATATTAAATCAATAATAGGCTAACTTTTATTTCACCTAATTTTCAGTATTCGTTTATAATGGGAAGTAAATTTCCTGATAGCCTAAAACAATGCTCACTGCTCAGTGCCAACAGTGTTCCCAGTAACAGTGATATTCCCAGTCTCACCTCTACTGACCACTGTCAAGTTAAATTTCTTAATTTGAAATGATTTTGAAAATTCAAATTGCTAATTTACGCATTTTTTAAAAGCTGATTACGATGGTCAAATCAGATTTTTTAAAATATATACACATATATATTATAAGACCTGAATATATATATATATATATATATATATATATATATATATATATATATATATACAAATTTTTAATTTACGAAGAATTTACGAATTTTTAAAGTTTTGAAATGGCCGTCATTTTTAAACTATATAACGAATTTCACCAGTTAACGAACCTGTTCAAAGCTGTTACCAAAATCGATTTTCGTGCCCAGTTTGAATGAAATCGGACTGTCCAACACTAAATAGTTCATTTCCCAATAAAAATTCGCAAAACCATATATTATTCCCTGAGCTGATGTAAAATTTGTTAGACTATACACAAAACGCTAAAAATATATAAATCCTGGATGTAAGACTGTGCTGTGTTGCTTGCACATCGGAATAAATCCATTAGGGTGAAATATGAGATGTGTGCCCCTACTTAACGAGTGCTTAGATCTCCAGACTACCCTTCTGTTAGGGGTGAAAATTTTACTGACAGATCACTCGTGTGTGAAAACCTTGACAGATAAGGAATCTAGTTCCTCCGTCCGTCTGTCTACGGGCTTGGAATAGTTTGGCTAGAAGACAAATGTAGAACACAAGGATACGTAACATTTCTAAAAGCCCTGTTGCTTAAAAGAATACAGGTGTCCTGAAAACCATTGTCTATTCTGCTGGATCGGGAAAAACATAGGTAACTGAATATTTTTACAAATTAAAAAAAAAAACAAAAAGTGAATTTAAGAAAACATATTTTTGACCACTAAACTTTTGGTTTTAGGGAGCAACTAAATGGTGTAAAAAATATCACACAAACTATCTGAAATTCAATTATTTCACCAAAAATGTGAGTTGGGGAGTAGACTGACAACAAAAACCTGAAATTGACATATTTTTTCAAAATCGTTTAGCCAGTTTTACCTTAAATTTTGGTCAATTAGTGAAACTCGTAACTCAACTCGTATCAAATTTCGAATAAAAGAAATTTACGCAATATTTACAAAACTAAATAAAAACAATTCTTAACGTACGTACTGTGTGCCTCATTAGATTAATGGAAAAGGTAAAGCTTGTCGCAGTAACTGCAGTATACGACTTCAAGTTGCAGGCATAGTGGGAAAACATTTTTAAGAAAGCCGACGGGGCAGTGCACTCAAACCATATTTCATTTCGAATTTGCTACACTGATTCGAATTATGTACAACACAACGTTCTGAAATTTTACGAATATCTGATAAACAGATTTTGATAAATTTTGACGATTTTTACGTTTCTTCGATTAGCCTATACGAGTAGTTCAGAGAACAGTACAACTCGTGGCATATTCGTAACTAATTACCGAACCACCGCTACACGACAGCGCTCGTGACATTTTCAACCAATTTAACCGGTAACCGTAATGTTTAGGAAAAATGTTACCGGATCAACTTTACTAGAAATTTTATGCTCGTTCTCCATGAAACGGTCAAAATTATGATGTTTTGCCGTTCAGCCAGTATTACTAAATATAGCAACTGCACTCGTCATCGTTAAATCCGAGGCCGCCATCTTGAAACGGAATGAGAACTTGAATGAGAAGAAGACATACGTCGTTCGGTCTTTATACGGTTTCCTTCGTACCCAAGTTATAAAAAAATCGGTCAATGCGTTTGAAAAAGGTATCTCCTAGTTCAATCTAGGTATCGATTTGGACACTGAACTAAATTTCAAAGCATTTTCGACTTATCCTTTGTTTGCGATAGGTACGTGAATGTTATTTAGACTATAAACCGGAAATTACCTGACGATTATTTACCTATAACAATGTTTATAAGGAATAATCTACAGTAGAAATAGATCCAAACAGCAAAATTTACATTAATGACAAATAATTGCCAATTATGTTTTTTAATCACAAAACCATTTCTAATAGACTAGGCATATATTTGAGATAAAAAATCAATAAAATAAATCACATAACTTTACAGATAATTTTTATTCAAAACTTTAAAAACAAACTAAATAGTAGGCCTAATTTCGTAACAACAAACACTATGTGCGTTTTGCTGTTTTGATCCGTTCCTACCGTAGTAGCCGTTTAGCAATAAATTCCCACCGGCGGCGGAACATCAGCCACAATCGATTCATCGAATCGCTTAGACCGCCTCCGATTACAATAAAATTCAAACAATACATACCCATTGTCGCCTGCGTAGTAAGACGAGAAAGCAGTGGGTAACTGCGGCGTAGGCTATCGATGTATCGAAACTGATTTAATGAAGTGCACAGCACCGCCTAATCCGTATTGTGCAAGTCCGCCCATCGCGGTCCCACCTACACGGCTAAATTAATAAAGGAACACTTTGTATTTATACACAATGACTGTTCGCACTTATCTAGAGTCGTTGCAGACAGAGTGGCGGCCATTAGTGTCTTATCCTTTCTTTGAAAGCTGTCATTCAATTTATCTTTTGATTTATTGCTTTCGCGATTTTAAAAATTAAAATTTGTTACACAATTCCAATAATGTCGTAACACTTATTAAACCGTTGCCTCTAGTGCAACGTGTTACAGTTTGGCCCCAAACACGGCACGCAGCTGTTTCGCTGACGTGATAGAAGCGAATTTCAAAAGTAATTTTTTTATCTCACCCTATTTTTGAAAATCGATTTCACCACCATAAACAGCATTAAAAATGCATATTTTAGCGTTTAAACTTTAAAATTGCATTCGAAATACGAAAATGAACCCTGACCGCCGTCAAATTTGACTTCACGATTTCAACGGAGTTTGACAATTCAAAATTACGTAGGTGAAATCATATTTCCGAAATTATTTAAGGTAAAATCGTTATCAAATGGTTTTTCAAACGCGCGTGCACGCGCGCGCGCACACACACACACACACACACGCGCGCGCGCACGCCTTCAAAAAAAGTGATCTAGAGGTCAGTATCAGAGCTCATTTCACGGTGTCGGATTTGGGTCTCTCCATTAGCTCACTTTTTAATGGAAATCAGCTAATTACTAATTACATTCCAATACCGTGCACAAGTTGAATCAAGAGTTCAAAACCGCAAACCTCCATAGACGTACCTATATATAAACGTCGATGCAACGTCTGATGCTTAGGGGCATATCACACTATCACAGAAACGTCAAATTTCTTTTATCAAAGATCTTTGATGAATTTTTGACAAAGATTTTCGAAGTACGTAGGTAGGCCTATAACATAAAAATGTTGTCATTTCCTGTTTGTGTCACATTATTCCTTCAGTTCCTTTCGTTGCATACAATTTAAAACGATGGCGAAATTGTCACGGACTTTTGAAACAGTAAAAACAATAATTCTAAAATATTAAAGAGTGTTTGTGGAATATTGACACTAAGCTTACAAAAACCGAGATTTATAACACACTCGTTCTTAAAAATCGTCTATTTGAATCACGATCTTCCAAATGCAAATCTTTTTTTGTGTACGAATGGTTGCAAGATAATGCAGCAGTGTAACAAGTCAACACTATTCGTTCCATTACAGCTACTGAACTTGAGTAAACATAACCTCAACATATATTTATTTAATAACCCAGCTAATCAAAGGTATTTGACGAATGTAATACGTTTTATTTGATACAACTTTGAGAAATATTTGAACACGATATATGGTCAAAGTTTCACCAGATATCTTTGACAGTTGTGCTAATAAAGAGACGCTGTGTGGGAAAGCAACGTTGGATCCATAAAGTTTTTACCACGCAAAACTTGATTATCGTTTCCACAAAAAAACCCTGTTTTAATGTTGTTTTGTCTTTCAATTTTACGACCTTTAGATTTATTGTCTATGTTTCAGTTGTTTTACAATAAAGTGTTGTGTTCTTCGCCGTGATTAATTATATTTAGTTTTACAACGTGTTCTTAAATAAAGATGTACGATAACGATTTCTACTCCGATAACCGTTTATCAGTGGAGATAAGAGAGAGAAAAATAACCGAAAATAGTTTTAACTAGGTCATTATAGTTGTTAAGTTTTGTAAATAGAAGATAAATTCGAATTAAACATGTGATCCGATACAAATAACAGTGACGTAGCCGATATTTTGAAACTACTTCGTTGGTGATAGTTTCGCCGTCTGTTTCCTCAAAGAGCTCGTTTGAGGTTAATTTATCTGGGATTAATGTTGTGTACCAAGTTGAAATGTTTTTGTATCAGAAAGAAAGATAAATATATTAGGGGATTAGGCTACCAAATGATCAACAGACATAAAAAATTCATTTGTAGCCTATGACTGACTTTCAATCGTACGCCAAGTTGTAGAATTTGTTAAAAAGATAAGGAAGGAAACGTAATAACGATTTCGGATTTGTTTGTGAAATTCAACTATATTTTAGTCATTAGTCAAATCATTGAACATAAACAGATTACAAGTATAGCCACCATTATAAAAAGCGTGCACTATATTAACGGCTAAGGTTCAAATAATTGTACTATCTGCCGCTACGAACGCTGCAGGGGGACATGGAGTGGAGACATTTGAGGAAATAGAGAGTACAATTATCTAACTTAACTGTAGTTGAACTCTCTGCCGCAAGATGCTACCAGCAGCGAGCGCTCATATATTTCTCATAAAGGTTAACATTCTACCTAGTACGTTTATAATGCTCAACTTAGCCAAATCTAAGGGACGTATTACACTATCAAAGACAATTGTTTTTAAATATTTGATGAAACTTTGACCGTATGTCATGTTCAAATATTTGTCAAAGTTATATCAAAGAAAACATATTACATTTGTAAAATTTCTTCGATCAGCTGGGTTATTCACTAGATATATTTTGAGGTTATGTTTACTCTAATGACTGCTGTATTATCTTGCGACCGACCATAGATAAAAAAAAAAAAGATACTAGGTGTAAATTGCCACTATTGTTAACGCATTGCATTTGGAAGATCGGGATTCAAATAGACGATTTTTAAGACAGAGTGTATTTTAAATATCGGTTTTTGTAAGCATCAGTGTGGATATTCCACAAACACATTTTCATATCGTAGAATTAATGTGTTTACTGCTTCAAAAGTCCGTGACAATTCCGCCATCGTTTTAAATTGTACGCGACGAAAAGAACGGAAGGAATAATGTGGCACAAACAGGAAATGACAAAAGTTTGAGATTATAGGTTACTTACGTATTTTGAAAAATCATTGTAAAATATTTATCACAGTTTGATAAAAGGGTTAGTTCATAAAAAAAACCGTCGAATTTATTTCGATTATAGAAATTTATCGTTTTTATGATAGTGTAACATGCCTCTAAGTAGGCCTCTAATGTAAAACATATAGGAGCTCTCGAACTGGCCAAACTGAATAACTTAAAGACTTCAGTGTCGATTCATTCCATTGGCAAAGTTTTACTTTTTGAAATTAAGCATTTTTGATGTTTGATCATCGTGTAGACTCCACTAAGACTCGGACTAAAAGAAGCAAACAAATATTTGTTAACACAAAACAAACTGATGTACCACGCGCAAATACCGTGCCTCAACTATTATCCTCCTTAGAATTCAACCTTGGCTGCGACATCGGCGCGATGCTTGTGCCCAGTTTTATAGCGTTCTTGCACAAATATAAACTCTATCGTCGAACGACGAATAGCGATCGCCGTAAACAGTAAACACGTGTCGACGCATCTTTACGTTTCCGCGACCAAGAATGCAAACAATCCCGCGAGGAGTGGCAAGGCCGAAGAACTGCGCGATCACCTCCATTCAAGCTGAGGACTCGAGGAGCGATGTTATCTGCGCTCAAGGTTGTTCAAGCAGCGACGCACGATCGGACCGCGCGTAGAACGTTTTACGCAGTCGTTCCGTAACCAGTTATTAGATCGACGTTTTTTGGAGCTGACGAAGAAGAATGATTGATGGTGATGAGGCGAAACGAAAAAGGATTTTACACTCTGAAAGCGAACGTAACCTTAAAATTAGTATAACGAAGAAACAGATGTTTTTCAAAATCATCTGTTCGTAACCTAAAAACTTTGCAATATTAGCGAATTCCTATTGGGAAACGAGCTATTGGAGCGGCCATCATGGTTCTAAACATGGGACTTTTGAAATAAACGCAAATCCCGACCTATAGTTATATTATGAAGGTAGTTAAAAATCCCCCTCTCTCTCTCTCTCTCTCTCTCTCTCTCTCTCTGTGTGTGTGTGTGTGTGTGTGTGTGTGTGTGTGTGTGTGTGTGTGTGTGTGTGTGTTTAGCACTTTTACGTACGTGTTATTATGTGTTAAGTACGTGTGTTTTTATGAAGTGGAGGTACTCGCCACTATAAGTCTAGAACAGGTTATATTTTATTTGTTAGTTGCTTTTATCGCCCGTTAAACATTAATTTTTACAGTTAACAAATATTTTTCAAAGTTTTTTCTCTAGCATACCTCAACAAAAGTCACTCCCCGGACCTCTCAGTTGCACTTGGAGCCCACCTTTGAGAAGGCCATGCGTTCGCAATGTTAGTACGACTTGATTCAAACTTAACACGAATATCGATTTTGGTAACGTTTTCGACTAGTTCGTTATCTAGTAAAATTCGTTCAAACATTTTCAAAATAGCGGCAATTTCTAATCTTTAAAAAGTTCATTGTTGCTTTATCTATAATTTTTTTTAAATTCTGATTTCACCAAAGCAATCGGCCTAAAAAGCTGCATAAATTACCGTATCGTTCTGAATTTTCTAAAGTTACTGAAATTCAGAAAATGAATGTGATGGAGATCAGGGTTTATTTTATGATTTTCAATGTGTTTCTTAAGTTAAAACTGCTGACTGTGATAGTGAAAGCATGTTTTCAAATGATTATTTTGTATTTACAGCTATAGAGAACAGAGATATCGTAGTGTAGTAAAACCAACTTCTGGAGCCCGGTTCCAAGTTACCCAATCCTTTTGCCAGATAATATTTTACAACTTAATTAAAATACTTCCAGAAAGCAAACGATCCAACGAACTATTCCTTCCGTACAAATTGGGCAGTAAACCTGTTTTTTATCAGAAATTCTATTTAAAAAATAGTTTCATTTGTAAATACGTTTTTGGATTAATAAAAACGTGTCCAATTTGAAGAATAATTTCGTGATTTGGGGGAGGGGGGCAGCCGACACGGTAAAACCGGTTTCGCACGCACGGCGTTAAATTTCTGGCATTTTATTAGTACAACGAGTCCGAAGAAGGGAAATGCAAATGTGGCAGCTAAATAAAATTTAAGTGCGAAATAAATGTTGATTAAATTAACCACCTGATAAGGTAATGGAAGGGCTGAGGACCGAAGAATGCTGCGTCGGATCCGCGGGTGAATCAGGAACGCCGCGGAGTGAGTCGAACACTTGTTCGGAATAATTACCAAACAAATAGCACGAGGATTCCGGACTCCGGCTAAGGAGTGCCCCATTGTTCTCGACTTGAACCCGTGCCAAGGAGTCGAAGGCTCGGCCGTCCCACCCGCCCGGTGGATCGTCAATATCACCGGGTATTCTCTTATTTACTTGGAGTGTTACTGACGAGGTCCTTCACCTCTGTAACAATTCGGCTGATAAACACGCTGCCGGATTTGATTAGAGTATCTCTTACCCTAATGATCTCTTTGGATATCCAACGATTGTGTTTTTCCTCGTTGCGATAGTCTTCGTGCATTACCTGAGTATTTAAGGCAACGGTTCCTTCATGCGCAGTGGTAATTAACCTCGAGTAACTCCATTAAGGATTGTTATTAGTGGCCATGCCATC
Source organism: Callitettix versicolor (assembly GCA_022606455.1). Classification (NCBI taxonomy): domain Eukaryota; kingdom Metazoa; phylum Arthropoda; class Insecta; order Hemiptera; family Cercopidae; genus Callitettix; species Callitettix versicolor. Next base: position 40,156,426 of record CM040184.1, read on the forward strand.
TGCCACGACGAGGAATTCAATAGACGAAAGGTTAGGTGCTGACAGGCGCATCTGAACAACTGCTGATTACCAGGAAGGGTGTGCTGGTGCCTTATTTATGAGTTAAATGTATATTAAAACAAAAATATAGTTACTGACACAAATGTTTCGTACTTTCAGCTAAATAAAACCTTGCTCCAGTATGTCTATCCCAGTGAACTGATATATGTATCTCAAAAACCTAACTGGCAGATCTTTACATGAGATTTCTAACCCATGATCTTGAAATGAGCACCGATCTGACTTCTAGAACACTTATTAAGGAGTCATTAAAATCTAAATATTTTTTAGTCAATCACGATCGCAATTTTAGTCAGATTTGAATGAAGCCTAGACAATCAAAATCTAGTAAGATTTTTGGACAAATCTGTTAACCAGCAAAAATCGTTCAACAGTTTCAAAATGGCGGTCATTTAAAATCTTTAAAATTTCGTAGATCTTTTGTCTTATATTAGTTTTATTTCACTATTGAAATCAGCGTTAAAGACTGCATAAATCAGCATTCTGAATTTCCAAAATTCCGTTGAAAATATATTTAATTTTACGGCGGTCAGGGTTTATTTTCGTATGCAATGCAAATTGAAAGATTAAAACGCTAATATGTACTGTTTATAATGCTGAAATAAGTTTTAAAAAAGTGATACAAAAATTTACTTTCGGAAAATCGCCTCCATCACGTCAGCAGGGCAGCTGCTTGCCGCGATTATTTTAATACTTTGAACTTGTACTGTATAATTTTAAAACTTATTCTTTGTGATTGTATTTACTGACCGTAAGTTCTAATTTCAGTCTAATGTAGAGTTGAAGTACCGAACGAAATGAACTACTGAACTATTCGAACTAAACACTATTACTAAACCGAGTCATTCGTTCGTGAACTATTGTAGAATTTAACTAGCGAACGAAATTAACTGCTGAACTATTCGAACTACACACTAGTACAATAAACTACGTCATTCTTTCGCGAACTAATGAATAATTGAACTAGTGAATGAAATGAACTACTGAACTAATCGAACTAAACACCAGTACAATAAACTGCGTCATTCTTCGCGAATTATTGTAGAGTTGAACTAGCGAACGAAATTAACTGCTGAACTAATCGAACTAAACACCAGTACAATAAACTGCGTCATTCTTCGCGAATTATTGTAGAGTTGAACTAGAGAACGAAATTAACTGCTGAACTAATCGAACTAAACACCAGTACAATAAACTGCGTCATTCTTCGCGAATTATTGTAGAATTGAACTAGTTGAACGAAATTAACTACTGAACTAATCGAACTAAACACCAGTACAATAAACTGCGTCATTCTTCGCGAATTATTGTAGAGTTGAACTAGTGAACGAAATTAACTGCTGAACTATTCGAACTAAACACCAGTACAATAAACTGCGTCATTCTTCGCGAATTATTGTAGAGTTGAACTAGTGAACGAAATTAACTGCTGAACTACTAAACACCAGTACAATAAACTGCGTCATTCTTCGCGAATTATTGTAGAGTTGAACTAGTGAACGAAATTAACTGCTGAACTAATCGAACTAAACACCAGTACAATAAACTGCGTCATTCTTCGCGAATTATTGTAGAGTTGAACTAGTGAACGAAATTAACTGCTGAACTAATCGAACTAAACACCAGTACAATAAACTGCGTCATTCTTCGCGAATTATTGTAGAGTTGAACTAGTGAACGAAATTAACTGCTGAACTATTCGAACTAAACACCAGTACAATAAACTGCGTCATTCTTCGCGAATTATTGTAGAGTTGAACTAGTGAACGAAATTAACTGCTGAACTACTAAACACCAGTACAATAAACTGCGTCATTCTTCGCGAATTATTGTAGAGTTGAACTAGTGAACGAAATTAACTGCTGAACTAATCGAACTAAACACCAGTACAATAAACTGCGTCATTCTTCGCGAATTATTGTAGAGTTGAACTAGTGAACGAAATTAACTGCTGAACTAATCGAACTAAACACCAGTACAATAAACTGCGTCATTCTTCGCGAATTATTGTAGAGTTGAACTAGTGAACGAAATTAACTGCTGAACTAATCGAACTAAACACCAGTACAATAAACTGCGTCATTCTTCGCGAATTATTGTAGAGTTGAACTAGTGAACGAAATTAACTGCTGAACTAATCGAACTAAACACCAGTACAATAAACTGCGTCATTCTTCGCGAATTATTGTAGAATTGAACTAGTTGAACGAAATTAACTACTGAACTAATCGAACTAAACACCAGTACAATAAACTGCGTCATTCTTCGCGAATTATTGTAGAGTTGAACTAGTGAACGAAATGAACTACTGAACTAATCGAACTCTACGCTATACTATATTTTCGATTCAGGGGGGGTGAGAATCTACGCCCAATTCTCTTTTGATCTCTCCATCAGCGGAAAGGAACAACAAAGATGGCGTTGTAAGGACTGCAGTTCAAACAAATCTGTTCCCGTGACAGAAAATGTCCCTCGTGTTATTTATTGGACGCAAAGCCTGAGAGGCTGACCTTGAGCGGTTATTTTCGGAATGACTTTATGAGCCTGCAACGCAGGACGCAGGACTCGTGGTTAATGGTGTAACGGTACTCTCAGATATACAGCAGTTGTATAATTTTATGACAATTTTAAAATAGCCATAGATAAACTATATGGTTACACTGTTGTAAGGATACGCCGCCTGGGAAACCCAGGAAGCCGTGGGTACATTCGTGACGAAGAAAGTAATCGTGGCACGAAGCTGTCTCGCTGACGTGATGGAACAGAATTTCTAAATAAAAATTGTAAAAGTAAACTCTGACCACCGTAAAATTAATTTTTTCGTACTTTTTTAAAAATAGGATTAACATGTAACATAAGAAAGTTGAAAATTAAACTTTATTCATTCGTGTCCTTTAAAAAAATTGTTCCGTGTTGTGTTTTATGTTTTAATGTTTTTTATTAACTTTATGACGACCTCTCTAGAGGGAATTGACTAATTTCGCGGCCTGATGATAACACTGTAAGTGTTTCGAAACCGCATTAGTCTTTACAAGGTAATATACCACTACACCTTGAAGTTTTCGAATGGCCAAAGCTAACAGTTAATTTTACAAATGAGTATTCGAATTAGCATAGAACTTTCACAAACATAATTTCAAAACTACGAACGATGACAAAAAAGCGCAGTGTTCGGCACGAAGGGCAAGAAGTTTTTCTTAACTCTGATCTCTTAGAAGAGCGTAATACATTGTCAACGTCGAACAAATTTTATTAAAATTTGGCATTACTTTCCTGAATACGAAATGGATACTAAAGAAGCCAGAGTAACGAAAAGACAGATGAAAAGGAAAATGGAAGATACTGAGTGCCATGACAACACTCAGTACGGTGCAGGAGAGTTTTGAATGGGCTGATAAGAATACACGCATCAATACAATTTGTTTTTCTCGTTTCCAGAAAGTAGCAATTTTAAATACATATGTTCTTAGATCTCCATTTCTATTTAAGATACAAAGCTAGAATTTCTATGGTATGTGGGTAGGACTAATAGTGAAATACTAAACTAAAATTATGATAATACACATTTAAAAATCCATCAATAAATACAAACAAAATGTGACCACCTTGGTACAGATATCACCCGACTAAAGTGACCACCTGCTTAATGTATAACGTTGTGTAATGCTATTTGCACCTGTCCACTATCACCTTATGGCTTCTCTTCCCATCTATTGTCTTGAGATATAAAGAAACTGGTGTTTCAAAGAGGTAACAGTGAAATGAGTAATGTTTAACCCCCCACCCACCCTTTACAAAGGGTCCGTTTATCATATTTTGTCAGAAATTGTAAGAATAAAGCTACTGTAGCTTTGTTCATTCACTGAAATGCTGCTATTTGTAACGGTTAACGGTTAACGGTTAACATTAGGTTTTAGTTGTATGAACTTTTAGTGTTAAAGTTTTTATTTTTAATGTACAGTTAGTTACATTTAAACTGTACATGTTGTCTTTAAAGTACGGAGAATAAAAAAATCTAAACAGTATAAAGAGTTGTGTTTATTTAAAAGATAAAATTGAAGTTATTAATTTTCTAAAAAGTAATAGTCAAAGAGCAAAAAAATAGAGTGAGTTTTTAAGTTAATTTTATTCTATGTAATATATTTAATTAGTAATTTAGTTATTACTTGTTAATTAATCACTTCATTACTTAATATACAGCATTTTCAGTGCCATTTTTAAAGACATTTCATAAAGTGACCACCTGTATATAGTGACCATTTTAGCCTGTCCCGCGAGTGGTCACTTTGGGCAGGTTCCACTGTATGTCTACATTTTTACAATATTTTTGTTGAATTGTAGCTTTAAAATTTGTTAAACATATTTTAATAATTTTAGTTCAATAGATTCATTGTTAGCAATATAGTGTAAGAATTTGTAACATTTTTAGTTTTACAGATACCGGTATATGATGCCAGGAAACCCCGTTTAAATAGCATTGAAACCAGTCCACAACCTTCTCCCCACACGAAAGTAGTGTTTTACTAGCTTCTGGAAGCAGAACATCATACATTCCTTTCAAAATCTGATTGTTTTACCAGCTCTTCGTAGAAAATAAAGTCGATTATTTTGTTTTCCACTCTAATGTAGTCATTATGGTTTATCTTTCCGCCCAAAAAATATCATTAATTCCGTCTCAACCGTTTCCCAGAAACATGCCGAATGTCGCGGTTAATATTTCTTTCCGTTGTGGTATTTTTAGAATAACAAGTTAAAATTTAACAACGTGACATTTCGAAATTTAAATAACTTTGTGGAAGCAAAACGTAATGAATGAAGGGAACGGCGAACGCTGTTTGAAATCCACAACCGGTTCTCTTCGGGTCGCTGTCGAGTTATTTCTTACGCAAGGCTAAACAGCATTACCGAACATTAGTCTGTGGGTAATCGCGAATTTATACTGGAGCGCCATCATGGTGAAACCCAGACATTCGATCTTGAAATGAGCACCAATCCCTGACCTCTAGGGGTGTGGGGGGGACGTTTTTCGAAGCCAGGATAGGTAGAAAAATCTTTTATAAACTACCTGGAGTACCGTCATTCCCGGAGTGTAGGACTTCAGTTAAATTCATATCCATGGATATCAGTCATTCTCGGATCTATTTCATTGCCAAGTTCCGGATTTTTTTCTCCAAAAACTTCCCTTCAACAACCACTGCAAGGTCATCGGCGAATCCTTTCACGTATATTGGCACGTTGAAGCGTAAGACTATATCGTTGTGTGTGTGTGTGTGTGTGTGTGTGTGTGTGTGTGAGTGCACGCGCGCCTACCCCCGCAAAGGGGTGTAGACTAGCTGCACCTATTGAGAGGATTTAGACGTCCCTCGCGGTACCCGAGTCTAACACACACTTACACTTACAACACTACACTTACGACTTTAACACTTTACTCTCACACTTACATTTAGGGAGGCGATAATAGCCTTAATGTGCTTTTTGCCTTAAAAAAAAGCACGCGCTCCTGCTTGTTTGTTTTGTGTGTGTGTGTGTGTGTGTGTGTGTGTGTGTGTGTGCGCGCGCGCTTGTGTGTTCAAACGTTTGTAATTTGAGACAGATCTGGTTTACACTCGGTACAAAAATCGGTTTTTAATAGCTTGAACAAATGCGTTACACAGATAAGTCCGTTCAACCGTTTCAAAATGGCGGTTATTTTCAAACCTTCAAAAAAACATAGCTTTTGTGTCCACACTTTTTTGAAAATCTGATTTCACCATCGTTATCAGCATCAATCAGAATTATACTTTCAACTCCATTGCTTATGAAGATGAAAGCAGATTTTTTTTTCAAAAATGTAAGAGTGATATTTACTTATTTTGCAAATTGCTTTCATCACGCCAGCTGTGTGCCGTCATTATTGACTACATATCTCGGAATACTATAAGCAGGCTGCGGTAATTGGATTTCAGTAAATTTAATTATCTCTTGACAGAACGTTTTAAACAATAAGATAATGGCATCAATAAGAGCAGGTGAATGATCTATAATCACACGTTGAATGTGTTTAGATAAACAATGGATTCGTTCGTAGAACTGTAAGTCTGCCGCAGAGAAATGAAGTCATCCGTCGTTTTGTTACTTCTACCGAAACAAACACACTGACGTGTACAAAGTGGAATACACGAGATATTTACTTCGGAAATTGTCGATTTAAATAAGATGTTTTGGATATGAACTTTGAATAGGATCTTGGATCTGGTGTTGTATTGGTTAAGGATCGATAATAATTTAATTTTACAGCAGAAGGGTCTCAAGTGTGACTGTAGAGAGTAAGCTTTTAGTGTGTATTGAAAATATGATTCGCTTTAAAGAACGAGTTCTTTTTCTGAAGAGATTTCTTTCAGAGAACGTTTGCTTCACATTTACAGAACAGAATTACTTCAATCAAGAGCAATTAAGTTTACTGAACCGAACTGTCCCAAAAAACAACTTCTTTTATTGAACACATTTGTTCAAAAAATTATAACTTTTACTGAAATGATTTGTTCCAAAAAACGATTTATTTTACTGAACATAACTGTTCAAAGAACAATTACTTTTACTGAACATATTTGTTCAAAGAACGATTACTTTTACTGAACATATTTGTTCAAAGAACGATTACTTTTGCTGAACATATTTGTTCAAAGAACGATTACTTTTACTGAACATATTTGTCCAAAGAACGATTACTTTTGCTGAACATATTTGTTCAAAAAACGATTGCGTTTACTGAACATACCTGGTAAAAGAACGATTACCTTTACTGAACATATCTGATCAAAGAATGATTACTCTTACAGAACATATCTGATAAAAAAACGATTACTTGTACTGAACATATCTGTTTAAAGAACAATTACTTTTACTGAACATATTTGTTCAAAGAACGATTACTTTTGAAGAACATATTTGTTCATGGAACGATTACTTTTACTGAACATATTTGTTCAAAGAACGATTACTTTTGCTGAACATATTTGTTCAAAGAATTATTACTTTTACTAAACATATTTTTTCAAAGAACAATTAATTTACTGAACATATTTATTCAAAGAACGATTACTTTTACTGAACATATTTGTTCAAAGAACGACTGCGTTTACTGAACATATTTGTTCAAAGAACGATTGCGTTTACTGAACATATTTGTTCAAAGAACGATTGCGTTTACTGAACATATTTGTTCAAAGAATTATTACTTTTACTGAACATATTTGTTCAAAGAACAATTACTTTTACTGAACATATTTGTTCAAAGAGCGATTACTTTTACTGAACATATCTGTTCAAAGAACAATGACTTTTACTGAACATATTTGTTCAAAGAACGATTGCGTTTACTGAACATACCTGATCAAAGAATGATTACTCTTACTGAACATATCTGATCAAAGAACGATTGCATTTACTGAACATACCTGATCAAAGAACGATTACGTTTATTGAACATACCTGATCAAAGAACAATTACGTTTACTGAATATATCTAATCAAAGAACGATTGCGTTTACCGAATAGATTTGTTTATTTTATTATTTTGCTGTTAATGTTATTTTAAGGCGAAAAACACACTGAGGCTATTATCGCCTCCCTAAATGTAAGTGTGAATGTAAAGTGTTAAAGTCGTAAGTGTAGTGTTGTAAGTGTGTGTGTTAGTCTCGGGTACCGCGAGGAACATCTAAATCCTCTCAATAGGTGCAGCTAGTCTGTACCCCCTGCGGGGTAGATTTATTCAAAGAACGATTACTTTTACTGAACACATTTGTTCAAAGAACGATTTCTTTTATTGAACATATTTAAGAACTATTCATTTTAGTAAATTTTTCTTCAAAACTAATAACTTGTCTGATTTAGAGTACGTTACGTTAGGTTGTGTTAGCTTAGATTTAAGTGTCATTTTAAACATTCAAGTAATGATACAATTATTCCTAATCCCTTGCATCCGGCCGGAAATCACCGTAAATCTCTTTAACTTGTTAAAGTAATGCAATCAGTGGTGAAATTTCCCTTAATGGCTCTTTTCCTGCTGCAAAATTCTTGTAAAGGAAGTGAAGACTTCCCGCGTCATAATTTTAAGTGCGAGAGAATAGAGGATTCGTTCCGGAGAACATTCCAGCCCTAAAGTGTAGAGAACCCGACCACCTACGGTAGAACGAATAATTTATTTCGCCTTATGTAATACACTCGGTGGGGGGGTTCAGTTCTGCACAGTCTTTGCGTTATCTCAGATATCCAGAGAATTTGCAACGTCAGATCCAAACAGCTGAGGAAACAACATGCAGACAGCTGATACGTAAGGCATCTGGTGTTCCGTGAATATTTCGCAAAATATGCGTCAGGTTAGGATTGTTGCGAACACGTAAGGTTATAGTTGTATTGACTAACGATAGTAATTATTAAATACTTGTTTATTGCTTCACGCTCGTGTTTTATGCCAGTTGGGACTAATGAGAACGAGGTGCAGCGTTAACGGCTGTACCGCCAGTCTCGAACCTATGACCTTGAGACCTTGAGGTGTACCACTTCGGACACTCCTCGATTGAAGAACAATGTTAAGGTGTAAATAACAGAAAAATTATCAATTCTAAAAATGCGATTTACATGAAATTTGGGAAAACCTAATTAAAAATTCGTGTAAGAATGAAGCGCCGCTGAAGACATATTGCATACCACGACCATCACAAAAATGGCGCTCTGTTATGGTTCAAGAAGGCGGGCAATAATCAATTATTTGATAAACATAAATTAAGAAAACGCAACAGTAAACCAAAATACCTCTACAAAATCAATTTCAATTTCGAAAAACCGAGCTGACGAACGTCTAGCAAAAACAGCCCCTAGAGCGAATGGCCTGCGATATAGCGAACAACGTTTGTCAGCAGACGTGATCGCACAACCTTAAACAACTGACCACAAATTCGCCAAAACGCAACATACCAGGAATGAGGAAGCGATATGCCTGCTTCTTTAGCACCGTGCAGCCGTGACCTTCAAGATATAACCCTCTGAAGAAATATTATATTGCCTCCGTTGACGTGAACACCCAGGAATGTGAAGCAGACATACGTTACATCGCGAGATAACCTAACGACCCTAGCGGCCCTAGGTGGAACTATTAATTTATTTTTGGAATTCCAGTTTATGTAATATAGATGTGACTTCGAAAAACAAGGATGTCAGTCTTTTTTGAAACGTTAACGCTTTAAAATTTCGATAAGTTTCTCCGTCGGTAACCCATCTAACGCGTAAACGGTAAGGTGCCTTAAAATTAGTGTCACTTGCCCGTTAGGTTAGCTTAGACAGTTCTGTTTTTTAACAATATATCAGTACATTTATCTCGCTGACGCAATGATAAAAACAAACGATATTTATCTTACCCTATTAAAAAGAAGAGATATTACACCGTCATAACGAGTTAAAACGTGTGTAAATTAGCACTTAATTTTCACATTATACAACGATTAAAATACAAAAAATGAACCTTGACCGCTAATAGATTCATTTTCGTAATTTCAATTAATTACAGTCATTTTGAAACTGTTACGAATCTGTCCAAGTGCGACAAGTTCGACGCTCATTTCAAGGTCTTGGGTCTGAGACGATACCGCTCATTTTCCAACAGAAAACTTTGCTAATAAAGGGGAGAAATTAATAATGAATGTGAAAAATATAACAAGACACGATGCCGTTTAATTTAATAAGATCAATGAACACTGTTAACATTGAATATATACTGACTAATAGTACAGCCACCATTATAAGAAGCGTACTTGATAACAGCGGCTAAAGTCCAAATAATTGGACTATCTGCAGCTACGAAAGCTGCAAGCTGCAAGGCACGAAGGAGGAAACGTTTGAGAAAATATTTTATTGATTAACTCCGTTCTCACCCTCGGTATAAGCGTTACGAAGTGCACAAACGTAGCCTATATATACGGACAAAAATTCATGCAGGCCTAGATACAAAGTTGAGATATAATGACGTGTTTCGAATCCCGTTTTCTGGAAATAAAATAAGATATACGAGGTGTGTTCAGAAAGTAACGAGAATTTTTAAATTTTGCGGCTTGGAGAGTCCGACAGTCAAACATTTTTTTTTATTGTTGGTATACATGCCCTTGAAGTATGATAAAACTTTCATCTGTTTTCATTGTTGATTTTGTCTGTGACTGCCGCTAAGGTTAGAGTTGTTTTTATGAGCTCGGCGATTTTCGTTTGTTAAAAGAAATGGATCAAAGAATTTGTATCAAATTTTGCGTAAAAAATGGAATAAAGTGTAAAAAAGTGTGTGAAATGTTAACAAAGGCCTATGGTGAGTCTTCTATGCGTTTACTAATTGTATAAGCGTTTCCAAGAAGGCCGTGAAAACGTTGAAGATGACGAACGCCCTGGACGCCCCAGCACATCAACAACCGATGAAAACGTGGAAAAAGTGAAAGAAAAGGTTATGAACAATCGCCGAATCACAATTAGAGAGGTCGCTGATGATGTTGGTATATCGATTGGATCATGTCATGACATTGTTTGCAATGTTTTGTTTATGAAACGCGTGTAAAATTCGTTCCAAAAATTGTTGAATTTTGAAAAAAAAACAGTGGCGAATGGAAGTTGCTCAGGAGTCACTAAATGAAGTCAACGACGATGCAGAATTACTGAAACGTATTATAACAGGTGACGAAACATAGGTTTATGGATATGACGTCGAAACTAAGGCTCAATCATCCCAGAGGAGGCATTCTAGCTCACCAAGACCGAAAAAGGCTCGACAAGTGCGGTCGAACGTGAAGGTTATGCTCACTGTGTTCTTCGATATTAATGGCATGTTCATGAATTCCTACCACCAGGTGAAACGGTCAATAAGGAGTAATACCTACAAGTTCAACGCCGTTTGCGTGAAGCAATCCAAAAAAAACGCCCGAATCTGTGGAAAAACAATTCATGGCTTTGCACCATGATAATGCACCAGCTCACACTTCATTACTTGTACGTGAATTTTTGGCCAAAAACAGTACTGTAACGATGCCCCAGCCTCCATATTGGCAAGACATGGCTCCGTGTGACTTTTTCCTATTTCCAAAAATAAACAGAACCTTTAAAGGGCCGTCGTTTTACAGCCGTATATGACATTAAAAGCGCATCGCTGAAAGAACTAATGGCTATCTCAAAGAACGAGTTTGAGAAGTGTTTCGAGGATTGGAAGAAGCGCTGGCACAAGTGCATAATCTCCAATGAAGGCGACAATATCTATGCAGAAGAATAAATAAATATTTTGTTCGAAAAATTAAAATTCTCGTTACTTTCTGAATACACCTCGTATACATTTTTAAATTTGATTTCTTTTGTCTCGAAAAGAGCGTTCAAAAAATTATTCTTTTTTTGATTATCTAAATTAGAAAACCGTAATTGCTTAACCTAACCTGGCAGGTTATTTAAAACGTAGTTCTGCTGTCTAATAGCATTGAATATAAACGTACTAGAATTGTAAACCTTAAAAGAAAGTTATGTAAGCGCTCACTGCTAGTGACATCTTGCGGCAAAGTGTTCAACTACAGTTAAACAGATACAAAATGGTACTATTTTCTCAAACGTTTCCACCCTCTGTCCTTGCAGCTTGCAGCGTTCGTTGCGGCACAGTCCAATTACTTGGACTTTAGTAGTTGATATCGAGCGCGCTTCTTATAATGGTGGTTGTACCTCTAGTCCGTTTACATTCAATGCTAACAGTTTTAAGTGATTGTATTAAATTAAACGGTACCTTTATCCGTACTTGTATTTTCCGCCATGCACCTCACTTCACTGTTAGAGATGAAGAGTAGGAAACTTGGCAACACTGCACGAAGTATCGCTAAAGTGGCGCAACCTAGCGCAGGAAGTGTAAAGTTTCGCCGATCTGATTAACATAATTTATTGCGCACGCGGATGTGCTCCGTGTATTACAGCTGTATGAATTAATATTCTTTGTTTACAGACGCTACGTGCATTCAACGGATACTGGATACATTTTCTTTCTCACTTCCTTAAACCGATTTTACGAGTAACACAAAATTCTTGGCGAGACGTGTAACAGGACATGTAAGGATAGCCCATCGATCTCAAAAACACATTCGTTTCCTACTTCCAAAAAGTGATAACTTCCACAACCTGAATGAAAACGAGTGTTCAAATGTAAATTAAATACCCCCCTCCACTAACTCTGACTCACCAAGACTGTACATTCTTCTACATTAGGATCGCAACATGAACAGATGTTGATTAAACTGTACAATTTGTTAGGCCTGTTGTCATACAAGTGTTTAGGCATCCAAGGTCATTCAATGACAACATGCACAGCGATCGGTTCGATATTATTGAATATAATTGCACACTTTCAGAGGGGGACGCAAAACCTAGCTCGTTTCACACGTTGTGAAAAATATTACACTAACTTTCTCACGTTCAATTACTTCCCAAAACAAATCCGCTTGAGAAGCTATAACAAATCCTAGATTTCACACAATTGGTTAATCTTATTTTGTTAAAATTTCGATCACGTAGCTTATCGAAATAAAATATAAATTTTAGAAATGTTAGAAATACAAATTTTTAACAAAGAGAAAAGAAATTCGCTTCATCGCGTCAGCGAGAAAATTACGTGCTGATTATTTTTTTTCTTCAAATAACATCCTAGTCAGTTTCAGATTGTTTTCGAATTTCCTAATTGAAAACGTCCGTTTATAATTTGCTATAGCTGCCTCGGTGGCCTAGTTGATAGCGTACTGGGCTTTCACCCCGAGGACCCGGGTTCGATTCCCGGCCAGGGCTTGGCATTTTTCAAACGCTATAAATCATCCCATCGTCTGCATTAGCCCAAGTGTGCACAATAGTCAGACATTAAAAAAAAAATACAATTTGCTACACCGACTGAGTTGAGAATTTTCATAGCTGGTCAAAATTTTTAGCAAAATGTGATTAACCGATTTTGAGAAACTTTGCACATCTGTCCTAATACCGTAAGCAATTATGGACCGAACTAGTCACAAAAATCGACTTTGCTCCTAGCTTGGACTAGTGCTTTACCAGCAAAATCCGAACGAAAGTTTCAAAATGGAGGCCATAAACGAATTAGAAAACTTAAAAATGCTAATATAGACAGATTTCATCACTGATTACGACTGCGAAATACAAATTTTTAACAAAGAGAAAAGAAATTCGCTTCATCACGTCAGCGAGAAAATTACGTGCTGAATATTTTTTTCAAATGAATTCACTGATAGATGAGAGTACAATGTAATTTTAGATAGTCAGTAAAATTTTGTATCATCTGTTCGATATTAATTTCTACCAATAAGCGTAAAACTTGCAATTAATTAGTACTGTTTTACATTATGCAAATTAATTTTTCAAAATATCGGGACTCACCAAAGAGCCTGCAGACAGTGCGCGGGCCTTTTTGAAAACGTTCTGAGCATCCCCGGCGCCCGCAGAGGGAACGCACATGGACAGACTCCTGCTCGGCAATCCGATCCGCATTATAACCCGCGTTTCTGTTAACCAGCGCGACCGATTGTTGCAACTCGACGCAAGCACTGACACTGCGAAAACAGATGCTGGGTAAATACGTACAGTCGCAGTCAAAAGTCAATAAATAATTAAAGGCGCTCGATACGCCAACTGACGCTGATTAACATATCTTTGTTACACGTCATTAAGTTCCAATTAAAACTGTAAAATCAAGGTGGCACTGTATTTCCACTGGAGCTGTTTTTGTAAAATCGCTTCCATCACGTCTGTGAGAAATATGCGCGGTTATTTTTTTTACTGTCAGCTAATTTTTCCGACAAAATAAAGGGTGTTCAAACATTTCACAAACTTGTTCACATTCAATTACGTTCGTACGACGGCTTTGGAAAAAACCCCAATGTAGGCTTCAATCTTTTTTTTTACGTTTTAGGATCCGTCAAAGCCAAAGAAAAAATCCACAGCGTCTCTGTCTGTCGGTAAAGCACTCGTAAACGACGTAACCGATCACTATGAAATTAGGCGAAAATGATCTTTATTGCGGTCCGAAACTAGTAAAAATATTTACTTAACTAGAAGTTATATCGATTCCGTTTGTATATAGTATATTCTGACTAACCGATTTTTTAAAAACAGTCGCATCGAATGCTATTTTTTTTAATGTAATCGTTTTAGTCGCTTTTGAGAAAACGCAATTTTTAAATTTTTTGTTTGACGAAAGATCGGGCGTAAAAGCAATGTACAGACTTTTTGGACTCAAGGGATTTTAAAAAGTGTTAAAAAATAGATTTTAAGAAAGTATACTATTTCAAAAAACGTCTATTTTTGAAAACTGTTAGTTTTATCTAGAATTAAGGCTTGGACACTCAAAATTATATTTTTTTAATCTTGAAATTTACTGTTTATTGTCGAAAGGTGAGCAGATGTTCGCTAAGAAACATACGGTTTCTGAAAAGAGAAAATAATAAAGTGCAGAACGCAACGCCATCTTGTTGCGTTTCACAAAAATAAAAAACACTGTTTATGTTCTCAACGACAAGCGTACCAACCTTACAGAGAATAAATTTTAAAGACCGAAATACCGACAATACAGTACCTGCACATTCATACATTCGACACGATATTGTACAAGCTAGCCTCGACAAATATAAAATTAATATGGTAATTCGTTGCTTTGGGAGAACCATTATTTAGATGTGAAGGTTCACAGTGATGAAAGTATTTGAATATTTTAGTAATTTCGTAGGGCTAGCAGAATGCTAATGAGCTTGGGTCCCGCGCACGTGGGTCGGGTCCTCACTACGTCTTCGTCTTCGACTTGTGATTTTGTTTGTGCGATCGTAGAAAACCTTTTGCAAAATGGGGAACACATTTACGTTTTTTTATACGTACGAAAAAAACAACTCAAATGAAAGTGACATAACGCTTTCTCATTTCTAGTGTTACTTTAGTAGAAATGGTGTGATTTTCAGAATCTGAAAAATAAATATTTCGTACAGAATTCAACGCTGATTAAAGGTGAAAAAAGAATTTATTGTTTAAAACTTTTAAATTGCTTATTAAAATGTATCAATTTCAACGGATTCTGAACATTCGAAATGCTAATTTATACAGTTTTTAACGCTGATTAGGACGGCGAAATCGATTTTCAATAGTATTCAGAAAGTCTTAAATTTTTAAAGGTTTGAAATTACCGCCATTTTTAAACTTGTACGTTTTAAATGACCCCCTTGGAAAAGTGATTTAGAGCAGGGTGCTAACATCAAGGTTCCGGGCTTAAGACTTACCGCGATTACCGCTCAAATAGTTCATTTTCTAATGGAAATCTGCTAAAATAGCGCAATATACAAAAATTATGAATTTTATAAGATCGAAAATGGTCGCATTTTGATTGATTTTCGTCACTTCTTTTAAGGTCACTGGTTTGGGTATTAACATGATAACCGTTCAAACAGTTAATTTTCTACTGGAAATTTGCTAAGAAAGTGTAACATACAAAAATTAAAGAATTTTATAAGATTTAAAATGGTCGCATTTTGAAACTGTTTGAATAGATTTTCATTGCTTCTTTCAAGGTCACAGGTCCGGATATTAATATGATGGCCATTCAAACAGCTCATTTTCCAATGGAATTTCGCTGCAATAACGTTTTTCGTATAGTTTTGTAAATATCCACACGCTTTCGAAAAATACATTCAGCCCTTCGTACTTTGTACTCAATTACCGATATATCATCGCGTTTTGGTCTCAAAATGCATCCAATCACAGACAAGACACAGTCTTACTTCACTTCCGGTATTAAAACGCATCCACGTGCGATTCCGGCGTCAGATTATACTTAAACAATTGAAACTATTAGCAACTTCCGGTTCGGAGGGTGTGTCCGTTACAAGGGCGGCGGCGCCCCCGCGCAGCGTCTACGAGATCTAATGGCACAAACACTTAAGTAGATTTCTGATTTCACACTTCTGATTTCACTTAAGTACAAATTAGGGTAATGAAGCAATTAGGCCGACCGATTGTACTACAAACCCTACGACAATTTGGGACAATAAATCACTGTTGACAAAATCTTCTGGGATTTGTGTAAATTGTACTTCTCACGGTACAAAGTACAGGCACTAATGTGCGTGCGTGAGCGCGCGCGCAACAGAGGAATCGTCCGGTTTTGACGGAATTAAAGGCCTTGGAAAATTAACAAAAAATGGGATTTCATCATAAACGTTTCTAACGGTTTTGCACAAATTTAGTACTTAAAATGCTTGAACATAACGCAACGATCTCTACCGAACTGTAAAAGTAGTTAAACATCTAATCCAATAGCGCGGCACGCAGCTGTCTCGCTGACATGATGAAAGCGAATTTTCAAAAGTATTTATTTATCTAACTCTTTTTTTCATATTCTGATTTAGCCATCATAATCACCATTATTATTAAAATTACCATTATTATTATTATTAAAATCTGCGTATACTAGCGCATTTAAAACATAAAACAGAACATTGACCATTGCCAACTTAAACTGCTTAATTCTAACTGTCTTTAACCGTAAAATGCTTAATCTATGACGAAGAGACAAAAAAGTTACTTAAAAAAAATTGAAATTGCCGCCATTTTGAAACTGTCAAACGGATTTTGCCGTGTAACGAACTTGTCTAAGCTAGCATTAAAACCCATTTTAGTGCCAAATTTGAATCAAATCTACACTTAACTGCTCCAAATATAGCTCACTTTCCAATGGAACTTCTCAGATGCGAAGCTGAGCCATAGCAGAGCTGAACAGCAATCGGAAGCGGAGTTCAGTCAGTTTAAAGAACGCGCTTATATCTTTTAAATCTAAATATTAAGGCCTACTTTAACGGATTCTAGGAACTATTGTTTAAAAACCGTAACCTAGGTGACGAGAAATGAAAAGTTTCGAAGCGTGGTCAACGTGGGGGGGGGCGGAATCAGCTTAAAAACCGATCCAAGACAGGGTCAAAGCTGAGAGTAGTGGAGCCCAGCGACGCCGCTTTACTCCGCTCAGCTCCGTTACGCTTTCAGTGGCCGTAGGCCTACTTACATTAAATACAATAGGTTAGGTTTTGGATGCATAGTCGCTCCGCATCTGGTGGCCACACGGTCTAATGTTATATTCTACTTTATGATAATTGGGAAACAATTCCACTCCCGGGGATCTGAATGCATTACGTAATGTGTCCAGTTAAAATGATAAACAAATATTTAATCAACATTTTTCTGAACATTCTAAAACGCTTGGTCAATATACACAGAAGTAATATAGCCTAGTCATTAAAATACAGTAAATACATCAATATTATTATAAGTCCCTTTCGCCAACAGTTGAAAATGTCAGTTATTTTTACAAAATTTTAGTATTAGACTGTACAAAGAATGTAGGCCTAATGGATGCGATCGGAACGACCATAGTGAGATATTTTATTTCCATTGGAAAACAAGTTACTGGAGCCGCCATCATGGTAAAACCTTAACCCGAGCGCCGATTTTGATCTCTAGATCACTTTTTAAGGGTTCGTTAAAAATTTTATGGGTTTGTATGTGTCAGTAACTCTAGTAGGCCTACGATGTGTACTTGTCGTGTTTTTGCAGAAATTATCGTAAATAAAAAAAGGAACAGAAAACGTAATGCATGATTTTTATTTTTGGTTCAATAAATCTTTAGTAAAATGTGTGCAGGGCGTAACCTTTCTTTTAGTTTGTAGCCTACTTAGTAAATTGTTCTCTTACATTTCGATGATTTCGTATTGGATGCTTGACAACCTTGCTTCTACTCGATTTCGACGATCAAGTCAGCTTAGGCAACAAGTCGCTCTGAGCCAGGCCATCCGCGACGCAACTCATATTTAAAAAATTCCTCAACCTAACATCTGTTTACACAAACGCTTCTAAAATTACGACACTGAAACGGAAATTACAATGGAAAAACACAAAGTGTAATAAGGAGGCGATTCGACCTCGAGCGTTCCAAGAACAAACCTTTCATTGTAAAACAAGATAATTGATGAATTAATACGTTGCCTTCCAGAAGTGCACGTTGCAGTGCCGTGCAGCGTCAAGCGGTCTGGGAGCGCCTGCCTGCCGGCCGCCTTGCAACCGCGCATACATTAACCGGAGTCATTTGAATATGTCGCCATTTTGAAAAGAAAAAATACCCGACTAATGGTAGCCGGACGATATTCTAATTGGGACTCGTCCGGGGACTAATAGGCTTCGTATAAACTAACCAGTTCCCCTTATTAGTCTACATTTACACAATAAAACTTAAGTTTCAACACTTGCTAAAGAACATCGGCCCACGACTTGTTTTGCCTCGTTGTTGTGCAGGAATCCTTTCGGTTTTCTAATCATGGTTGGCATACGTTGTTAGCGAATTTCTGTTGGAAAATGAGCAGCCATCGTGGTAATACGCAGACCCGAAATGAGACATGAAAAGTAGCAATACTCGTATACATTACACTAGTGCTCAAGAGCGACCTTTCGCAGTTACTTGGGGGAAAATGAATAATTTACAGCAACAAATTTGAACAAATACAGTGCCTCTTTATAAACAATGTTCGAAGTGACCTATGAAATATGTGGCAATCGTAACTTGAATGAAAAGGAAAAGAGGCCTTTTTTTATAAAATCGCTACAGGTAATTGAACGTAAATAGCATGAATTCTGTAATTTAAATTACACCATAAGCTGGTATTTCATTACTATAATACACAAATATTTACTTCAATACTTGTATTTTAAGATTACTGTACATGTCTTCCTAAGTAAAATCATTGCAAAACCATGCAGGCCTACTATTCTTGTCAATATGAACTTCTGTTAAAATAAGACTTTATACTTATATTTAATACTTGTATGACCTGTTAATAAATCAATGTCATTCATTATAATTACGTTATAGGCTATAATACAATAGGCCTTACTTTGTTCTACTTTCGTATTTAAAACTATAACCTATAAAATTAATGACTAAATTCTAACATTGTACTTTACTGAAATATTTACAAATGAAATCTACTATAACAGGCTACAGTATTTATTATTTAATAAAAGCAGAATCGTTTATTTAATAACATTTACATATTAGAACTAGCCTGGATTGTCTACTTTTAAAACTGATCCGGTTAATAATTATTTAAGTCTTGGATACAATAATAATTTAAATTTTAGCAATCAGCTGTTTTGGTGCACATTCTTGCATTGTGCTGCGCTCTCGCGGAAATACTTTATACTTCTCCTGGCATTTCGTTTACAGACGTTTTTCTGTTTAGTTTTTATTGTAATGCCTTAAAATCGAAAAGTATGAGGTGTGAGGGTTCCCTGGTGTTCTGACGAACCTGTAAGTACTCCGTATATGTAGTTTCAATAACGCAGATCCTTATTTTCGGGACAAAATCGATCGGAATGCTTAGAGTAATATGTGAGATTAACAAATCTTCAAAAAGTGATGATTTGCGCTCTGGTTTTGGTTTTGTGTCTGGATTTTACTATGATGCCCAAAGGTATTCCAATAGGAATTCGCTTAACAGCTGGCTGCTGTGATTATTTTAATTAACTGAATACTATTTTTGCTAGTTCAAAGAACATTAGACTTAGCAGTAATTGCCAGGCCACTTCTCCACGACAGCGCTCGTAACATTTTCCGCCAATATAACCGGTAACTGTAATATTTAGGGGAAATGTTACTTGACCAACTTTATTTGAAATTTTATGCTCTTTCCCTCTGAAGGGTCAAAATTGTGATAGGTCTTGCCGTTCAACCATTATTACAGGAAATAGCCAGCAACTACTCTCGTAATGGCCACCATCTTGAAATGGATAAGAATGAAAAAGCATTACACTTACATCGTAAATGCTTTAGAACAAGGGGTACTTTTGCACCGATTTTGAAAACAATGTCAATACGTTTGGCAGAAACTACATAGATTTGATTCAAACTAGAGGAAGGGATAATTCAACCCCAGGTACTGCGATCAACAAACCTATTGTGCAACTAAACCTCTTGAGTACTAGTTTAGTAGATTGTTGCCCTCAGTAAGTTCCAACAACCCACTGACTAGCTCATTCTGCTGAAGATCCCTAGGGTCCTGGAAACCAAGAACTCCTAGCCTGCTACTAGCAAGAGCTTCACAATCAAGGATTACGTGTCCTGCAGTCTCCTCCCCTTTCCGAAACTATGTATATACAAACCGAATGTCAAACGGTCGAGTTCAAACCTTGCTTCGCTCGTTCAATAAGTTTATTCTTAATTTTAGTCGAAAATAATAATAATGTCTGCCTCATCCGCAGAGAACACAATGTTAGGCACGGGAATGTTTAGCCTACGCGGGATTATCCATAGCTCGTCCATTAACTTACCACAAAGTCACCGAATAGAATCACCTGGATCTTGAAGATCTACTCACCTGAAACAAACAATGAATTGCAATTAGTATTAAAAATAGCATTAATTACAATTAAAACAAGTTCTAGCTTATGATGTGTCGGGAAGTGATGTGTTAGACAAGGAAAACAACGATAAAATAATATTCCCGGCACGCAGCTGTCTTGCTGACATGATAGAAGCAGATTTATAAATATTATTTTATATTGCAACCAATATAATCAGCATTTATATATGGATAAATTAACATTTTAAACTTTAAAACTACACTGCTTGTCAGATTGTAATTTACGCAGATTGTAACGCTGCTTAAGGTGAGATTTTCAAAAGCGTATAAATTAAAAACGACATGATTTGTTTTAATGATTTAAAAATGACAGCCATTTTGAAACCGTTTAATAGATGCTGGGTAACAATGAATGCTGTAAGCCTATCACGACTTTAGCGAAAATACGAAATGAACCGTAGCCTCCGTCAAATTTTCATTACAACAGTGAAATTAGATTTTCAAAAACGTGCAAGGTAAAAACAGTTATTTGTTTATAAATACTTGAAAATGCCGCCATTTTTAACCTGCTAACGGATTTTTTTCCCGTAACAAACCATTACCGAAAGCGATTATTGTTCCAAATTTGAATCGAATCGGACCAAAATCGGGAACGGTAGTGTTATAATGCTAGTGTTAACACCTCCAAAAAGTGATCTAAAGATCAGGATCGGTGCTCATTTCAAAGTTCGGATCTCAACGGACCCGATAGCCGCTCTAATGTCTAATTTTCCAGTAGGAACTCCTAAAATAAGGCATGCATATTTCAGTGTTTACTTTTTAGATTGGACGGTGCATCACCATAATATTTTCACCGTATAATTGACAAACGCAAATGTTAATGTAAACTACGAAGCTTTGGACACGCAGAAAGCACAGAAATACAAAACGCCGACGGTTAGGCAAAAGACGCCACGGGATCCCACTCAGCGCGTGCATATTCATGGCTGTTTCCCAACACGCCTTCAAGCCGCCCATTTTACAGTTACGTCTCTAGACTTTGTAGGAAAATTATTTACAACGTTAGTTTAGGCGTTCGCGCACCTGGTGCTCGGCCTAACTCCAACTCGTAAATTTGTATTGTACTCGCTGGGAAAAGTAAACGGGCCGCTGAACAGGCACGTTCTTAGTAAAAGGACGTTTCTTCCATAATTAGAGTCCTTGAGGACTTGGACAACAAGGAATATTTGAGACAAAGCAAGGCAGTTCTCACACTCGAGTCCATCCGTAACTCCATTTGGTAGGCTGATAAGAGAGAAGCTTTTCTTTTTTTATCACGGTTTCTTTTGGGGGGGATATATAAACGCATAACGTGCACTTATTAACGCGATTTAGTGCTTCATTTTAACTATCAACGCATAACGTGCATTTATTAGCGCAATTTAGTGCTTTATTTGAACTATAAACGCATAACGTGCATTTGTTAGCGCAATTTACTGCTTTATTTGAACTATTAAAGCATAACGTGCATTTGTTATCGCAATTTAGTGCTTCATTTGAACTATAAACGCATAACGTGCATTTGTTAGCGCAATTTAGTGCTTTATTTGAACTATCAACGCATAACGTGCATTTGTTATCGCAATTTAGTGCTTAATTTAAACTATAAACGCATAACGTGCATTTGTTATCGCAATTTAGTGCTTTATTTGAACTATCAACGCATAACGTGCATTTATTATCGCAATTTAGTGCTTAATTTCAACTATAAACGCATAACGTGCATTTGTTAGCGCAATTTAATGCTTCATTTGAACTATCAACGCATAAAGTTTATTTGTTAGCGCGATTTAGTGCTTCATTTGAACTATAAACGCATAACGTGCATTTCTTAGCGCAATTTAGTGCTTCATTTGAACTATAAACGCATAACGTGCATTTGTTAGTGCAATTTAGTGCTTTATTTGAACTAACAACACACAATGTGCATTTATCAGCGCAAATTAGTGCTTTATTCAAACTATCAACGCATAACGTTCGATTGTTTTGGTCCGTTTTGATTCATGGCATAAAAATCGATTTTTGTAGTAGTTTGGACACGTTATTTGCCCACCGAAAAATGTTCAACACATTCGAAATGGTGACCATCGTAATTAGCATTAAAAATCAACAATTTGAATGTTCAAAAGCCACTGAATTTAAGAAAATTAACTTGACAGCGGTCAGGGTTCATTTTCGTATTTTAAAATGAATCTGAAAGTTAAAATTTCGACTCGGTTTAAACTTGGCATAAAAATCGGTTATGGTAATAATAGCAATCGCTTGTTAGCAAATTTTAAAATGGCGGCTTTCCAGTAAAATTTAGAAAAAGCTATAAAATTTTTGTCCTGTACATTTAAAAAAAAATCTGAATTCACAGCTTTAAAACCAGTTATTTTAAAAACGCTAAATTATAGATTTTAATCCTGACGAAATCAACTTCTCCAGTAATGTTACAAATTCGCTCCATCACGTTACAAATGCAGCTTCGTGTCGCGTTTACTTTAAATTGTAAGACCAGCGTCACAAATCCTACGAGAATCTGAACCAGTTTTTTGGGGGGATGCGTAAGTTTAACAGATCTTTATTAATACCGATCGCAAACGCGTTCAAGTGGAAAGCCTTGCAAACCGGAACGTAAAGAAGCAAATAAGTGTTGCACACGAAGGTGAGATCTAATACGCATGCGCGTTGTGAAAGTATTAGCCTAACCGCAATCATCGACACTGCCTGGCAAATAGTTAGCGGGCGACTGAATCCTTGATTAGCAATTTAGAAACGTCAGTAAATTAATAAAAGAACAGGTTTCGGGAACGTCGAGAATCGCAAATTGAGAATCGATGTTTTGATTTCGATAGCTTCATATAGATTGAACTAGTAGTGGGCGGAGATGGAATACTATTCGATAGGACCGCGAAACTGATTGATTTATCGTTGGTGTAACGAATGCGGTCGGTTTAATAGATTTTAGGATGGGTAGGATTTTAGGATTCGAAGATCGCAAGTTAGCGCCGGAATATTTGCGCAAACTTTTCAACACATAACATGTAAGTTCGCACTAAAAAAAACGCATTGTTACTATCTCATTCGAAATCAAACTCGAGAACCGCAGAATGCTAATTTATGCGGATTTAACGCTGATTATGACGGTGAGGATATTCAAGACAAAAATGTTACGGATAACCAAGCTGAAAACGATTCTTGCGTCAAGTTTCAATCAAATCAGTCCAAAACTGTCAAAGTGCGCGTGCTAACGTGGACAGTATAATGCACTGAAAACAACAACAGTTAAAAAATTAATTTTTGGTTCATGGCAACGAAAAAGAAGACCTAGGACCTACAGTTAGGGAAGCTGCAGCTAAGTAGTCACTTCGCTAGGAGTTATCTTCCGGGACCAATTTCTTGAAAGCACTTCCAAACGCATTCTTGAAATAAAGTACCTATCCGTGTATACAGCAATAAACCCGGAAGTTTACGACATACTCAGACGTGTCCTGGCCAGTCGCTCATAAATAGTTCACCCAGATGTCCGGTAGGTCAGCTCCGTGCGTCCCAGGACTGAGGTGACGTTGAACTGTTGTACCTAGCCTATTTAATTGTAATCAGCCAAATTAAACTTACTCCAACTGATCAGTGGACATTTCGTGGCTTTAGACCAACAGACTCCAGAGGTGTCACAACAGTGTTGCCAACTTGTGATAGTTCTATTAACGGTGAAGAAAATCGGAACATATCTTTCTATCTTCACCAGGCACTGGCTTAGAACTGATATTTATAATAGTTTGTCAGTAAAATTAGTTTGAAGCTACTGACAATCGGCACTTATTGAACCAAAATTTTAAATTAACGTATCGCGAGAAACACGAAAAACGCCGGCGACGGTTTTAACATGTATCGTGTTTTGGGGCTGGTTTTGATGGATTTTGCGGAGCACGTGCTGCGAGGAGCATGTTTATACTGATATACAACAGTATATTTTGCGCGTCATAAGTCTCGTATTAAATTAATTATAATTAAAAATATCTGTTTCGGCCGGGATCGAATCGGGGACCTCGCACGTGTGAAGCACACGCGATAACCACTACACTACGAAGACATTTGACCGATTGAAGTATACACAATGAATCGTTAATTTAATTTTGATAGTTGTATTAAAAAAAATCAGTTGATTTTTATTAATTGATCAGCTGATTTCATTGAACAGCTGATAGTCTATAATAAGCTTTAGGTGATGTTGTTAAAAAACTAGCTATACTAATTTGTCGTGTTTTAGAACAAATTATCGTAATTAAAATAAAAAGAAAGAGAAAACATGATACATGATTTTTATTTTTGGTTCAATAACAGAATTTCTTACTTTCGATTTATTCCCAAACAGTAAATTCTATTCATTTTGAAAATTGGTTCGCTGTCTGCAAAAAATCGCTTTTCAGAAATTACACAAGGATTAGATTTTTGAGGACTTGTAACTAGCCATACATCTTGTCTGGGTATTAATGAACTCATTTAAGCAAAATCGTTACAATATTTTAGTTTTTTTGATCAGGTTATCGTCATATATCACACAAAAAATATAAAAATCGGTCGGAACAGAAACAAGATAGACCGAAAACGAGGAGGGAGAGTCACGTCCATTTCAATATCACAGCTTATTAAATGCCAATTACGGCAAAACTGTTGATCATGGAATATTACATAAAATCTCTCAAGGTGAAATCCAAACGAAGCGTGAGTCTTGGTAATAAATTTATATAATGTGTTTAATAAGCGAGAAAACTGTAGGAAGTGACCTAACCAGATAACGGTAAGTGTACGTAACCCTAATCAAGGTCATATACATCACCGAACAGTTGATTGCATGACGTTTTGGTACCGAAAAGTGACTGCGGGTTCCCAAATGCAATATGTCGTTTAACTCTCGCAAAATTCAAGGACTGAACACAGAGTGATGTGCATAGAAATCTTGAATATTTTATAGTTATCGTCTACACAACACAGAAACTGAATGACACAACCTAGTTCCGCTTAACGACAACGAAAAACATCCACGCTAAATTCTCTAAACTTCTCTCCCGCTTTACAAACAGCTTACCACAATTCTCCCGTCAAACAATACATGCTTCTGACTGGTTTGCAGTGCTCGCGTATCTCGGGTCGAGTCGAACCATTACTGCCGGCGCACCACATTGCATCCCGTACATAATAGCTCCATTCTGATTGGTGCGATATTAACAATGGTTTTTATCAATGGCTTTCTGAGAAATTACGGTTCCCGCCGTAATTTCGAGTGCAAATACAGGTCGAAAATCGTTGTTCGGCAGAACATCGAAGAGGATCGCATACGGCAGCCTGCCAAAACCCGGAACAACTCTAGAAGACGACACAACTTGTTCGAGAGCAAATAGGAGGAATTCAGTCAAATTTGAAGAAACAATTTCTTACTTTCTCAATCATTCCGAATCGGAAGAGTGCGACCTGGTATACGCCCGGACTTTCAATATTTCTCCCGCAAACTACAAGTTTCGGATTTAAAATGTAAGCTAACATGGCCGCAATTCATGCGGTTGGAACGGTTTCCTGATGCAAGAATAAAATGTTTAATCAAAAACGTTTAAAAATGTTTCGTTAAATTTCACTCAAACGCAGCCACCACTCTTAAAAATTTCCATACTGAAGCTACCGACAAAACAAAATGGCGATTTAAAAAAAAGTAATAATCGCGGCACGCAGCTGTCTAGCTGACGTGACAGAAGCGAATTTCCAAAAGCATTTTTCTTAATCTTAACATTTTTTTAAATTCTGATTTCATCATTATAATTAGCATTTAGATCTGCATATATTGGCATCCGAAACTTTCAAATTACATTGAAAATACGTAAACGAACCCTAACCGCCATAAAAAAGTGATCCGTAAGTCAGGATCGGTGCAGGAAAATTCCTTATTAAAATAGAAAAACATCACCGACTATACAGTTTTTCAGAAAATTAGTGAATTCTGGTGAATTCCTGTTGTTTTAAGTGAATTGAGAGCAATTATGGTATTTCCCAGACTCGGGATCATAAATTCTAGAATACGTTTTGATACGACGGTCAGTGTACGCTGAGGGTTTTGACGCTGAATACAATGGTGAATACGATGGTGGAATCAGATTTTCAAAAAAAGCGTAAGATGTACGAAGATTAGACCTACTGTTGGAAATTCGCTTGCGTCGCGTCAGCTGCGATTATTTTAGTTTTCCCTCTGATTAATTGTCACTCTAATCTAAACGCGTCTGCTAGACGACAACCGGAAACACAGAGCAGATCGTTAAATCCCCCGGCAGGAATGCCGGCAATCCACGCTCGGTGCTGACAGTTCTCGCGGTCCGCCCACGGTACCTGACCGGTCCAATGTCCGCGCCGAGTGGTATTTTATGCAAGGAGCAGTAAACACAACCGCGGCGGGTTTTAACGAGTTTACGTAAATTTGTCGCTATTCAGGGACGAATCCCCCCTTAGTTGAGAGCTCTTCACATGTCCCAACGTCCGAATAAAGCAGCTGGCTCGCTGACGTGATAGAAGCGAATTTGCAAAAGTAATAGGATTTGCAAAAACTCTTAACATTTTTGGAATTTTGATTTCAACATCACAACCAACATTAAAATCTGACTATATTGACTTCTTAAAATTTCAAATTAAAATTAAAACAAGAAAACGAACCCTGACCGCCGTCAAACATTTTCTTTTATTTCAACGGATTTCAAGAATTCAAAATGCTAATTAAGGCGGTGTTTAACGCTGAAATCCGAGTAAACAAAAATTAAAGACCAAAAAAAGTTACGAATATTTTAGGATTTGAAACGGCAGCCATTTTGAAACTGTTGAACGGATTTTTGTTGCACAGCAGACTTTTATCAAAATCGATTTTGCGCGACGCTTGAACACACATTGGACCGAAATAGCGAACGTTAGAATGCACAAAATAATTTTGATTGACCCTTTTTAAAAGGTTACCTAAGAGGTCAGAATTTATTTCAAGGTCACTCGTTCGGTTATAATTTGTTTACAGAAGCTAATCTTGTATTCGTGACTATTTTGTTGTATATAAATTCCAACTAAAAAACGTTAATCTAATTTCAAAATGGCGAACGATTAACTCATTTTCATAATCAAAATTAAATTTTACGCAGTGCAATACAGTAAATGTTAACGATCTCCCTAAGATGATTTGATAAATAAATCCGAAAAGTCAAAAAATACATTTAGACTAAAAATTACATAACCTCAAAAAACGTTTTTTTTAAATTTACTATTGCGTAGATAAAATCCAGAGTTAATTTTGATGTCCGCGAATATATTTAAAATAACTGTTCTCGTGGTACTAAAATAAACATTTACAGAAATACAAGCTAAAGTGAAGATTAAATTTTGCCGTTAAAATGCCAACACACTCATCTTGATAGCGCGCTGGGACGGGCGCACGAAACGACTTTATTTTGATCCAATCGGAATGTTAGGCCTAGAGCTTTACGTTTGCAAATATTTCGGTTTTTATTTATTCCTAAGGGAAACTAGTTTAACCAGTGCTAGCACGTCTGATTTGCTAAAATACGGTCCAATGATAATATTGTACGGAGACACTGAATCTTTCCGCAGAATGTTCAACTACATTTAAATAGATAATAGTACTGTGTATTTGCTTAAATGTCGTCCCTTGCCTTACAGCGCTCGTAGCGGCAGGAAGCCCAACTACTTTGATTTTACTGGCT
The DNA here is from genome assembly GCA_022606455.1 of Callitettix versicolor. Lineage (NCBI taxonomy): Eukaryota > Metazoa > Arthropoda > Insecta > Hemiptera > Cercopidae > Callitettix > Callitettix versicolor. Next base: position 40,184,675 of record CM040184.1, read on the forward strand.
GGTATCGAGCACGCTTTTTATAATGTTGGCTGTATTTTTAGTATGTTTATATTCAATGACGGGGAAAAGACGGAGGACTGGTATTTCGTGCGAGATAGGGAAATTGCAGACGAGAATCAGACAATGGAACACTTCGGTAAGGTGAAAACGATAAGACTATTTCGTGATCACAGGACTTACTCTAGAATAGGGAAAAATAAAAAAATATTCATTAGGTGCAGCTCTCCTCCTTTTTCTTACCATTTTTTGAAATTCTGGTTTCAATATCATAATCAGTATGAAAACCTGCATATATTAGCGTTTTAAAACTCTCAAATTACTGTACAATAAAAACATGAAATAAAAACCCTGACCGCCTTTAAACCTTTCTTAATTTCAAAGAATTTTGAAACTGCTTTATGCAGTTTTCAACGCTGATTACGATGCTGGTATCAGATTTTCAAAAGAATTCAAGACAAAAAAAATGTATAAATTTTAACTTATATTAGCGTTTTAAAACTCTTAAATTACTGTACAATGAAAATACAAAATGAAAACCCTGACCGCCGTCAAACCTTTCTTGATTTCAACGGATTTTGAAAATACTAATTTATGCAGTTTTCAACGCTGGTTACGAAAATGTAATCAGATTTTTTCAAAAAAATCAAGACATAAAAATTACGCGACGAAATATGTATAAAATAACTCTCCTTCCCACTAACCCCTTAACCCCCTCATTATCCCTTAAAAAGTAATCTATAGTTCGGGATCGGGCTCATTTCAAGGTTCCGAATAATGATTTTTTTTTACTGACGTTATGACGCCTATATTATTTTTAACAGTGTTCACCTATAATCTAAGTAAGTTTTCATTTTTAGGGTTCGCAGGTACAATCAAGGATCCTTATATATACATCTATCCAATTTGGACATGTTAAGATTAGAAACATCTACACAAATTTAACAATCTAGTTTGGAACAAAAGTAAAAACGTTTTTCAGCATTTTTCACCTTACATAGTACGTATGGATTTCAAAGAAAACATGTTTAAAAAAATTCACCAATTTTAAAAGGTTTTTTTCTATTCACTTCGATGTATTGCAGTTTGGATACAACTACATAAAATACGATTCAAAATTAATTTTAATTCTGGGCAAATACATTTAAAACGGATTGCTTCAGCTAGCAGTTATTGCGGTCAACCAGTGCAAACGGCACAAATCAGCTGATCCATTCTTGAACTTTATAACCTAAAAAAACATTCGTTTTCCTTTAAATGGTCGATACTAATTTGCAAGGACAAGAAACAAGTCTTATCAGTATGTACTTAACCATTTTAATTTGTTTCTTTGTCACAAATTGTTCTTTTATTTATGACAAATTAATTGTCAGTTGGTAGAACCCTCCCGAGGATCCCATTGTTTAACCATTGTATTAAAAAACAATATCTATTCTGAATCTGTCAGTGAATATTATAATTGTCGCTACGAACTTAAGTTAGACGCAATTAAGCAAATCCAAACCGAACAGCTTTTTCGTAAAATATCATCTACAAACACTTTCTTGGTGGATTTGTTTTGAATTAATTTAATATTCCGAGATGTTTCTGGAATAATTTCAGCCTTCTGACAGCGCGTTTAAATCACACGACTTTAATATTTATTTTTAAACGCGAAGTAAGGATTTTCAAGGAAGGATATCAGCTCCCACACTACGCCAACAGAGGCTCCGCGAAATGTTGGCGACTTTTGTCACTGGGAAACAGGATTTGGACGCGGCGGTTTTTTGATAAATTAACCGGCAACGCTAAATATTAGGTTTTTTTTGAGTAGGCGCCCACACCAAAGTAAACAATGTGGGTGAACAGCATCGCCAAATAAGCGGACTTAAGTAGTGATGTCGTAGGACGACTGGACGGAAATGACCAAACTATTGAATGGCCCTCGGAGGTGATTTGTTAGCTGGCGTGAATAACTTTCCTTCTGGTGGATTTTACTTTCAGAGAGACTGGACGGTATGGTACGAAACAATAGAAATTAATTGCTGGTATAAAAGACAGCTTTGAGTTGTACCCTAGCGTACAATTCACCACTTGTTCCTTTCCTTCCATAACACCAGCTTTCACTGTTCCCTAAGTACAGCCAGAACAGATGTCCACTGTGCAAATATGCTTTATGCTTCTTTTACGTCCCTTCCGTGAAGGGCGCTTTGTTGTGTGCTTTATAGAAAATGAGTGCAAAACGAATTTTTTTATATTTTAAGACGAAAAGCACATTAAGGCTATTATCGCCTATCTAAATGTAAGTGTGAGTGTAAAGTTTTTTTTTGTGTTTAACATCCGACTATTGTGCACACTTGGGCTAATGCAGACGGTGGGATGAATTATAGCGTATGAAAATGATTCACACCTCGCCGGGAATCGAACCCGGATCCTCGGGGTGAAAGCCTAGTACACTATCCACTAGACCACCGAGGCGGCTCTGTGAGTGTAAAGTGAAAGTCGTAAGTGTAAGTGTGTGTTAGACTCGGGTACCGCAAGGGACGTCTAAATCCTCTCAATAGGTGCAGCTAGTCTGCACCCCCTCGGGGCAAAACGGAAATTAACATTTGTAACTGTGGAACAAATACAAGCTCTAGAATTTTTTTTGAAGTGACTGCTTCTTATCGCGGAGTAAGAGATCAAATGGTGTGTTTGATGGAATGTTAAGTTAGGTTAGGTTAGATTAGGTAAGAAGTACAAACCTAATTATTAGAAGGGTGTGTGTTGAAACTAAGGAATCGTTCAGAAACCAGGAAATGGACAATTTTAATACAGTATTAAAATGTATCATGTTTTAGGGCTGATTGTGATGGATTTTGCGGGACGCGTGATTGTGATGCGAGGAACGTGTTTATATCTATTATATAACAGTACATTTTGCGCGTCGCAAGTCTCATATTAAATTAATTATAATTAAAAATGTCTGTTTCCGCCCGAGATCGAACGCGTGATAACCACTACACTACGGAAACTTCGAACAAGTATATGAAATGAATCGTTAATTTTATTTTTAATTATATATTGTTTTATATTTATTCGTAAGTATCAGTTGATAAGCTATAGGCTAATAAGTTTTATGTTATGTTGTTAAAAACTAGCTGTATTAACTTGTCGTTTAGTATATCAATTCGTAACAATCAGCTGATTTCATTGAACAGCTGACAGGTTAGGTTGACGTACGTTGAACATACGTTTTAGGTTATGCTGTTAAAAAATAGCTATGTTAATTTGTCGTCTATTATATTAATTTGTAACAATCAGCTTATTTCATTGAACAGCTGAGAGGCTATAAACACGTTTCAGGTTACGTTGTTAAAAACTACCTATGTTGATTTGTCGTTTAGTATATCAACTCGTAACAATTAGCTGATATCATTGAACAGCTGACAGGTTATAAGTTAAAAACTACCTGTGTTAATTTGTCGTATTTTCGAACGAATTATCGTAATTAAAATAAAAATTATTTTATTTTTGGTTCAAAAACAGAACCTTTTTTCCATACACTCGCTCGCAGGAACTACTTTGTTGAACCTCTCGCCGAGCTGAAGAATCTGCCGTCTAGATACTCCGGAGAGCACTGCCACCTCAGCGTAAATCCGTCACTTGATATGAAGAAGGCAGTGCATTAAACCCGTTAAACTATAGCGTTGGTGTATCTGGTCAAGTAAGCGTCATTTGACGCTGGTGTGTAAATCTACAAAGGCGTCAGCTGACTTTGATGCGTCCAATAAACTGTGCGACTTGGCGTCCCCCGGCAAATTTATGAACCCGGAACGTTGCGTAAAATTGTACAGAGATTTTATTTGCGATGAGTTTTTCGTCTGAACCACTTGGGACTGGTTCGCGATAAAAACGTAGCGATTCTAGAGGAAAATATGACAAGTTGCGTTTCTTCATTCGAAAATTGAATTTTAATTTAAGGCGCATTTTGTAACTAGGTAACCAGTATCGACATCAAAGTCAACATTGTCAGTAGTTTATAGCTCCACAGATGATCTGAACTCTTTGACTTAGCCGTCAGTTTTGTCTATTTTACGAGTAGATCGGTTGCCAAACAATCTGCATCTTGTTACAGGATCGAAAGAAAAACAAAGATGGCGTACGCCTATTTTGTGTATTTTGACCTTTGACCTTGACCTTGAGTAACGGCGCCAAAACGTCACACAAACTTTGTCAAATTCAATATTTAAAACGAAAATAAATTCGGAAGCTATAAAAATCCCAAAATCGGTTCGTTATGATTTAATCAAATTTCAGCCACTTAAAAAACTCATAGCGTATGTTAAATATTTATTTTATAGTAAATTAACTCGTAACGATCAGCTGATTTTATTGAACAGCTGGCATGCCACAATACGTTTTAGGTTATGTTGTAAAAACTACATATGTTACTTTGTCGTTTATATTCGTAAGGATCAGCTGATTTCATTGAACAGCTGACAGGCTATAATAAGTTTTAGGTTATGTTGTTAAGAATTAGCTATGATAATTTTTCGTGTTTTGAACAAATTATCGTAAATAAAATAAAAAAAGAAGAGAAAACATGTTACATGATTTTAAACAGATGGCGGTTAGGGTTTATTTTTTCCAAAATTACTCTCGAACTACTATTGTATTTATTTAAAATTCGCTCCACTGACAGGAAACATGAACCGACAATTTACCAAAATTCTGTCCCGGTTTTTCTGTTCACGATAATAAAATTAGATTTAAAAAAAATTAAAACAAAAAAATATGAATTTTTAAAGATTTTGAAACTGTTGAACGAACTTGTCCAACTTATTTTGAATATCGACTTTTCTGCAAGTTTGAATAAAATCAGACTTAAATGGCGAACATGAATAGCTCATTCACCAATGGAAATTCGCTGTTGTCCAAAATTACATTTTTTATTCAGTTCTCGCACAGATTTTACTAAAACGATACCTAATTAGTTTGCTTCCCATTTCTCACTGTCAGCAACAAATTGTCGGTAGGTTGGTATACCTGCGTGCTGGCCGCAATAATTAGGGAAACGTGACGCAGACAATGCAAATAAGAGGGTGTGATTTCGGGCGCAGTACTCGGAAAAGCCGCACAAGTAACGGGAAACCTGACAAGTTCTATTACCGCCCTCTTTGGCTAAACCTTGCAACTTCGCCTGGGTCACGTGATGCCGAATATTGTACTGCCTATATAGGCGTTGTAGTTGCAACAAAATAGTGATGAGTTTAAGCGTTATTTTCTGATAACCGTTATTGCTACTTTAAAATAACTTGTTGTTTAATTGTTAAGCAGACGTTTGCATATAATTACGCGAAAAAGCACTGATTATTCTTTGAAAAAAATGTTATTTTTTCAAAACAAAATTAACCTTTGTTATATTGTTTTAAATCAAACAAACACAACATCAAATGCCAGTTGTTTATCGGCAAAATAGTTTCAAATTCAGGTTGTTTATAAAACAATACGTATTCATTTAAGTGTAGTATTTTTCTTTTAATTACAAAAAGAAATAATACTTTAACATTTTACACGTTAAAATTACACTGAAAATACGAAAACGGAGAAACCTGACCGTTGCAAGAATTATTTTCGTTTTTTTAAAGTTCAACAATGACTACAGTAGTCAAACAAGGTTAATTTATTATTTTTTTTTTTATTATTATTTTAAGGCGAAAATCACATTGAGGCTATTATCGCCTCCCTAAATGTAAGTGTGAGTGTAAAGTGAAAGTCGTAAGTGTAAGTGTGTGTTAGACTCGGGTACCGCAAGGGACGTCTAAATCCTCTCAATAGGTGCAGATAGTCTGCACCCCCTGCGGTTTAAAAAAAATCGTAAATAATAAAGATACGATATAAAAAAAGATTTGGAATGGCTGCCATTGTTGAACTGTTAAAAAGTGAACAGTTACGTTTGGGTAAAATAGTACCTAATTTACGGTCGTATTTATTAAAATAGAAATGCGCGCGCATTTTTTTTTTTGACGACAAAACAAAAAAAGTAATCTAGAAATTACGATCGGCGCTCATTTCATATTCCGGGTCTGTGTATTACCATGATGGCCGCTCTAATAGGTCATATTAAAATTTGCTAAAAATACTGTATCCACAAATCACTCTTCCAATCAGAATGTGCGGCCCATCGGAAACCTGCCTGTACACCAAAATGGAAACTAGTGAAAACATATAGGCCTATGTAACTTTACGCCTAATATCCTTACAACATAATTTAACTTTTTACTAATTAATTCGGGTAAAAAGTAATTATGTCGTCAAGATATTGGGGCATAAAGTTACATCTATGTTTTCAGTTCTGTGTACAGGCTGATGGGTCTTCCCTCGGTATCTTCCATCAGAATCAGTATCTTCAGGTACGTCCGTATCTGAACACAAAGTCCAGAAGCAAAAATACACACACGTATTTACAATACACGCTTATCGACTGCGACACCTTCCATTGTAAATATTGAATTGGGCTCAAGCAAAACCAGATAATGACAAAGTAAAACGGAACCCGCTTGTGTAAATACCTCCCGCCATTGTTGTCCAAACAAAGATAAGCTGGTCAGCGATGCGCATGTCAATCCTGCCTGGCTTCCGGGTGACAGGAAGTAAACATTGCCACCCTGATCTCTCTAAACATCGATCCTCAGGTTCGACGACCTATCGCTGTTGGAATACATTCCCCATCGCTACTGGAGTGTGTGTTTAAAAGCCTTTAATTGGTCGAATGATCGAACGCTTATCATAACTCCAGTAGTTGTGAAGAACTGACCGGTCAAGTCACACACGACCGGCGCTCAAGATGGATGACGGTCTAACTTTTAGGAATTCGGTTTTGTCGAAATATTACGCTTTCAAATGTTGAAGATTTCGAGCCTTTTTAAAACCCGAAGTAAATTACAAGTAAAAGAATTTTAACTATTTCTTACTTCTATGGAACAATAGAATTTACCATTGAGTAGTTCTCTGAAAACACGACAGCTGATCGAACACTAATGAAACAATGTGGAATCTTAATGGTACAAAAGGAGAGTAGGAATGTTTAGTTAGCGGGTGTAAGCTGACGTGCTGATCACTAGGCGGGGGAGAAGAGACTCTTCTCTGAAAACATTAGGACAGCCTGCGACTCAACTCCGATATGTTTTTGGTACGGTGTGTAGCGAAGGTTCCATGTGCACAGTAGGCTGTTTAGTTATCGGGCGTAAGCCGAGGTGCTGATCGCTAGGAGGGCGGAGGGAAGGGGGCTCTTTTCTGAAAACATTAGGACAGCCTGCAACTCAACTTATATATATTTTTAGTACGGTCTGTAGCGAAGGTGCCATGCGCACAGTAGGGCTGTTTAGTTTGCGGGCGTGAGCCGAGGTACTGGTCGCTAGACGGGCGGGGGAGAGAACATTAGGACGGCCTGCGCCTCAACTCCGATATGTTTTTGGTACGGTCTGTAGCGAAAGTTCCATGCGCACAAATAGTCGGACCAATTGTAGCAGTAACATCTGTAAGACTCTATAAAAGAAGTCCTATCTGCCTGACGCATAAACTATAACAATAGAATCAACATTTTGATCATACTTTCATATTCTTATGAAAGCGTGCATTAAGGTGTAAAAGGGGCGTAATAGTTTTTTAAAGAAAATATAGGTCTATGCTTGGTCGGATTTTCTTGAAACACAGCATAAAAACTCTAAAACACAAATATAGAAACACGTATCTCAGCGTTTCTTAGAATTCATCCCCTAATCAGAAATAAAAGTTCGTTTTGGAAAAAATATTTGTTTATCGGATTTTCTTAAAACTTAACATCAATACTCTAAATCGCAAATGATGAAACACGTATTTCAGCAATTCACAAAAATTCATCTCCTAAAGAGGTAAAAAGGGTGTATAAAAATATAAACTGGGGAAAATATATTTTTGATAGGATTTTCTTCAAACATAACATAAAAACAAAAATACTGAAACATGTATTTCAACATTTCCAGAATCCATCCCCTTAAAGAAATAAAAAGAAGGTATACTATTTTGTATTGGCAAAAGAACCGTTTTTATATATTTATTATCTTTTAAAAGCAACACCGTGCAGGAGCAACTAGTTGTTACATAAAGATATACCCTACACAATGACGGCAGCTCAAATAGCTTAATGTTAGGTTATTGATAGTTCATTTTCCAATTGACATTCTCTAATAGCGCATTTTAATAGGTGCGCAAATGCTCACTGCGCACACAAAGTTCACAGAATATCGCCTACTGTGCGCGGTACGACAAATGGACAACAAGTACGGGTTTTAATTAAGCAACTGAATTCCACGGCCGACACGAATTGCCAATAAAATTGTTTAAAATAATACACGGAGCTAGGAACAGCTTCATTAAAATCGTGCAACTGCAAGGATGCAAGGTTGTGCAGTGAACGCGTGCGAGTTGACTATCAATTTATAGGCAGGTTGGTTCTTGGAGGCGAGTTGAGGGGGCTTAAATATCGCGGTACCTAAGGTCAAGGTGGATAGGTAATTCTAATTTTAGTACCTGTGGAAAAATTGTTTTAGACTTTCATAAATATGGAAGTGGTGTGTGTGTGTGTGTGTGTGTGTGTGTGTGTGTGTGTGTGTGTGTGTGTGTGTGTGTGTGTGTGTGTGTGTGTGTGTGTGTGTGTGTGTGTGTGTGTGTGTGTGTGTGTGTGTGTGTGTGTGTGTGTGTGTGTGTGTGTGTGTGTGTGTGTGTGTGTGTGTGTGTGTGTGTGTGTGTGTGTATCCTAATACTGTCATGTTTGCAATTTTTTGTCCAATTTGATTCAAATCTGGCAAGAAAATAAATTTCGGTAATAGTTTGGACCCATGCGAATCGTTGCTACAGTTTCAATATGGCGGACATCATTTCAATTCTTACATTTCTAACATCCAAATTACACTGAAAATACGAAAACTAACCTTGATCGAAGGATATCAGAAGATTTCTTCATTTCAACGAAATTTTAAAATTATATATGCTAATTTATGCGGTTAAAAAAAATTAGGTAAAAAAGTTGCGAAGTCTTAAAGATGTGAAATGCCGCCATTTTGAAACTGCTGAAGTAATTTTTCTGGTTAACGGACTTTTGGAAGGTATTACCGTAGTCGAATTTTGTGCCAAGTTTCAATCGAATCAGACCAAAATTTCCGTGAGCGTGGTAAAATACACACACACACACACACACACACACACACACACACACACACACACACACACACACACACACACGAGCTCCCTCAAAAAGTGATCTAAATACTAAATGAGGTCAGGATCGGGCTCATTTCAAATGGGTCAGGATCGGGATACGGGTTATGCAGTGATTTCCCTGTTCCATTGAAAACAGCAAGGGTTCTGTTTTTTCTTGCTCCAAAGACCTACATTTCAGGAGTTGTTCTGTAGTCAGTCGCCTTTACCCTTCACCAGGTTCCCCACGATCCAGACTGCGAGACGCGGCGTGGCCACTTTGCTATCACAGAAATAAACTCTGCGGCTGCATTGTCCTATCGTCCTGCTGTGGAATTACAGAACATATATCTTGAGATAAAATCAAATTTCCATTTTTTGCAGTGTGAGACCACTAAAAAAGTTTTAAGCCGTCCGCCCCCCTGACCCACCCAAAGTGCTCCCGCAACCCGTTAGTGGGTCGCGACCCATAGTTTGGGAACCGCTGCGGCTACGTTATACTTTCAGGTGTGAAAAACAACACATTGAAGGTGTGTGTGTTCACCTGCTGACCTACACGGTTACTATTTACACATGGTCTTGAATTTGGAAAGAGGAAATTGATTTTTTTTCCAGCGGTCAGACTTTAATTATTTGGCGAAGATGTAATTGCGTTCGGGTCCCGTTCGGGACGGAAACGAACCTGCGTATCGAAGCCAAAGGTTGGCCTCGGTTCAACGCGCATGCGTGATTCGGTTAAACTAACCAATTCTGCATTACTCCTTTAATCCACATCATACTCTAGCGTGTGAATGTATTTACTGCAAGGTTGAAAAAATAACTGTTCAAAAAAATAAACAACAGTCGTGTGGCTTTATTACGCGTATTTAAACCACACGAACGATAAACCAACGAAATCGATAATCGCGGCACGCAGCTGTCTCTTTGACGTGATATAAGCGAATTACCAAAAGTATTTTTATCACCCTTTTTGAAATTCTGATTTCAAAATCAGCATTAAAATCTGAATATACTTTCAGATGAACTTTCAAATTACACTGAAAATAAGAAAATGAACCCTGACCGCCGTCAAATTTTTAAAATTCTATTTTATGCAGTTTTTTAACGCTGATTGCGATTGTGAAATGGTTTTTTTTGAACTGTAGAAAGAATATTGCCGGTTAACGAATTTGTCCAAGCTATTATCATAATCGATATCTATGCCCATTTTGAATCTAATCGGCTCAAAATTTCGGAAGTGGAAAAACACCGCGCGCGCGCGTAAACATTTAACAACACCAATAAATTATCTAGAGGTGAGGACATCGCCCAATTTAAGGTCCCGGGTCTGGGTCTTACCACGATTGCCCACACAGATAATTTTTCAATGGAAATTTGCTAGTACATAATTGCCTTGCCTTTTAAAATTAGAAAGATATTTTTTCCGTATAAGCGAGTTCTGAACCAGAGCTCTTATCACGCGAAGTTTGGAACAATGAAAAGCCAAAGCCCATTTGATTGGTAAACCAACAAATCCTTCTTACAAATCTTGGAGATTGATTTTCATTCAATAGCTTTAGAACAAATACACAAACTAAATAATAACAAAAATTCGACTGTAAAATTATTCTACACTGGTTTTACAATGCATGTGAAATATTTTATTTCAATTTTCACTGACAGTTTTACGGTTTGTTACGCGACATCTATCGGACAACACGAACATCTATTCACGCTACCATCAACTGCTATCGCTACCTAGCGGCCAAACGTCAAACTATCTTCTACAACTTCTACCGATGGATGCCTTTACAGTAAGTTTGTACACGTATATAATAACTTATTTTTCAATTTTTTATAAAGCAGAATCCATACAGCATAATTACTTTCCTTAACCTGATTAACAATACAATTAATTAGTAATTAAATCTCAATTCTTCCTCACATATATATGCAGAGTTCTGGAATGAAACTACAAATTTTAGTATGAAATTTTTAAGAAATAAATGCACATTAAAAAATAAGATTTTGTAATTGTACCTATGGAATCATCAACACACGTACCGGCTCCTACTCTTGTAGATTAGACAACTTAAATTATATCCTAAAGTTTAACAGTTTTTTCACCCAAAAGTCACAAATTAATTAAGATGTTTTCACACACATTTCAGACACATGTATTGCAAAGAAGTATTACAGTAAAAATAGTAATTACGTTATAAAATAACGATGCGCTTTATTCCTTAGGATTAGGCGCATCATACGTGAAGAGAAACGGTGATAGTTTTGCGTTTAATGGTCGTTGAAAGAAATTCGAGTACAGAAAGATTTAGGCCTACTTGTTAAAGCAAATGCAAAAACCAAGTAAAGAGCAGAAAGGAAATATTTTCAGATCGCTCTTCAAAGTGTAACAGACTTTAAAAACCGGTTTGCAAAATTTGGTATTTCCACGAGTTATTTGGAAGACGTCCGCAGAAATTCCGTCATATGACTTTAAAAAATGTTTAAAGCGTACTTACAAATGCTTTCGAATTAAAGTTGGAATGCTTTACGTCTTCAGGTGAGTATCTAATATGGCAGTGCACCAGGACATTAAGGAAACGCGAGATCGGACAAGCTGTACACAGGATGAGTGAAAAGCACGTCCTGGCTAACTACAGGAAGGACTTTGTGATTGTAGGAGAGAGCATCGAGGAAATGGGACGTGCGATGGACTGTTTAGATTGAAGAGTGATCCGCTACAACCAATTAGGTTAAAGGTAAATCGAAGAACTGAACTCGTAAGACTTAAAGAAAATCTTATCTGGACAGACAAAGCACGAATCTAACAACACTACGCCTATTGCAGTAATTGAGCAACTGATTAAGAAAACATACGAATTGTTATAGTATTAATTACCTTTTTAAATTCGTCGCTACTCTAGACACAAATTCTTTGTTGCAATTATCCCAATTCAACAGATCTGCTCAAATTCGGTTTAAATTCTAAAACCACCTGGTCCTGAACTTCCCGCTAGAGGTTTTTTGGAATCGGTAGCTGGTGAAAGTAAACATCGAAATATAAACTTTTTGAAAGAAGTACAACAATTTTTACGAAAACCGACTCTTATTGGACTAAATAATTTGTAGGTCCACAGTTTTCGATTAAACCAAGAACAATTTGGAGGGTAGCCTGTATTGCAGTGATTATTTAAGGTGAGATACAAAAATTGTTTAAAAAAATCACCGTTTTGGCCTACTTATATATATATATATATATATATATATATATATATATATATATATATATATATATATATATATATGCAAGCGGTATTACATGCAAGCGAGACGCTAGCACTCCACACAAAAGCTACCATGGAGGATATTTTGAAGGAAGAACGCAAAATCTTGAGGAAGATCCTTGGTCCGAGATTAACAGAAGATTGATACAGGTTGCACTGCCGGAAGACCATAGAGAAGATATCAAACCTGGCAGCAGATATCAGAAGAAGGAGGCTTCGGTTCTATGGACATATCAGTAGACTCCAAACAACGAGACTTGCCAACAGAATCCTTAAGTATATACAAGGTGTCAAATCAACAACGTCGTGGATCGCACAAGTCAGAATAGATCTACATGACGCAGGAATAGACTCAACAGATGTTGAAGACAGGCACGCATACAGGAGAAAGATGCTCGGTTGGAAGGTCCCTGAGAATGAAATCCCAAAGAGAGCAGGGGTAAAATGGACGGAGGAGCGGAGAGGATCCATGGGGACAGGATGAGGGAGGTGTGGAGGATTAGAAGGAACAAGACATGAGTCGGAGTGCTTTGCGTGATCCAACAAGGTCTATGCGTAAATAATAATAATAATATATATATATATATATATATATATATATATATATATATATATATATATATAGTATACATTTCTGGTAGCGAGGCATAGTGCAAGTTCACCATAACCAAAGAAAATAACTTAGCCAAACATAAAAACACTTTACCAGAACCAGTGGTGGAAGCCACTAAACCTATTTTTAGAGACTTAACAAAGCCCACCCTACTGAAACACTACTTGCATGGAAAGACAGAGAACCCCAACGAAAGCTTCGATAGCATTATTTGGCACAGGCTTCCTAAAACTACATTTGCAGAACTGAACACTTTAAAACTTGGTGTAACTGATGCAGTACTTAGCTTTAATGAAGGGTTTGTTTGTAAAGCTAACGTTCTTGAGAGATTGCGCATAAATCCTGCAAAGTCAATGATGGACGGACTTATTCAAATCGACCGGCTAACAAACACGTACAAGAAGGAAACAAGAAGGAAAAAATAAAAGAAGACTTCTAAGAAGAAAGAGAGAAGATAGCGACTGTGAAGAATATGTTCCAGGACGGTTTTAGTTATAAGGTATTGTGAAATTTAACTTTAAAGGTGTTTTTCCGAAATTTTGGGTTTTCTATGGTTCAATTACACTTAGTTCAGAAACTAAAAAGAATAGAGACCTGAAATTTTAAACTAGAATTTTAGACTACCAGATAAGTAGAATGATCAATTTTTAATTGAATTATCTGTAGTCTAAGTAATAAAAAAAACAAAATTATTGCTTATATAAATATCAATAAAAAAACTTAAAAGTTTATAATTTTTTTCTAAGAAAGTATCAGTGCTAAATAAACAAGAAATTATGAATTTACTCTTAATACATGTGTAACAACCAGTATAAAATTTAATTTTGTAGGTTCATGTATTTTAAGGTACCTAACTATTGACATCCTTCCCCATTTTAATAACATTGAAGATCTGACGGCTGCATGCTCCCCTTCGTGCCAATACACATTCAATACCAGAAAGTTTGTGTACGCCAACGCTCGACTACCCTAACAACCCGAAAGTCCTTTGTAGACGCGACGTCTGCAGATCCCGTAACGTCGCCGCAGATAAGCAAGTGAATAGCGAAGTGATGCAAATGAATGTTGGCCTGCTAGAAGGAAGGGTCAAGGTTGCGCCCTGCTGCGCATGCCTCAGCTGTGACGTCACCAATTAATACCCCCCCACCCCGCCCCGCAGCAACCTGCTAACGCCTACTCACACTGGCTCTACCACTTGTACTTGTCAGTGTTGCAATTAAAACAGAACCTTTTGCCAGGACGGGTGCAAATTTGAAAAGTTAATTAATTTGGTTAACAGTTTGTGTTAGGATGTAAGGATGCTGGGCGCCACCGTCTTGTGTGCTGGACTTACAGTTTCGAATTCCATGCTCGACTGTGATGTGCGCAAAGCCCTTGGGGTATAAACATGATTTAACGTGTATTTTTACACATATTTTCCTTGTAAGCGCGCTTGGCGAGGTAATAACACGTAAGAGACAATCTAGCACTGGCTAAATAAAACAAATATATTATTCCCTAAACATGATTATTTAATAATTATAACTAATTTTGCAACTTCATTTTACTAATACCAAGCTGTCTCTATCCATTGACCTCATTCCTACATTTCTATTTACTTCCGTATGTCTAACTGTTTTATATCACCCCTTCCTTAATCATATTCTTTCTTACGTCTGTGTAACTATTCCAATTCCTCTTCTTACTTTATTTCGTTCAGCATATTCTTCCCTCGTCTTCTCTGCTTCCTTCCGTCTTCACCTTCTCATTCCTCCATTTCTAAAATTTCCTTTGTTTGATCAATTCTTCTTGCTTCATTTCTATTTTCCTCGATCTGACCAATTTTTCCTCTGACTTCTCGCCTTCATTCATCTCTACACCTTTCCACCTGCCCAACTCTAATTCTAATTTATCTCTCTAGCCGCCTCGGTGGCCTAGTGGATAGCGTACTAGGCTTTCACCCCGAGGACCCGGGTTCGATTCCCGGCCAAGGGCTTGGCATTTTCATACGCTATAAATCATCCCATCGTCTGCATTAGCCAAAGTGCGCACAAAGTCGGACGTTAAACACCAAAAAATCTAATTTATCTCCTTTTGGGCAACTTTTCTTCAAGTGTCTCGTCTATCTAACTGTTCCTCCAGATTTTCCTCCTTCATTCATCTCTACTTTTTTCATCTATCCAACTCCTCCTCTGGCTTTACTCCTTTTTCCATTTCTACTTCCTTCCTACTCATCTTATTTCTACTTCGCTCGGTTTGAATACCCTTCTTTCATTTAGAGTTCTCTCCAATTTGGCAGTTCTTCTTTCATCGTTTCTACTTTATTCCGTTAGTAATACCTTCTTCCTATGACTTTTATCTTTTCTCATACATACTTTCTTCTGTCTTGAAAACACTGTTTAGTTT
Organism: Callitettix versicolor; assembly: GCA_022606455.1. Classification (NCBI taxonomy): domain Eukaryota; kingdom Metazoa; phylum Arthropoda; class Insecta; order Hemiptera; family Cercopidae; genus Callitettix; species Callitettix versicolor. Next base: position 40,200,131 of record CM040184.1, read on the forward strand.
ACCCAGAACATACAGCTTAACAGATCGTCTGTAGCAGCCCTGTAAACTGAACCGAAACTAGGGACCTATTACTCGTTGATATTCGTTCGGTCACGTGATACGATGAAAGTCAACAATGACACACCCGTGTTCAAAATAACTCAATGTGCGGTAAATATTCATTCGCACCGTATTTGGTGATCACAGCAATTGATAAATTACAAAAAATACCACACACCGAACGTCACGACAAAATGTGACAGTACTACTAGATGGTATTCAGTTATCTCGTAACTTCTTTACGTTAGCGTAAAAACAAGAACAGAAATTATTCACCGATCTGCAGCCGGTGCAAGTGATTAACTTGGCGCAGTCACCACGCGGAGCGCTGATCACTGCAGAAGATCAAACGGCAATAAATACCGGAGTGCATACAATTAAACGGCTTACAGTACAAGGTAGTCTTGCGGGATAATTGCCACGACTGAACGATGACTATCTAGGACTCCGCAGTTTACCAGCTAACACAGTTTATGGGTCAATTTCTAGACTTTCCTATCTGCACAAGAAACTTCTAATTTCTCGCTATACGCTATGGTGAAATATATTGTTTTATACGCGAATTTCTGTTTAAAAATAAACTACTAGAGCAACCTTTATGAAAATACCCATACTTGGAACCTCGACATTAATACCGATCCTACCCTCTAGATCACCTTTTTAAGCGTTTTATTTTATTCACTACCTCGCTGACTTGATGGAAGCAAATTTTCAAAAGTAATTTTTTTTTAATCTTACCCTATTTTTGAAACTCTCTTTTTACCACCGTAAACAGAGTTATAATCTGCATGCATCAGTTCTTTTAACCAATAACGTTGCACTGAAAATATAAAAATGAACCCTGACCGCCGTCAAAATAAATTCCTTAAATTTATTTACAAATAAAATATTGATGACGTCTCAAGACGTTAATAAAGTGATCTCAGGATATCGGCGCTTATTTTAAGATTCCGGGTCTGGGCCATACCATGATGACCGCTCCAATAGCTCATTTTTCAGTATTAAATACATACACTCTTAATGAAGGCAGCACGAGAATGCGGACGGTAACGAGTTTATAACCGCCATCGCACCTAGTGGCTGCGCTTTACGCGGAACTGGTTTCTTACACATGGCTTATTGGGTTATCGATACCGATGGAGACTTCATTAGCTTCGATGGTACAGAAGCGAAGCTCAAGGACACGCGAATCCGGGTTCATCGGTTTACAAGTTCGCAAAGGATTGGCTTCCATATTTCGATACAAACCGGTGGGATTGGGTTTCACAAAGATTCCGTAAACATCAACGTGACTTTGTATAGCGTCGGTGGTGTGTGAGATAAAAAACACTGGGATTTTGTTACGGGAATTTCTTAAATATTCAGATGCAATTTCATATAATGAAAAAAGTGGTGACCAATTAAATGATTTAAATTTATAAGGGACTAGGTAAAGGTAGCGAAGAAGTGAATGATGGTACATCGAGTTTTAGAAATTCACTGAAAACACTATTTTTCTAAATACTGTGAAACATTTCGACATTTAGAAATTATTTTCTAATCTAATCTAAACACGGCACGCATCTCTCTCGCTGACGTGATGGAAGCGAAATTCCAAAAAGTATTTTATCTTACCCTTTGTTGAAATTCTGTTCTCGCCATCATAATCAGCATAAAAATTCGCATATATTAGAGTTTCAATTTACACTTAAAAAACCCCCGATTAGGATAGTGAAACCGTAATATTTTGTCTTAAATCACAGTTTTAATATAAGGGTAAGATAACAAAAAATATATTTTTGGAAATTCGCTTCCATCACGTCAGCGAGACAGCGATTATTATTATATTGAAATAACATAATAATAACAAATATTAAATATATAAAAATTATTCAGCGTGTTTTGAAATCACTTTATTTTTACAAGCCGAGATCGTAGCATTGAGCCAAAAATGCACGTTGAACAATCAGATCACTGGCATTGCATATTAAACGGACTGCCACCATTATAAAAAGCGTGTTTGATATCAGAGACTAAAGTCCAAGTAGTTGGACTATCTGCCGCTACGCGCTCTGCAAGCTGGGGGAGACGTTTCAGAAAATATACAATTACCTATTTAACTGTAGTTGAACTCTCTACCGCAAGACGCCACCAGCAGCAGCGAGAACTCATATATCTTTCTTAAGGATTATCATTCCAGTACGTTTATATTCAATGCTGATAGACTCAAATTCATTTTAAAGAATACCCGACCACTTCCGAAAATATACAAATGAGTGTTTTATTCCGAGCGTGATGGAAGACATATTCATCAACCACTTGTAAAAGAATTACGTATGATTCACGATACCGGAACGTCATCATATACGGAGATACGGAAACGCATGCCTCAAACACTTATCATCCGATTTCTGCGAAACCACTTGTAATACTTATAAATACACTTCGTTAATATGCAACCAGAAAAAACAATACCAGCGTTGCCCACAGTATTCCACGGTTCTCTGGAGAGCTTCCAAAATGGGCGCCACTTTGAAAATAATTGACACTGATTAGGAAGGAGTGGGTCGTAGGTTCGCCTACCTGTCGTTGGACCAATGCGACGCAATAATCTTGCAGTTTTATTTGAGAAGCTGGCGTTCATGACAGCGCACAAATCATGCCTAACAAGAGGCCAGCCAGTGAGGTATGATCTGCCGTTAGGTGAATTTTTACGCGAGCGTGGTTTGGGGCGAGATATTTTACACTGAAATTTAGAATCAGCTTCAACAGACATTCTTTGGAAAATCGTAATGATAGAATTGTACAAAATTGTAGCTTATAAACAAACAGAATGTAATTCGGGAGTTATAGAAAAATATTGCAAACTCGTTTCACACGGTTTTACTGAAAGTTTAATCAAAATATGAAGATACAGTATGTAATCGCGGCACGCAGCTGTCTCGCAGCCGTGACGGAAGCGAATTTCCAAAAATAATTTTCAACTTACCCTTTTTTCGAAATAATTCCCATTTTATCCGTCATTCGAACTTTCAAATAGCTCCGATGGCGAAATAAATTTACGACAAAAACGTTACGAGTTTCAAAAGATTGTTACTGTTGAAATAATTTCGTTTGTGCCAATTTTGAATCTAATCGAACTAAAAATCGCGAATGTGAAAGTGCTTATATATACAATTTTTAAGGCCTTCGAAAATAATGATCTAGAAGTCACACTCGGTGCTCTTTAAAGGGTCCGACTACAAGATTGCTTATTACAGGCTCCTGTTTTTGATTCGAACAAACAAACGAATAATAATATAATTACACTGTTTTTAATTGTTTTATCCTGCAAAAATTACACACACAATTTTTTTTGAAAAACATATGTTTAGAAAAAACACAATTTTTCGTAGTCTTTTTTTTTGTTAAACGTTTTAGGTTTACTCGGCCGTGAGTTTTTGGATTCAAAAATTCTTTACTAGCGATTATTACCCGAAATGTTCTGAATATAACCTAACTGGAATGTTTCAAATTTATACAAAGTTATTGAGTAAAACCACATTACTGTACGTATCTTCGTTGCAAAGTTACGTAACCTAATTGTTTCTGGTCAATATAAACTTCTGCTAAAAAATACGTTATAGTTAAAAAATACTTGTATGACCTGTATAATAAAAAAATAAAATTCATAATTTTGAAGTTATTGAATACAATAACTTGTATTCAATTGGCCTTACGTTGTTCAACATTCGTATTTAAAACTATAACCTATAACATTAATGATTGAGTTCTAACATTTTACCTTACTGAAATATTTACAAATGAAACTTATTATAACCAGATTTTACATTACTTACTTAATTTATGCTACAGTATTTACTGTTTACTAAAATCAGAGCCATTTATTCAATAACATTTACATATCCCAACTGGCCTAGTTATTATTTAAGTCTTGGATACAGTAATAATTAGCAATCAGCCGTTCTGGTACACACACAATTAATTGTCACTTATGCCTACATTGTGCTGCGCTCTCACGGTGACACTTAATACTGCTCCCGGAATTTTATTTACATAATTGTTATCGGTTTTACTTTATTGTAAAGCATTAAAATGCGAAAATATGAGGCGTGGGAGTTGCCTGGTGTTCTGAACAACCTGTAGGTACCCCAGATGGATTGCGTATTTCAATAACGCAGGTCTTTATTTTTGGTACAAAAGCGATCGGAATGCTTACCGTAATCACATATGAAAGATGATGCTTTGCTCCGTTTATTGTCAGTCAGTTTTTCACTGAGCGAAACAAGCATTGTACAGAAAAACAAGTTGTGATAATGGAAAGTACAGTAAGAATTAAAAAACAAACTAGTAGTACCAAACCTTACATCGTGCGAGCCCAGATTGTGGTTCCGGTATATCGTACCTTCCACCCAGAGCGCAAGATTAACCAAAATTCCTGAAAACATTAGTCTGCGGTGCTGAATTTCTTTCATTAAAAAACTTTCTCTCTTTCACTAAGACCGGGAAAGTTATGACCGCGATGCGATGCGAGCTTGTAACGTTGCACTCGCTGCTTGATTAGCCAGTCTCGTTGTGACACACTTCCGTAAGGCGACACACATGGATCTGAAGCGAAACTATTACAGGTCCGCTAAAGGCAAGTGAAACTTCGGACTGTATCGTCCGTTGCTGCTTCCACGGCCTTCACAATCACGGCCTGCGGTACATTATGTAAAAAGTAAATAATTTATTTTTTACATAAAGAACTAGTTACGTTTTGGGGTTGCGACCTTTAAATTTACCAGAAATACCCAAAAATCGTAAACGATACTCTGTATCCTAGAAATGCAAAGATCTAGGAAACTTAGAACAGTTATTCTTTCTTATTCAGTGACGTTGTTTCGCCGTGAGGCATCTTCAGACATAGTGATAAAGTGTGCTTATATTCTCAGTTGATATTAAAACTGGAAAGGAGACGGTAAAGAAAGGAATAATTAGCAATCCTGGAAGAGCTATAAAAACTAGAGGTAAAAAAATGTAGGACAATCTGGAAAAGCAATAAAAACTAGTGTTAAAGAACGTTTCGATCGTTGGAAGTACCAAACAAATGACTCAAATTTCGCGAATCATTTATGAGAATCTGGTCGTTAATGTGAACAGTAACACTCTAATCCATAAAACCAAAAAGGTAAAAAACTGAATAGTTTAGAAATTCTTGAAATATATAAATGTATTTGTAAAAACTCTAATATTAATTTAAATGAACGCACTAACTTCAACCAATCTCCGTTACTCCAGCCTAGTATTCAGAGTTTTTCCCATCCTACTGGTCACTGATCTTCTTATATTGCCAATCGTTCCTTTCTTTACAGTCTCCTTTTCAGTTTTAATATAAACTGTATTACTACATAAGCACACTTTATAATGTTTAGCTGCACTGTGTCTGAAGATGCCACACGGCAAAACATCACCGAATAAAAAATAATTCTTGCGAAACTATACCAGTGTTCTAATTTTGCTGCATATCATGGAGTTTCACCAAACACCGATTGTGTGTTCAATAAACAAAACAGTTTGTATACATCAATTCAGTTAAGATTCATTCAAGTTACATTTTACCTTTTCAGAAAATTTCGATTTGAAAATAAGCTATTGGAGCTGCCATCATGGTAAGACCCAGAGCGGGACCTTGAATTGAGCGCTGATCCTGACATATAGATCAATCTTTGAGATGACGTTAAATTTTACACACGCACGCACACACACACAAACACAAATGAGTTAACACTCTCACGTTCGCAATTTTCGTCACGTTTGATTCAAATTTTTCGAAAAAATAGGTTATTTTCTACAGTGTAAAAAAACAAAAACTGGGCAGCGGTCAGGGGTTTTATTTCGTTTTGTTCCAGAAGCGAAAATTTCTTTTGTGTAAATATTTCCATAAGATTAAATTTCAAAATAATATTTCCAGAACCTATAAGCCGTAAAAACTCTGTTTAACGTTATAAACGTTAATTTATAAAAAATGAATGGCAACGATCAGCTGGATAATTAATGATGAATGGTAACAGCTGTTCAATAAAAACAAGATTATAAATAATTAAGTTCTAATATCGGTTTTAGGGTAACATTTTAAATAATTCAATTTAAACAGACATTTCACGGAGTTAGCGTTCTTAAAACGTCGTACAATAAAAATGTCAAGGTTTGTATTGTATAGTCGTCACTAATATGGCAGTTCAATTCTACCTGTGATGTTCACTACTCGCGCCCTACATGCTTATCAGCCGAGGTTCAGCCTACACAGCACACTGTCAACCTAACCTCAAACAACACGACTGATAAGCACCGTGGCGCGACCTCGCGGATAACTCTCGACCTACATGTCACTTCCGTGACTGCAGTTGTGTACAGTATTTACATATTACCAAACCTGAAGCGCACTCGACCCACACAAAATATTTGCCCACTTTAAGTTGTGTAAACACATTTCGGGCGTCACGCGACGGAAAAGGGAAATAATTTTGGCTTCAGAAACGTGAGAACGTCTTCGAACGAGTCATTTCGAACGCGGTTTCGATTTTCCGTTTTAATCAAACAGTAAGTTAAAGAAATACTGTCTCTACTGTTCAATTTTACATGTTGCAAACCATCTGACAACAGAGACCTCTGGTGGAGAGCTGGAAACTAGCATGAGCACGCAATAAATTCACTCCGGAAATCGTATCAACGTTGATATTCGGATTAAAACGTTATTCGGAACAGTCGGATATTCCGAATCGGAATTAGCTGCGCAGAATCGTTTTGCGCATCACCAAGTCTACAGGCAGCGTCTGATTCCGAATATTTTCTGATTATGCACGATCTGCACATGCGCATAATCATTTCAACTACTCAAGTTCAAATATAATAAAGTACTTTTTATTCTTTACGTGTAAGTTTAATTGCCACTGCAATTATGCGTACTTTTATGTGTGCTTGTGTACTTTTAACTTTTCAAGTAACAAAATATTAACTATTAGTCATAGAATTTAAACGTTCAAATATGTACAGTTTCGAACTCGATAACGAAATAAAGGAACTTGGAATATTGAACATTTGTTTTGAATTAATTACTTCCGTGTACGATACTAGTGGATGAACTCAACAACTGGAAATTTGCGAGTATTTTGATATTTTGAATCAGTTAATATTTTTATATTCGGAATCAGTGAGTATTTTGATACGCGGAATCAGCGAGTATTTTGATATTCGGAATCAGTGAGAATTTTGATTTTCGGAATCAGTGAGTATTTCGATATGCGGAATCAGCGAGTATTTTGATATTCGGAATCAGCGACTATTTTGATATTCGAAATCAGCGAGTATTTCGATATGCGGAATCAATGAGTATTTTGATATTCGGAATCAGCGAGTATTTTGATTTTCGAAATCAGTGAGTATTTCGATATGCGGAATCAACGAGTATTTTGATATTCGGAATCAGCGACTATTTTGATATTCGAAATCAGTGAGTATTTTGAAATGCGAAATCAGTGAGTATTTTGATATTCGGAATCAGCGAGTATTTTGATTTTCGGAATCAGCGAGTATGTTGATATTCGGAATCAGCGAGTATGTTGATATTCGGAATCAGCGAGTATGTTGATATGCGGAATCAGCGAGTATTTTGATATTCGGAATCAGTATTACATTCCAAATCCACACATCAGTAGACGTTACTGGGTCATCATTGCCGTGCATAAAGTTTTTTTGCAAGCCCTGTAAACGACTTAACTGGTTTCACATTTAAAACAGTAGATCGCGTATTGTACTTCATATGCCGATTTCTTGCTGCTACCTTGCACCAGCGAGGTTGTTGTCATTCACTTCATCAGCACGGGTCGCTTTACACTTTAGAGTTAGCCAAGTTATGTAGAGTAGTGAATGTGTGTATCTTGAGTAGATGAGTGATATTGCTAAATCCGTCAGTTGCCTCCGCTGGAAACTCGTGAAATAAAAACTAAGCAATTCCGTTTTGGCATTCTGTGTGGAACAATCATAAAGATAATATCTTCTGCTTTGCAGATGCCATACGACTACTTTCAGCGCAGAAACAATAACGCCAGCTGGCTGGATTCGCTATACTCTAACCTCAGTATTTTGACAATTCGGTGCCGCCCGACCCACCTACAGCCTGCGCCTGTCCCACAATGCCGATGTAGGCCGCTGAGACGTTTGTCGCGCGGAATTACAGTGACCACGGGCGTGAACTCCCACTTCCCGGCCAGCCGCGGTAATCCCGTGTAAATCATTCGAATTAGTGTAAACGATGCGGCGCCCTCTTTTTTATATCGAGGCTAATTTTCGTCTGAAAAGAAGTTGATGACAGAGGAGACTGCGAACACTAGTGTTTTTGTGGGACAGTTAGCGAAATTAAGGCATTCTCATTAATATTTCAATTTACTTAAATCTGCAGTAACTCCATTTAGGTGACTTGTAGATACACTGCTGAGAATTTTCTTGTAGCATCTGTTCAACTACAGTTAAACATACAATAGTACTGACTATTTTCTCAAACTCCCTGCCCTTGTAGCGTTCGTGGCGGCAGATACTGGAACTACTTCGATTTTTGCCGTTAATATCGAGCACGCTTTAAGTAATTCAATGTCTGCGGAGATGGAGACCAAGCCGACACCTATGCACTATGATAAAAAATAATTTCCTGTTCAGCGATAAAACCATATTTTTTCGTTGTTTATTTAGCTTTTATGAATTATTTTTCCAGTCAGCCACCCTTTTTTACCAGACGCTTTCTTCACTTTTAAACTCCAGACGATCCAGTTTAGTGCCAATTCCTTCATGAATATTAACATTTTCTAGGTTCTCTCCAATTTGTAAGAGATCCTGTTAAGCCGAAGATCACGAGTTTCCGTTCCAATGATTTACACTAAGTAAAACCTGCCTTTCAAACTTCCTTCAGCTTGGCAGATGGTGTTCCAATATGTCTTGGTAAATTGTCAGTCACGAGCTAAAGATTTTCTAGGTTTTCACTTGGTATCCGTTGAAGTTACTCTTTACCGGATAAGAGTATTTTTAAGAATTCTTTCTGCGGTTCCTGCAGACAAGTTTCGGATGAATGAATATGATTCCTGTTCCGTCTTTGCTAGTTCATCAACCTGCTCATTACCCACTTATTGTCAGTGCTAAGGTATCCAAATTAACTGGTTCAAAGTTGAGGTGTGAGGGCAGACTCACACTACTTTAAAATTATATTTCTGTGTTTACAAACCCATGATAACGGCTTGGCTGTCCTACCTGCGATTTTCTCATTGACATAGGCACAGTTGTGTGCGTTCCAGTACTCATAAACGCTTCCCTGATGTTGTTTTACTGTAGATTCCTACGCCTACCTAGATCGGCAGCTTGACATCCGTCTTTCTTCATGAAACTGGCGTGTCGACAATTACGAAATTCGGAAAAGTGTCCGATCTCAAAAGTTAACGGTTACAAAAACTATTCTGTCGATATTTTCAAATTATGGGGATGAAACTGGGAGTGGACCTATATATCGTTTTTTTCAGAAATCAATACGGTCGCAACAGTACGCAAATAAGTTGACAGTTTCTGTGTCTTCTGAACAAAAATACAGAAAATATTCTCTTATGTGCTTTACTGAGAAACAGGTTCGGATAAAAAGTTTCAAATCGTAACTGTTACAAACGATTTTCCTTGTATAGGTGGTCAATAAACACATTTTAATTTTTTGATTCCAGCCTGTTATTTTGAAGAACAGCTACTGTCCAAACTAGACGTATCAAGATAATAAAACACACATTCACTCAAAAGATGGGTTATTTGTATTTCAGCTTATTCTTTAATTAACTCCTACGCATTCAATAAGCAATAAACCTTGAACTACAAAGCTACAATTCAGAACGCATTACTTAACAGTCACCCGAGTCTTTGTATCGCTGTAGACTACACACACAACCCCGGCATTAAACTCTCTTTAGGAACGTGTTATCCTGGTCAGTGACGGCTAACGGCGATCACAATACGAGAACACGAAAAAAAATAAACTCAAAACACTTTCGGGTATTATCACGGGACGTATCTTTAGCACGAATGGAGTCCTAACGACGTTTTAACACCGTAGAGTAACGGAGCACAGATTCAAATGTGTATCATGAAGGTTATATTAAATACCGATCAGTCCGGGGTCACGCAGTTCCGATCTGTGGTTACTTTTACATTTGGTGGAGTATATGTACTGTTACATGTGTTAGTTGTGGGAACAGATTCAGTAAGTACACACTGCAGCGGTTTCTTCTTCAACTCTGTCGTCATTTTTTAATCCTATCAATACACTTTAAAGAACTTTTCTGTTGTGTTCTTATATTAACATCTATCATGTTTTAGGGCTGGTTGTGATGCTGGAATTTGCGCGTCGCGTGATACGAGTGCACAAATTTTACATTGGTAATTATAGTTTGTTTTATATTAATTATAGTTTGTTTTATCAGTTGTTTTATATTAATTTGTAACACAGCTGATTTCACTGAACATGTGTGTGTGTGTGTGTGTGTGTGTGTGTGTGTGTGTGTGTGTGTGTGTGTGTGTGTGTGTGTGTGTGTGTGTGTGTGTGTGTGTGTGTGTGTGTGTGTGTGTGTGTGTGTGTGTGTGTGTGTGTGTGTGTGTGTGTGTGTAAGTAGTATAAGCTAGAAGGGCGTTTTTTTTAAATAGAAAAAGGATTAGACAAAACATGGATGAGCTCCATAATATATCATAGCAGAGAACCAAAGATTGAAGATTAGTAAGAAAGATTGGCAGAAAACAAATAAATTGTATTGAAAGGGTCATTGGAGAAGACTGAAAACATAGTTATAACAGTCAGTTGAGTTAAAATCGTTATAACAAAAACAGTTCACTTCAAATTACGCGGTCCTAAGTACATGTGACCCACTCGTTAATACAGCACAAGTAACTGTTATCGAATAGGACTATTTGAATTAGGCGATAAACCAGTGACTCGAAGAACAGTTTATCTACCAGAAGGGAGACTCTCAGTTACCCTTAGTTCGAGGGCGTGCCCGAGGTAGAGGCAAACATTTTGTGTTGAGTGTTCTGGATTAGACATCTTCTTGAACTCCTTATTTTTGGCAAACCTTAAATTAACGTATTAACGTAAATGTTCCCAAATCTAGAAGCAATAAAACACACCCACCAATGAAAGCTAAACACGACAAAATATTTATTCCCTAGAAATACGGCTGTACAGCGGAATGTAGTTAATTACGTTTATTTACACGCAAAGACCCGAAGTTCAGCAATACTGTACAACACGGGCAGCGTTCTTGCAAATTACCGGAAAGTTAACCGCAGCGCCGGTAATTATAATTATTACAAAACCACCGCCATTACCACTTGCATAACCGTAACGATCCGGCTAAAATGTGCGTCTGGCACTGTAGATAATACTATTCGTTTCAGATCGCAGATGTGGCAACCTCTACTTGGGTAACAATCTGTGATCGTTACAGTTCAACATATCACAGATCCGTACCTTTACGCACCTCGGGATCGTTTCGCACATGCGCGTTACGCCACCCACGTGACCTAGTTGTCTTTGTTTTGTTCAGTGTTGTGTTTTAGTTTTTAATAAACATGAGAGTCTGGCGCGAATAGGTTCGTTGACCTTCCTTTGTGTCCTACTGGGTGTGTGATGAGGCCAACCCAAAACAGAAATTAGGTTAACATTTAAATATGTGTATTCAGAAGTAGCTACACGGCCGATCTGTCAGCTTATAGGCCTAAGTATACAGAATAACCTTTAAAATATAGATAATGGGCTAAATAGTAATTGACTTTTATTAAATAGCTTTTATCCTGTCGCAGCCTTTCTGTTTTTAAAGTCTTTGTGCAAAGATGAGGATCCTTAGACTATTAATTTAAAAAAAAATTAAGAATTCTTTGTAGCGGTCAGAATGTAGGGAAAATAAAGAGGTTGTCGACCGCTTGAAAAGTCTTTACGGCAAGTGAAATCTTCACGGTACTAATCATTTATTAATTTTTTCCTAATGTAGACTATTATTTACTTTCAAGTAGGGGTGATAGTGACTTCGAATATATATGTAGTTTCGGTGGTCGATGTGGCTAAAGCACCGGGCACATTGCTGTGTCTCTGAACTGCGTACATAAAGGTTCTTAGTTCGAGCCGCAGATGCTTCCGTTGCACTCTTACCGTTAACAATGATCCCTCGTACTCTCATTAATCCAAGTAACATAAAGTACGGACGTGAAACAAAAAAAGTGTGCGTGCGTGCGCGCGTGTATGTATAGTTTTTGCGCGTAAAGATTTTATATAGAGCCAGTAGACCTCTTCAAAAATTCAGGTATTCATGTCCTCCAAATCTCGAACAATTTTATAAATCTAGTCCGGATCAAAACACAAAAAAAAATATTTGATAGTTTTGAACAAGCACAAATTTATAATATAGTAACAATTCGTGGGCAATATAAAGAAGTCATAAACATTAATCATTCTGTTTTGTTGGTAATAAATTGTTTTCCCGACTTTCAAGCTTACGCTTCACACCAACTTAAAGATTTATTACGTTTTTATAATTCTGCTATAGAACAGCATGAGTTTTTTCCAGAAACTAACCTAAAAGTTTTTATATAATCGCATCTGTATTGTACGACGAGAGGAAAAAGTGGTAGAGCATTTCAAGCAGAGCAGGAAAACGTGATGTTCAAACAATACTGAAGACACAGTTCATGTCGCTATGTTGTTGGGAAGTGGACGGTGGATAGTTTGTTCTCGGAAACAATGCCATCACGTGGGTTAAGCTATTAGTCATACGTACAAGCTGTATAATACAGTAGTTTGTTTATTGTCTACGGAGATTTTAACGAGAAAGAAAGAAGTTTTGTTAAAAGTACTTTTTTTACATTCAGTCTACAATATTAATAATGGTAATTTTACTTTATCGTAAAGCCTTCAATATGGCAAGAAACAATTTAACGCTGTCATAAAGATTTTAACGTAGGAGTATAAATGAAGTTCGTTATGATCTTTAATTAATTAAACAAGTACCAGTTTAGGCTTCGGCTAAGTAACAATCAGTGAGCGGAAGAAAAGTAAAGCGACAGTAATTTCATAACGAAACATATAACTGCTGAAGTTTACATTACTTTAACAACTTTTAAATTCTGACTGACATTCTACAATAGGCTACTGACTAAACACAGTTTGCAATCAATTCTTTTAGTTATCAATGTATGAAGTAAATTTAAAGTTCCGTACGATTCGAGTCTTCTACACCAAAGAGGTTCAAGGTAGCTTAATGATGTTTCTCTTAGAAGGCCGTAAGATCCAGCGTTATATAAGTCAGTATTCACATTGTCGTTATGACTCGATAAATGGCAACAAAAAAAATTATCAAAAAACTTAAGAATGTTACCACCTACCCCGACTTCTGTTCAACATCCGCTTCTGTTCAATCACAATATCATACAATTTACGACCGATTTTGGATTTATTTGGAGTTATCAATTTACTACATGTTACTTACACACGATTTTTCAATTAAACTGAATAAAAACCATATCGACGGTGTTCTAAATTCCACCGCTCACAGCTTATATCAAAAACCAAGTTTTATAATCAAATTACAGAAGAGAGCTTTCAACGCTAGGACAGAAATGAAGTTCAAATACTTACATTTGTATTAATTTTAACGTTTCTAATTCATTTGTTTTTTTATTTAAAATAAGAGACTATATATAACGCTGGTGAAGGAATAAAGTTTAATAAAATAAAAAGTTACTGAATGCATTCAGCGCCATTTGTAAAACAAGAAATATGCGTAGGTTAGCTTAGTGCCTTGTTTTATAATAAATATTACATTATATAAACTTTTCTGATATTTCATGAGTAGGTCAGTGTACTTATTAGGATACTTATATGCGGCTACGAAAGGTTAGGTTAGGTTCAGAAATAATAATATATGATTATCTCCTTATCCTTCGACAAAAGTAAAGACGAACTGGTCATAAATTGACCGCGTCCTGGATATTACGGGTAAAGGTCGTATACTTAAAATATCGTGACATCTACGTTGCAATTCACTTAAAGAAAATAATTTATGAGAATTCCTGCACGAGAGTAATAATAAAACTTTACAGTCTACCTTTGAGAAATAAATTGAAATTTAAAAATGGTTATACCTTCAAATGGGTGCAAATGAAAGAATAAAATTTGAATTTAAAAGAACTTACTGAACGCAAGGACATAAGTGTGCGAGATAACTCACCTGCGGACAAACAAGATATTTTAAAAATTGTATAACTTAAAAAAACAAAACAATGAAAATAAAAACCACTTGTAATCATTTAGTAACAACAAATATAAAATAAAATATAAGCAGGAGATTGGTGTTGAAGGTTCTTTTACCACTGTAATTTGCAGAACGTTATTCTCTTTTAAATATTTATATTTTTCTAAGTGACTACTTCCTTTCGCTGGGTACGGGTGTGTTTTGCACGGGGAAAATGCAGTTTGCCGTCACGGAGCACTCTAATTTTTGTTTAATGATTAATAAAATGCATACCTCACAGCATATATTGTTGTAAATATCTAGACTGGAAATGACTAATTCTAAACAGCTGATTTCGCACAATAACTTCAATATCATTTCAATTGAGGTTATGTTTATTGTTCTTGTTAATTTTTAAAATGTGTATTTTTTAAATTTGTGTACTTTAATTATTTAATGTATACGACCTATACCAATTTTTGAATGCCAGAACCACAAATATTATATTTATTATTATACTTAGTGTAACTATCAAAAATGGGGTTATAAACTGATTAATTACTAAAATTCCTTATATAACCTAAGATATACAGTCTGTGACAGTTTCAGTTAATTTTTAAGTTGTGTACCTACACACACGCGCGAAATTTAATATGAACATAATTTTCAAGAGTTGCCCGAAACTAAACTAAATTTTTACAAAAATAATGAAATTATAATAGTGAAAAAGTATAAAGTCATGCCAAAAGTAGTCACTTATGTAGGCCAGTCCTGCACTGCCTAAGTTTGTTTTTTTGTATGTATTCATTCAAGTTAGAGTATTTATTAATTGATTAACACAAACAATAAGAACAAGTCTCAAAGAAAAACGTTTTTAAAAATCCAATACTTAACTAATACAGAGTGTTCACAAACTCTGGTTATTGTTCCTTGGCAAAACCGTGCGTGTATTTCGTTTCATTTGCCGTTTCTCTGGACAAATATAAAGTAGAATTTTTTTAAAAATTGTATTCAAGAATAACCTACTTTTCCAAATTTAATTGCAAATGTATATAAGATTTAATTTCTAAAAATCGCATACAAAATAATCGAAATATTTGGTAACTTCTCCACCTGTGCGTGACCATTTTTGTACTCTGTAAAACAATTCAACAACAATAGAACACATGCATAACATAACACGGAATTTACATAAACTAACATTTTAAATTAAATGTAAATGAAGTTTCGGCTATTCTTAAGTGTCGCCATCTGTTGTCCAGCGCTACATAACTGTTTTCCTGTATAAAAATTGCAATTAATGAACCTAGCGATAATTTGCTTTCATTGAAACATTCATAAATCTAGCTCGGATCGTAACAATAAGCAATTTCATGCACAGATTAAGTCATAGCAAGGAATTTTTAATACAGTAACGGTTCGCCGACAATATAAACAGAAAAAGCTCCACAAGTCGTTAACACTAATCACTCCGTTTTGTTGGTAATAAAGTGTTTTGTCTGATTTATAGGTATATTAAAGACTTTAATACGTAGATTAAGTATGAAGGCGAAGTTTAAAATTTAACCGAAGCAGACGTAACACGTGTAGAAAAGCGTTCAGGGAAAATATGCAGAGTTCATTTTAAAAAAACAACAGGCCTCGTCCTTTCGCCCGTTAGCTATTTAATGGCCATTTTGTTACAGCTGTTTTTACGAAAACAAAAGGGAAAAAAATATTTTTTTAATCATATTTTAGGGCTGATTGTGATGTTGGATTTTGCGGGACGCGTGATGCGAGAAACATGTTTATATTGGGAATATAACAGTATATTTGCGAGTCGCAAGTATCTTATTAAATTAATTATAATTAGAAATTACTGTTTCCGTCCGGGATCGAACCGGGGACATTGCGCGCGTGATAACCACTACATTACGGAAACTTCGAAGAAGTTTAACAGATTTAAGTATATGAAATGAAAAGTTAATTTAATTTCGGTAGTTATGTTAAAAGATCGGTTGTTTTATATTAATTCGTAAAGATCAGCTGATTTCATTGAACAGCTGATAGGCTATTATACGTTTTAGTTTATGTTTTTAAAAAACTAGCTACGTTAACTTATCGTGTTTTCGAAAAAATTATCGTAATGAAAAAATTAAAAAGGAAGAGAAAACATGATACACGATTATTATTTTTAGTTCAAAAATAGAAATTTTATCTTATACGCCTCTGAAAAGTTCACTACCGTAATTAGCGTTAAAATATAATATAAACTAGCATTTAACTTTTTAAAAAAATATTGTTTACACTTGTGGACACTTTCTACAATTATTCGAGATTTGATACACCTTTACTCGAGCGAATAAAAGGCAAAAAGCACGGCTGCAAAAAGCTTCAGCCGCACTTCGCTAGCTTTTGTAAAACAAAGCAATAAGAAATAAGTTACGACGCCATTAAAGTACGTTCCCTTTATAGCTATTCGCGTTAAGCGTTTATAAATGTAACCATAACTTATTACACATGGCGGAAATGAGAAATAACCTACCTATTGGTTTTTACAACAAAAAGATAGCGATAGATTTGCATTGTACTTGTTTTTTTATAAATAAATACAATAAAATGGAGTTAAGTTGTGGAGACAATTAAAGTCCATTTAAACTTTTCAGTTCTGTCCGTGCACGTGCCTTTGTGGTCCACTCATCGCCACAAAGGTAGCAAATTTTTGTTTTGTCCTAATTTATTGTACTACCTCCTAAAATATTTTGTCCCCGTGATCTAAGTTTATTTTTAGTGAAGATGAGCTAGTAGGTCGGCCATCGTGGTAACATCCAGACCTGAGACTCAAACGTCTGGAGTTCGTTTTCCGACGTTCTATTGTCTACGATTTTTGCCTAGTTACGCACGAACTGTCTTGGTTAGTGCTGTGAGTGTTGGATTTTGCTATAGAGGAATTTTTCCGGTGATATTCATGTTTTCATTCATTAATATTCTTAACCTACAAAAAATAAACACCTCTAGTTTTTAATATAAAGAATTTATAAAGATTTAATATAACTATATAAAAGTACTAACACTAACACACACACACACACACACACACACACACACACACACACACACACACACACACACACACACACACACACACACACCTAACACGATAAGTTAACTATTTAGCATAAATTATTTTTAATTATATGCTTAATAGTCTTATTTCAAAAATTCTAAAATAAGTCGTTTTCGTCCCGATATTCAGACGCCATCGGTGTTCTTTAAACGATATATCGATACATCGGAACATTGATGTTTCAAAACTTGTTCCCACCCTTAGTCGTTTTTATTCATTTTAACCCATATAACAACCCTCTCGCGCTAGCGTTCACCTTTGAACCGAATTAATTCAATCTTGTTATAAACACTGATTTTGGTTACAGCTTACACAAAAACGTTACTTACGTTTAATAATGGCGGCCGTTTACAAACCGTTTTATCTTACACGTTATTGAAATTCCGATATTACCATCGTAATCGGCGTTAAAATCCCCACAAATCAGCACTTTGGGTACACAGTGAACGCTAATCCATCAGCTGCAACGGACGCGCTAGAAACAGATGTGACATTTTAACTGCATTAACATAAATGATTCCGCTATCGGGCAGAAAGTCACAGTTCCGAGTTCCAGTGATCTGTGACGCATTATCTTCCCACAGATGTCATCACAGATCGCTCTTCCGACTCGTCCCACGCCGGTCCGTCCCATTGTCACACTCCGTGCCCCACCGTCCGTCGTGCACTTCACATCGCCTCGCTTTCAAATCGGACACCGTTATAAGAAATTGCTTTTATAATGGCGCAACATGTTTAACGCCCGATAGTTTTGTTTCAGGAAATGCTCTAAACGCTAATTGTCACGGTCGTTATGGGCTCGGGTTGCAGCGTGACCGAGTGCCCGTCACGAGGATCGATGACAGAAACGATCGCCGAGAAAACGCGTGCGTATCAACATGTATCATGTTTTAGGGCTAGTTGTGAAGTTGGATGCGAGTGCACAAATTTATATTGGTAGTTATAGTAGGTCTATAAAAGATTAGTTGTTTTATATTAATTCGTAAAAATCAGCTGATTTCACAGAAAAGCTAATAAACTATAATACATTTTAGGTTATGTTGTTAAAAACTAGCTATAGTAACAGATCAGTTGTTTTATGTTAACTGATTTCATTGAACAGATGATTGATAAACTATAATACATTTTAGGTTATATTGTTAAAAACTAGCTACGTTATAGTAACAGATCAGTTGTTTTATGTTAATTGGTAACAATCAGCTGATTTCATTGAACAGATGATTGATAGGCTATAATGAGTTTCAGGTTATGTTGTTACAAACTAGCTGTGTTAATTTGTCGTGTTTTCGAACAAATTATCGTAATTAAAATAAAAAATGAACAGAAAACATGATACGTGATTTTTATTTTTGGTTCAATAACAGAAATTAGTTTTTAGTTAATCATGATATATTAACATTAAAATCATAATTAAAATTGAGTTATTCAGTGGCCAATAAAAACTACATATTTTAATAACAGCTGACTTCAATTTTATACGTTCTCCAACCTGTAATGACTTTAATGTTGTTAAAACGTGACGCTGTCTTCCTGACGTGATAGAAGCGAATTTTGCAAAGTATTTTTCTTCATTTCGTATTTTCTGAAATACTAATTTCACCGACATAATCAGCATTAAAATTACACATACTAGGATTCTAAACTTTCAAATTACAATTAAAATAAAAAAATTTACCTTTACCGCCGTCAAAAAATGTTTTAATCAACGGATTTTGAAAATTCAAAATGATAATTAAAGAAGTTTTTAACGCTTTGTGTGTGTGTGTGTGTGTGTGTGTGTGTGTGTGTGCGCGCGCGCACGTGTGTGTATGTTTGGACTATAACTATAGAAATTTTTATCAGATATACGAGCACCCCATAACAATCGATTTAGCTAACAATTTTTTTTAGCTCAACGAAATCCGTTTAACAGTTCCAAAATGACGTCCATTCTAATTCTCGGTTCGTTCCTCAAGGAACTGTTTTCGTGGAAATAATCCAACGCGTTAGCAGATAAAATCACTTACAGCATCAACAAATTCCTTTTATTATTCCATGGTACTAAAAGTCCTTGATGTAAGTAAGGCCTTCCTCGCGACAGCTTTCCGGTATCGTCTTTCTCATTCACTTCCAAGATCCTAAAGATGAAAAAGTTTTTTAACACGTAGGCTATCATGTTTTAAAGCTCGTTATGATTTTGGATTTTGCGGGACGCGTGATCGGGACGCGTAGTTATATTTAAAGATCACTATATTAATTATATTATATTGTTTTATATCATTATATTAATTATATTGTTTTATATTAATTAGTAAATACCAGCTGATTTAATTGAACAGTTGACAGGCTACAATAAGTTTCAGGTTATGTTGTTAAAAACTAGCTATGTTAATTTGTCGTGTTTTCTAATAAATTATCGTAATTAAAATTTAAAAAAGGTAGAGAAAACATAATACATGGTTTTTATTTTTGGATCAATAACAGAATTTTTTCTTTGTCCCGTTTTGTTCTTCTACATCCTCACTTTGCCCAGATATCAAGTTCTTTTACACTTGTACGTTTCGTCTAAAAACAAATGTAGTTTTTAGAAACTGTATCAGTTGATAAGTTTCAGCACATCGCGCCTTACTTAAGAAAAGAAAGCAGAAATAGGTTTCCTAATCTTTTATGATGGTTAATGAGTGCTGTAGAAAGTGTTCACAATTCTGTCCGTACCTTACTCTGTACACCGCCAGATGGCAGTACTGTACGTGACTAGTACTCACATCCTACAATCTTTAAACAAACATCTGACTTTCTCCGTAACGCAGATTTGATGGCCTCTACCGGAAGCCACCGCGAAGCGTGACACAGATGCACTTCCTTAATTGTCACACATTGTTGACACTGTAGCGATCAGCTGATATCATCTGTTGGCTGCGTTTTCGTGCGACTCGATACGGTCGGGTCGCCAAACTTCGTGCATCTTCGTCGCCGGTCATCGAGTCGTGCTGCAGGACAGCTTCTTGAACAGAATTAGTGATAATCTTTCAAACTACATCTGATTCGTATGTTGATAGTTTCTGTTCATTGTTGAGTCCACGTGATCTCATTTAGGTTTTCAAATCTTTTTACAATACATTCATCATTAACAAAAACACTTTATTTCAGTTAATTCGGACATTAACTGAAACATTCTTATATAGAAACTAAACAGTCTAGTTTTTACTTTTGGGAGAAACCAATTTTTAAATGAATTTAAGGCTCTCAAGTAAACTGAAAAACCCAATAAGTTGTTTACTTTTGAACAACACACTTCCTCTGTTGAGTGATTTGTGACTCCTTTGGTCACATGTAACTTAACTTTTACTTTTGACCGCTCAATGTATCGGTATTGTTTGTTTCCGGTTGGCTTAGCATTTAACACCCACGCCCAATACCGAAGTCTCGAGAAAATCTTTCGAGCCGTTTCGAGAAAAACCACAAATAAAAAAAACACATTTCTCAAAAAATGCCGGAACATGTTTTTTTTACCTGAAAATAAGGTCTTGAACATTTCATTTCTGATACAGGATGATCTTCAATGCCAAAGCATCAAGGAAATCCCTCGAATAGTTTTGGAAAACAACGACAGACAATTATTTCTCGAAAAAATGAATTTCCCCGAAAATCTGTTATTTCATCAATGAGTTTCTGTTATCTCAAAAGCCCTAATGCTAAAGTTTAAAGAAAATACTTAAGAATAATTACTGAGACAAATTTTACAGTAATTTACAGTGTACGCGCGCGCGCGCGCGCGCACACACACACACACACACACACACACACACACACACACACACACACACACACACACACACACACACCAAAATGTCGGCCCAAAGAAGACTAGAACCGGTAAACGTTGGGAGAACTCGGCTCCATGACCCACTGGAGGATTGCATCACTGCAAGTAGACCGGAAAGACGAATAATTCATGGTTAATTAATGTAGATCACGCTATTTCCTGTCCCGGCCTGGCCGCACTCGCTGCGCACGCTCAGCAAACAGGCCTGAATCCAACCGGACAACGTCTTTAACAAAAACAACCAAATATCCGGATGTCATTACATCTGAAGTGGAATCTAGTTCAAACAGCTGACAACTGCCTTGTGCTTATATAACTGTTTGTGGTGACAGAACTGAGATAATACAGCGGTCAGCTGTATAACTGACGGTTCGCTGACGAATGCCGTAAGGGCAGATCACCTCGTTTTGTAATACTTGTTGTAGGACTATTATCTATGAATTATCCTGAAAATATGGCCTTAACCAATAAAAACGTATCTCAATAGCCCTGTTGCTATACTTTCAAGAAAATCCTTACAGCCGTTACTGAGACAAAAACTTACATACGCGCGTGCGCAAACACACAATTATTGATCGTTTATAGTCATACAATGAACTATTGCAGCGGCCATCATAGTAAGACCCAGACCCAGGGCTTTAAATTTGCAGCATCCGTTAAAATGTATATAGCTTGCGTACAGATTTAGCACAAAAATCGAGTTTAGTAATAGCTCGGCTAAATTCGTTCAACAGTTTTGTTGAACTTTATGTCAAACTCACATAAAACACTTTTTTGAATTCATACCTTCCAACGTCAGTATGGACTGGTTTATTGATGCGCCAAGAGTGCATAATAATCGGACATTAAACACAAAAAAAAAAAAACGAAACCTTTTATATGTAATTGTAATTTTCAGAACTTCCGATCAACAATAAATAGCTTTCACTAAATAATATAACTGCGACCGTAGAGAGAGTAATGTCCCACGTTATCGTATTACTTTGACCTTTGGTTGTGGAACACCTGTTCTTTAGCAAATCACGGCTATGTTTACTGTTACTTTATGACGAAGCGAAGCTGGGCAGATTTACAACTGCATCCAGTTTAAAATTTATTATTCGCGGCTGATCATAACTTGTGCGCACAATTTTCAACCCACACGCTCTCAAGAAAAAAAAATTCCCAAAAGATAAAATCGAGTCGGTTATCCGCGGCCATAACTTGTCACAGATTGTATCTGCACGGCTCCGTGATACACGAGATAATCTTCCGACAACTCTCTTAATTACCTCGGCTTTTAATATGTTTACGTTGGCAACACTGGATCCCGGCCGTTTCGGATTACCCCTTATCTACGACATCTCGGCTCGGCGGGTAATTGCGCTTAATTATCTGTCCAAGTTTGCGATGACGAGACCTTAAGCGTCCCGAGGACTTTAAGGATGAATGGCGTGCACGCTGTTTTTACGTGACTAAATAATGTACGAGGGTGGATTTGGATCTACGAAGAATGGAGAAAAAATTCTCGATATTGAGCGCTAAATACATTTTGTCGTAGGAAATGGTTTTCTAACGTATTTTCTCAAAAACTGAACGAAATATTTCATCAGAGCACCCAAAGAAAAGCTTTCTTCATCTGTGTATTCTTGGGTTAAATCTTTGCTTTGCTAAGGAAGGAGGGGGAGCTTAGATTAAGCATGCACACTCTGGATACCAGGCAACCTTCTTAGCCTTACCTGTGCGTGCGGAGCTCTGTATGTGTGGACATTTTATTTCCCCTAACTACCTGTGGGATTTTAATGCCTGGAAAAGAACCTTCAAAGCCTACTTCACCTCTTTTGAGTGTACCAGTCACTGTCTGCTATAAAAATATTACAAATGTTTCTCAGACCTTTAATGTTCTCAAGATGACTAAGCGAGTTGAGCAAAGATACTTTATGGGAACTGCTGAAGTCAAACTAGGGAGTAAAAATAGCATAAAAGAAGAGGAAACCGGGGTAGTAGGCCTATCTAACCCCAGTTGGAACCAACAAGCAGCGAATTCAGGGACGCTAGGTGGACCCACTCAACCTGCAGTAGAAGAAGTGGGAGACGGGGTTGACCTGAAACAATCAGACGTTTAAAGATGTAGTAACGTCTATCGAGAGTGCAGAATTGCAAACTGACAAGAAAGGAGATGGAAGCAAATTAAACCTAGAGGCAGAAGACCTCCCAAGGATGACACTGGATGTGAGAAAACACAACTCTTGTAGGTTTCGGTGAACGCGCTAACTGGAACCGTGCTCCAAGACCGGAGGACTTTCGGACAGGACCATTAATATGCTGGACAGAGGGCAACACATGAAAACCTGAGACTCATTACAAGGCATTATGGTCTGACGGTGCATATGGACAGGGTAGGAATGTACCACCTTAGGTAGGTTAAGCAGACAATATTGCCTAACATTCCTTTTAACAAAAATGTGCAGCAACACACACACACACACACACACACACACACACACACACACACACTTGTGATACTTACACTTTTTTGAAAATCTGATTTCACTACATAATCTGCCTATAGAAGAATTTTTAATTTTTCCGCTACACTGAAGATATAAAAATTAACATGACTACATTTAATTCAATTCTAATTTAACGTAGATTATGAAGGTGAAATCAAGACTTTCAAAAACAGTAAATATAAGGAAAAACGTATAATTTTTTTAAGATTTAAAATGGTTACCATTTTGAAACTGTGCCGGGATACAACTCTGTGTTATCAAAATCTATTTTTGCGCCAATTCTGCGTCAAATTGTGAACGTAAGATGACAATCGCGTTCATTTCAAAACCCCGGGTCTGGGTCTTACCATGATAGCTGCGGACATTTTTACAACCGCACAGTTGGGTCACCTTCGACCTCAGCGTTGTCCTGCCGTAAAGACAAGACGAGAAGGACAACTTCCGCGGTGCGGTTCCTCTCCACAGTTAAATCATCTCTGACCCGCGCAACAACGTCTGTCCACTCCCGCTCCTGCGCTCCGGGCAATGGGCAGTAAAGTGTCCATGGTCTGTTACACAGCGCGGTCTGTCCGTCCTTCAGTTCCTAGTATATCGCTTCTACAAGCAGTTTGTTTCGGCATTTTCCGGCACCTCCAAGCGTACATTGTGTTCCAGACAAGTTATTACAACTCTCTACGAACGTTCTGTACACAATCGTATCCTGTACATTAAATCATCGCTTTGTGAGGTTCCGTATTGTCTGTGCACGTCGTTTCGTTGTCGATGTTGTTTATTAGGTACCTTGAAATGCGCACCGATCCTGTACCGTAAATAAATTTTTAGAGGGAGTTATATATCTTAGCACTATCACGAAAAATTAAGTTCAATTTTTGAACTTACCTTGAACTAGTTGTTACTAAGTTTGTACATTTGTTTACAACATTTACAAGTTACAAACTGCCACCGTTTAAAATTAAAAAACCTCCTTTATCTAACATTATTTTTTTGGAAAAATTGATTTCACCATCGTAATCGTATCTGCATAAATTAGCATTTAAAAAATTCTACAAAAATAATTTAACGGCGGTCAGGGTTCTTTTTTGTAATTTTGTAAAGTTTAAAATTCCAATCCGTGAAGCTTTCAATGCTGATTATGATCGTAGAATCACATTTTAGAATCGCTGTAACTTAAACAAAAATACTGTTGAATATTCGCTTCCATCACGTCAGCGAGACAGCTGCGTAACGCGACTATTTAATGCTTTTAAACGAATGATGTTGAAATAAATCGGTCAGATATAGCCTATTCTGTATAATTTATAAAATCTCTTTTTAATTAATCTTACTACGTACGGTTATACTGTACTGTATTTACAAACACCTTAAAGTCAATTTTATTTTTGTATTTACATTCTAATTGAAAATTAAAAATCTAATTTCAAAGAGATTTTAACGACTATTAAGATAGTAATTCAAAAACGTGCAAGAAAAAATGTTAAGGTTTTTTAAAGGTTTGGACTGACCGCCACTTTGAAACGAATTGAAAGGATTTTCTTTGTAACAAACGTGGCCAAGTTGATGTATAGTCAAATACGACATTTGTAGCGTCTTAATAAAATCGTATCAAAATTAACCTCCCTCCACACACACGTATAATAAAATATAAACATTTTAACGATTTTTAAAATGTGCTCTAAAGAAGTTCGACGTTCAGTTGAAGGTCTTACCATGGTGGCGGTTCTAATAGTTCATTTTATAATGGAAATTCACTAAACAACACGCATACTTCTATAATGTTTTGAGGTCGTCCAGAATCCATAAAAGCGTATTTTTTTTTAAAAGATGTTCGTTTAAGACCAGTTTAAGATTCATTTTGATCACGTGATCAAATTGTAAAGCCAATAAATTATGTGCGAAACGTTTCATGCCAGCAAAGCAAATTAATAAACTAACCCAGCTGACCTTGAATTTCACAGGCCTTTCAGTATGCGGTTTTCTCACTTTCGCGCCCTCTTGGTAAACATCGACAAATAACCACGACCCCGCCATCCCGACCACTCGCTCATTGTTTACAACACCTCGGCCCCATCTCAAGGACCTTGTGACCTCGGGGCCTTAACGTCGATTTGTTCTATCGGTCATTACAGAATAATCTGCCTATTATGTTTCCAAGGCAACAATAAGTGAATTAAAATAAATACCTGCGTTTCCTGCACGCTACAACTTGACATTGAGTGGACTGTTTGGAGTAATTTCTCACCGATCCGTGCACGTGGTCTACACAAGACTAGCAAGTGTACACGTTTTTGTGAAATAAAAATATTTTTGTCTTGGAACAAAAATTGATTTAGTAAATAGCTTGGACACAGCGAAGTCCCGCCAAGACAGCAAAATCTGGCCAAGACAGCAAAGTCTGGCCAGCGTTCATTAAAATAACAAAATATCCGTTATTAGAAAACATCCACTGGAAAATGTGCTGCTGGAAAATAGTAATATTTAAAGAAAATGTTACTGGACCAATTTCATCGGTAATGGTATGCTCTTCCTTCATGATGCGGTCAAATTTATGGCAGGTCTTGCCGTTCTGTCAGTATTACAGGAAACAGTGAACAACTACATTCGCCATCGTTAAATCAGAGGCCGCCGTCTTGAAACGGAAGTGAATGGAAAAAATATTTCACAGCATTCGGGGTTTATACAAGATAACGTTTTACCAAACAACAAACAAAAAACCACATGCCGAACGGAAGACTTGATACATTTTTGAAATTTAAATACTTGTGCCGAAACGATAGTTTAGGTATGTTATTAAATTTTAATTTTTGGAAATTATACTTTTTTAAGTCATCCAATAAAGTTTCTTAAAGTATTTTTAACGCCGGGTTGGCGCCGCAGCGATAAGGAAAGTTAGATTAGTAAAACCACTAAATATAAACTTACGACTTACTAGAATGATAGGGGCCTAACCCTTATTAGATATGTGAGCGCTCGCTGCTGATTGCGGCAGAACGTTCAACTACACTTAAGTAGATAATAGTGCTGTATATTTTCTCGAACGTCTTCTCTCCTGTTCTTGCAGCGTTCGTAGCGGCAAATAGTCTAATTACTTAGACTTTAGCCGCTGATATCGAGCACACTTTTTATGATAGTGGCTGTACTTCTAAACCGCTTATATTAAATGGTAAAAATGTCTTTTTTGTTTGTATGTTTTATAAAACACCGAGAATTCTCGGGCAATCTAATAAATAACTACAACCATTTCTTGCGGGATACGATTCTTATTTGATTACAGAGTACAGTACCACAATAATTTTCTCGTCGCAATCAAAACAAAAAGTTAGTTCAAGGGCGCCCTTCAAGAGCTCGCTTAGATATCAAATATGGTATTTGTTCAAAGATACAGTCTCTTCGCCAAACGTTCTTCTTATTCAAGAAAGCTGCTAAACACTTCTGGTAAACATGTTCTCAGAACCTAAACAATCACAGTGTTGTGTTGGTAAAGTCATCGAAGCGGTATTTCAGTTAACACCTCAACAGTCGTGCCGAACGTTACACATTAAATTATAACTTTTGCATGTGACTGTAACTTACGCGTACATTCACTTTAACGTGTTAATTTTAATATGCAAAAACCCATTATGAAGTGATACACAATTACAAAATATATTGAACCAAAAAATACAAATCATGTATCATGTTTTCTCTTCGATTTTATTTTAATTACGATATTTTTTTTTCGAGAACACGACATAACCTAAAACTTATAGCCTATCAGCTGTTCAATGAAATCAGCTGATCGTTACAAATTAATATAAAACAACTGATCTTTTACTATAACTACTGTACCTAGTTTTTAAAAACATAACCTAAAATTTATTATAATCTATCAGCTGTGCAATGAAATCAGTTGATCGTTACAAATTAATATAAAACAATTGATATTTACCTATTACTACCACAACTAGTTTTTTAACAACATAATTTAAAATTTATTATAGCATATCAGCTGTTCAATGAAATCAGCTGATCGTTACGAATTAATACAAAACAACTGATCTTTAACTATATACATGTGCGCTCGCATCAAGTTAGCTCAAAATCCAACATCACAATCAGCTCTAAAACATGATACACGTTAAAATAGAAACCACTTTGCCACAAAGTATAAAGAAACTATTTTGAAATGAACAGAAACAACGTGAAACTATACAAACTACTTTACCACGAAGTGCATTTCAATAACACACCAGCTAGCGTCTTCAGAGTGATACCAGAAAGGTTAGTTTGTTTACATTTTGTGGCAACCTTTTTGTAAATAGTTACTTACCGCCCAAACTTAGTAAACTTACTAGATGCCATTGTTGCAAACTTTTTTCCAAAAAGGATCTACTTACGAACACCGAAGAAAATGTTAAAAACAAGGCATAAGAATATATTTCGGAAGGATTTCGCGACGTTTTTCTTGTAGCAAAACAGAATTCAATAAAATCTCAGATCGAGCCACCGTGAGGTGCACCTGAGAGGAGC
Organism: Callitettix versicolor; assembly: GCA_022606455.1. Lineage (NCBI taxonomy): Eukaryota > Metazoa > Arthropoda > Insecta > Hemiptera > Cercopidae > Callitettix > Callitettix versicolor. Next base: position 40,228,340 of record CM040184.1, read on the forward strand.
GATCGAGATTGAGTTGAAGTTAATGAAACGATGACTTTTTTCCCACTGAGAGCGATATTTCCGCGAAATATAAACCCCCCTCACAAGTGGCATAAACTCCGCCAAAAATCGTCTTCGTTAATTAACAAAATCTCATGAAAAAATCGATCAACATCTTATCTCTTCTACTGAAAACCGTGTTCTGTCGCTGATTTGTTCAGCTAGCACGGCAATTTTTTCGAATTCGGAAAAACCGACGGATTCGACAGAGCTAAACTGCAACGTCAGTGGGCGACAACAGGCAGTGAATTTACAGATCTGATCCACAGAAATACCCGAAAATGAGGTCCAAAATGTACGTGTATGATTACCTATTTTTGTTCTTCAAAAGACAAAAGATTAAAAAAAAAGGTACAGTCATTGGGACTGTCGGCAGAAGAGTTAGCTTCTTATATATATATATATATATATATATATATATATATATATATATATAAAACGTCTCGAGAATATATAAAAACAAATCAAACGTGTTATTACTGAATATAAACCGTAGTCTATACCATTGAACTGTTGCTGCTGGCAATATATACAATGTACACATTATCATTACATGCGCGCGCGACGAGAACATGAGAAGAAGAAAAGTGGAGAGAAAAAGGGAGAGAGAGAGAGAGAGAGAGAGAGAGAGAGAGAGAGAGAGAGAGAGAAAAGAGATAGAGATAGAAAGAAGCATGCACTTGTATGTGCATACAAACACAAAACATACATACGCACGACCAACTCAGTCGGAATCGGCAGACGAAAGAAAGGAGAAGAGCTGAGAACTGGAGGGGGTATGTGTCATACTTCTCCTACTCGCGTTACTTATGCTTCGTAAGCCTACTCGATAAAACCGAATCACTTCATGGTGACAAATACAAAGTGCACTAACGCTTCAAAAACCGCCAGTCATATCTCGATACGTCGATTTCTTCAGTATCTGGCTAAATGTTTTCAAAACCTTAGGAAGTCTGTAAACTGGTATATCAGACAAAATAAAATTTTTGCACAACGAAAAAACCGTTCATACTTAATTGTTCTCAGTCTAAAATCAGGACATCAGCCGTCTCTACTGGTACTGTTACTGTTGACGGTCGGTAACCCTGGAATGAAGGCGAGGTCTGCAACAGAATCAACGCATCGACAGATACAGCTGAAGAAAGGAGGCAGTAAAACCAGAAGACGTACAAGAAGTAATGAAGGCAATGATATGGTGTGTTACTTTTTTCTTATAAACAGTGATTTACAGTAGGCTATAAATATTACTACAGACCAATAACAACTAAAGACCTAAAAACAGTGATAAAATAAAATTCAGTACTTGTTTCACTGCACATGTCAAACGTTTATATTAAATATGACTAACAGAGCGATTCAGTCCCTACTTCAACTCTCTATTTGGTTTGCGTGTTTGTTACGCAGTTTTGGCCAAACGCACTGATCGATCGTTTTCAAATTTAGTATGATGGTACCTTGTATAAAACCCAAACGAGTATGTGTAGGATTTTTTGTAATTAACATTCATTTCAAGATGGCGGCCTCTGATTTAACGATGACGAGTGTACGCAGTTTTGCCCAAACGCATTGACCGATTGTTTTGTTATTTAGTACGAAAGTACCCCGCATAAAGTCCAAACGACGTATGCGTAAGGTTTTTCCCATTTCATTTCCGTTTCACAATGGCGGCTTCTGATTTAAAGAGTGTAGTTGCTGGCTATTTCCTGTATACTGGTACGGCCTACTATAATTTTGACCGTTCCACGAAGAAATAGCATAACATTTCTAATAAAGGTTGTCCAGTAACATTTTTTCTAAATATTACGGTTACCGGTTAAATTGGCGGGAAAGGTTACTAGCGCTGTCGTGGAGCGGTGGCCAGGCAATCAATTAAGAATATACTGCGAGCTCTACTGTTCTTTGAACTACTAAGCCTATTGTGATCTAGACTGTAATTGAAACCGTTAAAGACAGAGGCTGGCCTAGAATATTTTAATGTTAATTCAACATCGGTTCTAATGATTTGTCAAGACTTACAAAGACAAGAGAAGTACACAGAATGTTATTATTTAATGATACGTTAAACTGAAGAACGGTGAATGGACCTTTACAAACAAAACTAACAAAAAATAATTATAACTTTGGCAGACATTTTCAGGTTTCTTACAATTTAGCTCTGTTAAATTTTATAACCAGTTAACCTTTTCTCAGTATCGTTTAATGCCTGGCTTGTTAATTGTTACTACCCTTATGAGAGATATGTGAATGCTCGCTGCTGGTGACATCTTGCAGCAAAGTGTTCAACTACATTTAAATAGATAATAGTACTGTCTATTTCTTCAAACGTTTTCCCCTTGTCCTTGCAGCTTGCAGCGTTCGTAGTGGCAGATAGTCCAACTACTTGGACTTCAGTCGCTGATATAGACAACGCTTTCAACATGTAGGCTATCATATTTTAGGGCTGGTTTCCATGTTGGATTTTGCGCGGCACGTGATGCGAGGAACATGTTTATTGTTTTATATATATATATAAAACATATATATATATATATATATATATATATATATATATATATAATAGATATTTTTATATTATATATTATTTTTGTGCGTAGCGTCTCATTAATTATACTTAAAAATTTCCTGAGTTTCCGTCCAGGATCGGACCGGGAACCTTGTGCGTGAGGCGCACGTCATAACCACTACGCTACGGGAACTACGAAGAAGTTCGACTGATTCGTATATAAAATGAATCGTTAATTTAATTTTGGTAGTTACATTAAAAGATCAGTTGTTTTATATTAATTCGTAACGATCAGCTGATTTCATTGAACAGATGATAGGCTATAAGTTTCAGGTTATGTTGTTAATAACTAGCTAATGTTAATTTATAGTGTTTTCGAAAAAAACCGTAATTAAAATGATGATTACATACAATAAATACAAGATTATTTCACAAAATACATGCAATTATAACGTTCAAGAAAAGAGAATAAAATTCTGTTATTGAACCAAAAATAAAAATCATGTGTCGTGTTTTCGAACAAATTATCCAAATTAAAATAAAAAGGTTCTGGTTTCTAATTATGATTTTGGTTTAGATGCAGAACTATTTAAATTTAAATGTATTGAAAAATAAAATTTTGGAATACATTTTGAGTTTTAATCCTCTTTCCATCGCACTTTATTACAGTATTTTATATTTTTTATTCGGAATAATTACCGGATAAAGCGAGTTCGGATAACCGGGACTCCGCTGTACTTAGTACATCGATACAGCTAAATATGTTTTCCAACCTTAACACACTATTCGATAAACAAAATAAATATCGAACCAGATCTTGTTGAAGGCAATCGAATCGTTGCAGCCGGCTTCGGTAGATTTCGTAACGTTCCGTAATTATACGAACCTGGTTTTCTTTTAATTACAGTGGCCGTGGATTAAATCCGAACCGACAGATCGGATGCTTTATCTGCAGAGCGCTGGTAGCTTATCGAAGGGCGTTATTAGATTACTTAATTAATAGTTGATTTTATCTCAGGGCGGGAGGGGAGGCGAGAGATTTCGTTATGCGATTTAATCTACATTAGAAATATTGATTGTTAAACAATAAATTTTACGCAGATTTTTTTAGAACTAACCATTACTTTCGAATATTTAATTAGCGAATTTCCAATGGAAAATGACCTATTCCAGCGGCCAGACCCGTAGCCTTAAAATAATTGTCAATCCTGACTTCCACATTTTTTAAGACTTGTGTGTGTGTGTGTGTGTGTGTGTGTGTGTGTGTGTGTGTGCACGCGTGTGTTTTAGCACGCTCACGTTCGCAATTTTAGTCCGATTCGATTCAAATTTGGCACAAACCTCGATTATGATTAACAGCTTGGACAAGCTCGTAAACCAGCAAAATTAGTTCAACATTTTCAAAAAGACGGCAATTTAAAATCTGTAAAAATTCATAACTTCTTTTGGATCTTTTCTGTTATACGTATACCAGAAAAGTATAGTAGCATTGTCTTCTATTGATATGAACTGCCAAAATAGACGATATAGTGATATTTAATATTTGCATGACCTATTGATAAAGCAGTGTCATTCATTATATTTAGGTTATTTAACACAATAGGCCTTACTTTGTTCTACTTTCGTTTTTAAAACTTTATGGTTCGTGCCAGCAAAACTCTATTGTTAGTTTTCAGGACCAACAGTAAATGAAATGCACAACCTTTGTAAACGGTAGTTTTGAACCGGTTAAATGAGTGTCTACTCGAATTGATTTGCACTTAAGTCATTCACGTTTCGAACAAACCCACTTCAATGAATTGACATTTCTCCACGGACATTTTCGGGGATTATGCGAAATTAATTTCTCTTGGAAAAACTTCACAGCGTCTTCTTCACTTCTATAAATATCGGGCAGTCAAAGGAAGTTCATAGTAATAGAAAATAATGGGCCCCGATTCGAACAAGTTACGGACTGCTACTAGCGGCGCCCTGGCAGAGGTTCGCTTATCGCGCGAACAGAGATAACGATAGATGAGATAAAGAATTACTACTTACAATCACGTGACTAGTTTTCTCACAAAAAGCGTATAAATTTACGTTTAAACGGTAGTATACTTTTCTGGTATAAGTATAATAGAAAAGATCTTTTCTTTTTGTCCTATACATTTTTGAAAATCTCATTTCACCCTCGTAATCAACGTTACACACTATAAATTAGCGTTACGCATTTTCAAAATACGCTGAGATTAATAGATTCAATTTGATGGCGGTCAGGGATCGTTTTCGTATTTTCAAAACGTGATTTGAAAGTTTAAAGAGCCGGTGAAATAAAAGTTTCAAAAAATGGGTTCAGGTAAACAAATTAATTTTGAAAATTCGCTTCCATCATGTGAGCAAGACAGCTGATTGTTTCAAACCCGATTTTTCAAGGTCACTACGTTTTCGCAGCTCGTACAATGAAAATATACAACGGTGACGTCACAGTTTATTTACAAACAATTGATAATGCCACCAATTACTGCGCACACTCCTACGCGTCGTTGCTATGGTCAAGGTTGGACACCCGACTCGAGTCGATGCCCCCGGGTTACGTTATCCCCGAAGTAACGGCAAAGTTGGCGCTGTTACGCTGTGTTGTTAGTGTATACCTTTCACTGACGCCGGCACCAAGCTGTTACGGAGCTACAGGCCTACATAGATAAACCACTAATTGCGCTCAGCTATTGCAATCTGTGACTAAACTGCAGGCCTGTGTTTTACTGGTCGTTGCAACGGCTTATTTACGATTCAGGTAGCACTGGAGATGAACAAAAGGCTAATCTGCGATTTACATGAGCACGTGATCTGCAGTTCAGCGAACGTTAAATAAACAGCGACATATAAGTTGCGCTGTTTAATGAACTTCAGCTGCATCCGGAACATTCAACTGGGAGTAGGACATGCGTTTTTCTTTATAAGTACAACGCATGTGTGAATCGTACCTTGCTGCACACTTCAACGTTAAAGCTCATGTGAAAGAAATACTTGCGTTATAACGGATTTATTATTGGCGAATAACCATTGGGATGGCTATTGGCGCAGCCATCACGGTAAGACCCAGACCCCGACTTTTAAATAACTTTATGATAACCGACTGATTCGTAACTTTATGAGAAATAATTCAAACTTCACTCGATATAGTTTCAGGTTAGGTTTACTCAAGTTGTAATGGATTGAACAATGATGACTTGTTATACTACTGCATTAAGCGCTTATCTTGCTATGGCGCTACTAAATAAAAAGCGAGGAAGACGAAAAAACTACTTTGTGTCCGATCATGGATACATAGGAGAAAGACACTAGGTGTAGATACCTCTATTATTAAAGAATTGCGTTTGGAAGATCGTGATTCAAAAACAAACGATTTTTAACAATGTGTATTTTAAATCTTAAGTGTTTTTGTAAGAATTAGTGTGGATATTCCACAAACACTCTGCTTTTTCGTCTTGTAGAATTAATGTTTTTACTGCTTCAAACGTCCGTGATAATTTCACCGTCGTTTGAGAAATTGTGTGCAAAGAAAGGAACGGAAGGAATAATGTGACACGAACAGGAAATGATAAAATTTTTTGAGATTATCCTTAAGAACACTAAAAACTTTGTTGAAGATTACGTTCAAAGATTCATAAAAGTTTGGTAATAGTGTTAGTTCATCAAAGAACAGTCAAATTTATTCCATGAAAAATCTATGATTAAAGAAATGTTACGTTTCTATGATAGTGTGATATGCCCCTTAAGACTCCGTGACAGTGGCAATAAAATAAATAGATACGAAAATCATTGACCAAGTTTGGAGTTGTATATTGCCCGTAGCGTGCTAATAAGCAACAGTAATTTTTGTAAAGCTCGGGTATTTTCGGATCGGAGCCAAGCGGGAGAATTAATGACACAAACCCGGCCATAGCTCGGACCGAAACACGGGGGGGACCAAAAACGTTTCCCTTTGATCATGTACTTGAACAACTAAATCTTTATTATTCTCTCAAGAAAACCTCGCTTCGATTTCATCCTTAACCGTGAAAACAGAAAACAATCGTCCAAACAATGGGCGCATTTTCCTGTCATAACTACGCATGGTGACGTAAAATAACAACTTAGGCAGTGCAGGACAGGTCGACAGATATGACTACTTCTTTTGGCATGCCTGACACTGTACCTTTTCACTATTATAATTTAATTATTTTTATAAATATTTAGATGCATGCAGGAAGGATGCACTCTTGAAAATTATTTTCGTATTAAATTTCTCGTGTGTGTAGGTACACAACTTAAAAATTAACTGAAACTGTCACAAACTATGAATTTGAGTATCGTAGGCCATATAAGGGACTTTAATAATTAATCAGTTTATAACCTTACTTTTAACAGTTATACTGTCTACGTATAGTAATAAATATAATATTTGTGATTCTGACATTCAAAAATCAGTATAGATCATATACATTAAATAATTAAATTACACAAATTTAGAAAATACACATTTTTAAAATTAACAAGAACAATTAACATAACCTCAATGGAAATGATATTGAACCTATTGTGCGAAATCAGCTGTTTAGTAGTAGTCACTTCCAGTCTAGATATACACAAGAACAATATATGCTGTGAGATATACATGACGGATTCAAGTATACGGAGCGTTCCGTGACAGTAAACTGAATTTTCCCCCGTGCTGTCAGGACACACCCATATCCTGAGATAAGAAGTAGTCACTTCAAAAATACATGTTATTCTATCAACAGGCTTGACAATGAAATTGTTTGAAATGTCAACACCTACGGCCTTGGATTTCCTTGGCATTTCCTCAATTCTATAAAAGCGACGGAAATGTTAGATTAAGTAATCATCGGCGAACAAAACAAATACAGCAATGCAGTTCCAACATGAAAGAACGCATATACAGAGTGTCCTAGAAGACTGGCTGCAGCTACATAATTTCTGATTTAATACATTGTGTAAAACGAAGTTTGCTTTTTAACATGCTACCGTAACTTTTCAAAAACAATGTCATTAATATAGTTGATGTTTTCAAGCCAAGGAAGTCATTAACACTCGTGTTAATGATACAAGAGTGGAATAACTGGAACAACCGTTGAGGTATTTTCTATTAATAACAGCGGCGGCAAAAATGACAACTATTCAAAGAGTTTTTACTGCTTATTATTGACATGGCTGTGTTTCAATTGGTTTGTGTGTTTGTTACGCAGTTTTGGTCGCACGAATTGACCAATTCTTTTGAAGTTTGGTACAAAGTTACCTTGTATAAAGCCCTAATGACGTATGTGTAAGATTTTTCCCACTCACTTCCGTTTCAAAATGGCGGCCTCTGATTTAATGATGACGAGTGTAGTTGTCGGCTATTTCCCGTAATACTGGCTGAACGGTAAGACCTATCATATTTTTTTTACGGTTACGGGTAAAATTGGCGGAAAACGTTACGAACGCGTCAGAGCGATTAATTGGCGATATACCAGTTCAACAAAATCTAAGTATAACAAAGAATGATAAAAATTTGCAAATTAATTTAACGGTCCAATTCCAGAGCCGAAGCCGAGGGGCATTAAGTAATTGAGAACCGAAATGGCAACAGTGTTCGCGGACCGTTACTGTCCTGTGGGTGTCGGGAGTGCTCACAACGTTGGAAGGCGAAAGTGAGACTAATTCCCGAGCGGAATGGAAACTATTGTTGCCGTGGGTTCAACAATAGGCACGTGCGGTCGCTTCTTGTACTAATTTAAAGCACAATACACTGACAATCCACACAGGCTGAGCAAACTTTAACAAAGGTGCGAGGAAAAAATCCCGGATATCGAGAAAATCACATGAAAAAAAGAAAGGACGCACAAAAATAATCTGAAGGTTTTTGGCAGTGAAAGTGCTGCCGAAGATCACTTTCCCCTATTCAACAACGCCCACTAATAAGAAAGTAAGGTAAAGGATAAATAGTTTTTAACTAATTTTTCATAAGTGCCCAGACCGCTTGTTAAAACCTCTATACCGCTTCGCACTGATTAACTACAGCCTGAACTTCACACAAACCGCTCGTTAAAGTCTCTAATACGGCTAACTTCAGATTAACTTGGTAAGTGAAGGAAGAAATAATGAGCTATTTTTATTGATCGTTTTACAGCCTGGTTTTCGAAGTAGAAAAATAAGAAAGTAGAAACAATAACTGTGTTTTACACGCGCAAGTTAGAACTTCGTACAAACCGAGTGTCGAACTTTCTTAAAACGATTTACGACGGAGTTAATAAAAATATCTTTTACATTACACGAGAAATCTTGTCAGAACAGCCTACTAACCGATCGTAAAACGCCTGGTGATGGCTGAATTCCCATAGTGATTTATGACTGTGGTGAAGTAAGTATATTTTTTATCGCTACTTTATAGAGTTTAATTTTTACAGCTCATATATAAATAAGCAGAACGCGATAAATATAATAAAAAGTGTACAGTACTATTCGAAAAAGTCAGAACTTTTTGCCAAATTAATAATTAATTGCAAATTAATAATAAATGTTGTGGAAAATTACATGAACTTTCCCGTATAAAAATTATTTCCTCCAAAAAATGCGACAAAAACAACAACGACCAAACTCATTAAATTAAGTCACGGTTTATTAAAAAATTTCTATTGAAAAATGAGCTTTTGGAGCATCATCGTGGTAAAACCCAAACCCGTAACCTTCACACTAACGCTGATCCTGATCTCTAGATCACTTCAGGCGCGCTCACTTCGCAATTTTAGTCCGATATGATTCAAACTTGACACAAAAATCGATTTTCTTTGGACAAGTTTGTTAATCAACATGTTTCAAAATGGCGATCATTTCAAATCTTTAAAAATTCGTCATTTTTTGTCTTGAATGTTTTAAATTATACGTAACTTTTTGTTTTTAAATACAGTAGGGTTTCGATAAATAATAAAAGTAACCTTCTAAACAAAACAAAACACTGTAACTGGATACTAAGCAAACATTGATAATCGAAAAGTAAACGATCCCATCATCTAATGGAATGAAATAGAAACACTTTAAACAGTGTCAATAAATTCCGACAGAGTGCATGAATGTTTCTATTAAAAGATAAACACTCTCAAATTATTTACGATAATACCATTCAGCGTATAAGTCGATCACCGTCACGTGAGTTTTTATATGGCGCGCGTATAAATACGCATAATTTTTTTTATTGTACGTAAAATTTGTATAATACATGATTACAGTTAAATAGAAAATTTAAGAATTTTACTACATTTTCCAAAACAATAATAAATAAAAAATTCTGTGTAATAACATAGTATGTTATTTTTTATCAATAGCCGAAAATACGTCTATTCTATCAGCCGTCACCCTAACGGTTAATCGAGACTCTAGTGTACGTATACATTTTAACTACCGATCAAAAAGTAATCCGGAGATCAGGATTGTGCGCTCATTTCAAAGGTCTGATGGTTGCTTCATTCTGACAGTTCTCCACCGTTTTTGTCTTCTTTTTATAAATCTTAACTTGTTTTTTTACCAATTTCCAAATAGAAAAAGTCACGATTGATTAACATTCCTATAATAAAACTTTTACCCAATCAGTGAGGATCACGGCGTATTAAGTGTACAGCGACTATTACGTCATCAATAAGCTACACCGCTTGTACAATATAGTTTGCAAATCCACTTAGTTAATTTGACGACCGAGTCCTACAAAACACCGGAACACCACGACCAATCACGTCTTCAGGATTTAATTTAACCAGTTCATTGAGGTTCTTGGAATCAAGATGGTGGCTACAACATATGTACAGTATAAACGATATGCAAATGATCTTGGGTCGGGTTTTGCTTGTTCGCTTCGTTTCATACTGTGGCGTTACTATTTGCTGCGAAAGATTCTCAGATAACAGATTCGTTAAAGCATAAGTTGGCTGGAATATCAACGTCTTCGAAAATAAATATCAACAAAAAGGTCCCTGTATTAATTAACAGCACAGTAGACTTTAATGAATTTTTAATTAGATTTAGATTAAAATCGATAAAATAAGATTTCGTTCTTGCTAATCGTAAATTTCGGACCCAAATGCGAAAATATTACGCAAGCGTTCTAACGATCCCGACCATAACAAATGACACACGCGCGCGCACGCACGCACACTGTACCTGGGCTTAAAAACATACACCCGCACCAAATTTTTGTTTAATATTCTTCGCGAAGAATTTGATTCAACTGGGCCGCTCGGCATTTGTTTTGTGCAGCTTTCTCATGCAGTTTTTACCAAAACGCATCGACCGATTGTTTTAAAATTGGTTACGAAGGTATTTGTATACATTCCGAACGACGTATGTGTAAGATTTTTTTCATTCACTTTCGATTCAAGACGGTGGCCTTTGATTAAATATGACCAGTGTAGTTGCTGCCTATAACACTGGCCGAACGGCAAGACCTACCACAATAGTGACCGCTCCATGTAGAGAGAAAGTAAATTGCCATTGAATTTGGTCCAATAATAATTTTCGTAACGGCGGAAAGGCTGCGCGTGCAGCGTGGCCAGACAAGCCGTAACCATAAACCGATTCAAGCAAATATTACATTACTTCTTCCGTGCGTAGTGTGATCGATGTTTGAAAACTTGTTCTGTTTAGTGGTTAATTTAAGGCATTTTTTTCTTTTTAATTGTTACACACTTGCGTAATTAAACTCGCAACTCACCGGTGGTAATGTAAGGCCGAATGAATGCCCTGTGCACTGGCTAAACCTTGTGGTTACACTACTGTACAGCCGTTAAGTTAAGAACATACTACGACGCCTACTGTTCTTCGAACTACCAGTTCCAGTTCTTACTCTACAAAGAATTATTTCGTTGTGTGTTGTATTGCGGTGTTCCAGTCCCACTGCGGGGATAACCTAACCTAACCTGTAGCGGGGTGAGTGACTAAGGTAAGACTGTGGGTCGTGGGGATCCCATCAAGGACTTCTGTCTGTCTGGACATTGACCGCGACTACTCTACTCGACACTACGCTCTTCCGTCTCCTTACACAGTGCAGACGAGCTTACTATGATTAGGCAACAAAACAAACAACTTGTAACATAGCTTAATTCAACACAGCTCTATACAACATAGCGCGTAGATCAATCCACGCTATACAATACAGCGCATAGCTCAATCAACGCTATATAACACAGGGGATTGTTATATAGCGCATAGCTCAATTCAACATATACAACACAGCGCTTAGATCAATCTACGTTATATAACATAGGGCATAGCTCAATTAAACATGGCTCTATACAACGTAAAGCGTAGATTAATCTACGCTATACAATATAGCGTGTATATCAATCCACGTTATACAACACAGCGTATAGCTCAATTCACGCTAGGTAAAATTGGGCATAGCTCAACACTATTCAACACTATACAACATAGCGTATAGATCAATCCACGCTATTCAAAACAGCATATAACACAATTTACGCTACTTAACATACGGCATAGCTCAATTCAACACTATACAACATAGCGTGTAGATCAATCCACGTTATACAACACATTCACACTATGTAACATAGAGCATAGCTCAATTCAACGCTATACAACACAGCACATAGTTCAATTCACACTATGTAATATAGAGCATAGCTAAATTCAATGCTATACAACATAGCGTGTAGTTCAATCCACGTTATACAACACAGCGCATAGTTCAAGCCACTCTATACAACATAGCGTATAGCTTAATCCACACATAAACAATATTAAAATATACACACAATATACTTATCTGAAACTACATACCAAAGATTTGTAGTATATTTATCAGACACGCTTATTTAATTAATTACATTAATTAATTAAATTTAATTAATCGTAGCAAACAACCATCACGTGGATGTAATGGAAGTGTGTAATTACGTCCAACATCAATTATTGTAAATGTTTTTGAAAATCCGATTTCACCGTAAAATTATCGTTGCCATTTGCAGAAATTATCACTAAAAAAATCAGTTATGTCATTTAAAGTTACAGGAAACATATTTCAAAATGTAAAAAAGCTGACCATATTCCAACGTACAAGACCTATGAAATGATATGTCAAACACTTTATCTTAACAAATAGCGGGCTAGTCTTATCGTTAATTAACATTAGTGTTATAGGGAACAGATTAAATTTGGCCGACAGGGGTCACAGATTATACACGAATATTTTCTCACTTTATCAAACAGTAAGAAATGATGTCGTACAAGAGAAACGTCACCGTTGTATCCTAACACGATTGTCTGCGCATGCGTTAATCAATGTGATCCTAGCGCTAATCAAGTATTACTACAGAACCTTTGAAAGATCGGCTAATCAGATGTCAGCTGTTAATGTGCGTCTCCTTAAAATCTATCACCAATCCTGTCCAGCGGCGTCTTCTCAAAGCGGATAATAACAGATACAGTTCTGCGCCTGTGCACACTTCATGATTCGACCGTTCTTTATCCACACAATCACTGCGCAGGCGCTGTGGCAACAGGTGGAAGGCACGAGAAATAATCGCTGCGTCAGCATCAGTGGAAACGGTCTTCGCGTAACGGCTTCATCCAGAGAACAGTTTCAACATGTATCAAGTTTTAGGGCTGGTTTACATGTTGGGTTTTACGTGACGCTTGATGCGATGGACATGTTTATGCGCGTAGCAAGTCTCATATTAAATTAATTATAATTAAAAATTACTCGCAGTCCAACATCGAATTGGGTACCTTGCACGTGTCAGGCGGGCTTGATAACCACTACACTAAGAGAACTTCGAAGAAGTTTGACTGATTTAAGTAAAGGAAATTAATTGTTAATTTAATTCTGGTAGTTATATTAAAAAAATCAGTTGTTTTATAATAATTCGCAAAAATCAAATGACTTCATTAAACAGCTGATAGGCTGTAATAAGTTTCAGGTTATATTGTTAAAAACTGGTTATGTTAATTTGTCGTGTTTTCGAACGAATTATCGTAATTAGGTAAATTGAAAAAAAAAGAAAGAGAAAACATAATACATGATTTTTTTTTAGTTCAACAACTGAAATTTTTCGCATCAACTTTGATTGACATTATAGAAACGTTGTAAACACAGTACATCATAAATCAACAATACGTTTTCTTCAAAATGTTTTTTATAGAACATAATCGGTTTTGTATCTCACAGTACTGATTTTTGGTAATACAACGATGGCTGTAATAGCTCATTTTTTAACTGGTATTTGCTCTTTAACAAAAATGTTGAAATTATTACGGAAATTAATATAACATGTATAATATTTCAGGGCTGGTTGTGATGGATTTTGCGGGACACGTGATGCGAGGAACATGTTTATATTGAAATATATCAGTATAAATAAACGTATTAAATTAATTATAATTCAAAATTTCTGTTTCCGCCGGGATTGAAACGGGGACCTTGCGCGCTTGATAACCACTACACTATGGAAACTTCGAAGAAGTTGATCGATTTAAGTACACGAAATGAATCGTTAATTTAAATTTGGTAGTTATGTTAAAAGATCAGTTGTTTTATATTAATTTGTAAGGAATTACTTCAATATAGAATTACAACAGTAAAATTCGACATACTTGCCTTCAATTGGGTTATGTGTCAAGTAAAAATTAGATAGGCCTATGTCTAATTTTGACTTTGCACCAGGTTAAGGTTTACATTATTAAAGTTCGTTCAAGTTGCTTGAATCCAACAAAGTGAACCAACTAACTTGATCGTGTAAACCCCCGCCTAAAGAAATGCTGATTTTGTTACCAAAAACCTACAGCGACCTCTATGTACAGGAACTGGTAGATTTATCCAGTTTCGGTTGGCGCGCTATTTACAAACGGAACCAAACGAACAATGGTTTCACCTGTTCACGGAGCGTGTAGACCTCGAGGGCGTCAACGGAAGTGGACAATGCCAGACAAGAGGGAAACGGAAGCTGCTGTGGACACAGCACGCACGTTTAGTAAAACCGTGGGTTAGAGGATGCATAGAACCAGCGTCCTGCCCAGTGGTCAGCGTCGGGGGAAAGGTAAATCGCTGGTATTTACAAGAGGATGATCAAACAGTTTCAGAAAGGTCCTTGGGAGTGTGTAAGTGATGCAGACATTACGACCAATTATAAGATATCAGGATCGGACAAGAAAGAAACACTTTGAGATGTGGTCAGCAGTATTCTATCCGCTTAAAGTAGGAAGTGATTTGCTCTTTGAAATATTTTGTAACTTGTTCAGTACTGAGATGTAAACAGCTGATTCGATTCTAAGCGCGAAAGCCTTCAAGGTCTCGCTGACGTGACAGAAGCGAATTTACGAGAGTATTTTGCTTTAACTTTTTGGAATTCTGTTTTCAACATCATAAATAGCATTAAAAACTGAATAAATTAACATTAAAAACTTTTCGAAAATAAGTCAACTGACCGCTGTCAAATTGAATTTCTTAATTTCAACGGATTTTAAAGATTCAAAATGCTAATTTATGCATTTTTAACGCTAACTGCGACGGTAAAACAAGATTTTCAGAAAAAATTCAGACAAAAAGTTATGAACTTTTAAAAGGGAAAATACGAAAATGAACCCTGTCCGACGTCAATTTATTTTTCCAATTTTCAATCGAATTTGAAAACAGTCAATTTAAGCAGATTTTCACGCTGATTATGATAGTGCAAAAAATTATATTTACTAGAAAAAGCCGCCGTTTTGAAACTGTTTAACTGATTTTACTGGCTAATAAAATTGTCCAAACTACAACTATTCGATATTTTGACCAAATTTGAATAAAATTGGACCCAAATTACAAACGTAAAAGTAGGCCTACTAACACGACAACCATTCCTGAAAAAGAACTCAAGTGTGTGTGTGTGTGTGTGTGTGTGTGTGTGTGTGTGTGTGTGTGTGTGTGTGTGTGTGTGTGTGTGTGTGTGTGTGTGTGTGTGTGTGTTTTAACAACCCCTCAAAAAAGTGATCTTAAGGTCAGGATCGGGGCTCATTTCACGGTCCCGGGTCTGGGCCTTACCACATTAAGGCTGCCCCAGTAGCTCGTTTTTCCAACGTAGTTTCACTAAAACAAATTGGGTTAAAAAATTTCTCAAACGTCGGTTCTTAAATTTTTTTATTAGCTACGAAATTTTCAAACGGAACAGAGAAAGACATTTATTGTGTTTTCACATGGCGGACACAAAAACGCTTCGCGCCTGCCTTTCGCCAATGTATTCTCCGCAACGGCCAGAAATGCAAATCACCATCGTGCCTCGTATATTGGCACCACTGCTGCGTACCGGCGTTGCATTGCAATGTTACACCGTGCGTGTCGCAGTCACAATAAAATGTTTATTAAAGTCGGCTGTAAATCAAAACCAGCAACGCCGAGGAATCCGAATCCTAAACACTTTGCTTCGGCGGAAGCGATGGATTTTTTTTTTTAATTCGCTTTAAAAACGTTTCAACATGGAGATCCGAATAAAAGATTTTTTTAACTTAATTTCCGTCATTTTAGGTTTATCGTACCTAGAAACCGACAATCTGAAGACTTTTTCCAGAAAATTACCTAAATAATTTGTAACAAAAACTTGAGCAGTGCGGGGACTGGCCGACAGAAGTGATTACTTTTGGCATGCTTCACTATAACAATTTAATATTTTTTTATAAAAATTTAGTTGCATGCAGGAAATGGCAAACTTGAAAGTTATTTTCGTAATAAATTTCGCGTGTGTGTTCAGGTACACAACTCAAAAATTAACTGTAACTGTCACAGACTATGAATTTAAGTATCTTAGGCTGTATAAGGAACTTTAATAATCAAAGTTTATAACCCTACTTTTGACAGTTATACTGTCTAAATATAAATACAATATTTGTGATTCTGGCATTCAAAAATTAGTATAGGTCATATACATTAAATAATTTAACTACATAAATTTAGAAAATACACAATTTTAAAATTACCAAAAACAATAAACATACGTAAATGTACTGCACGATGCGGAAGGAAGTACATTAAATAAGGACCCCGATATGTAAGTGTCCTGATTATTAACAGTAATTGTTTAACTGCTTTGTTTTGCGTTTTTGTTTAATTAAGTAGGCCTATATGAAAACAGCCGTTGTACGCAGCTGTCTGGGTATCGTGATAGAAGCTAATTTCCAAAAGTACTCACATTACCCTGTTTAAAATTCTGATTCCACCATCATAATCAGCAACAGAAATTGCATACACTAGCATTTTAAATTACACTAAAAATACGAAAACGAACCCTGACCGCCGTCAAATGTTTTAATTTCAACAGATTCCGAATTCATACGATTGTGAAATCAGATTTTCGAAAAAAAAATGTAAGAAAACAGTTATTTTTCAAAGATTTGAAACTACCGCCATTGTGAGACTGTTCAACGAACTTGTCCTTTCTTGGAGTTTACAGAACAGAAATTATAAAATTCAGATTATTCTTTGTGACTTGACGAAAACGTTTTTGGTTTTAAGAAAGTATAAATATAGAAACACACTACTCACACAACACCAGGAAAAACTGTAGAGACATGTGGTCCTTACCTGAAAAACAAATTATCTGATTTAATATCTTAACACAGTAACAAAATTAGAGAACAATTAACACTAATTAGCGCAGCAAAAATCACAGAACGCAGCTGCCTCCCCGATGCGATAGGAACCGACTTAAAAAAACGTAACAATCACACAATCCATTTTTTCCTATCTTACACATTTAAATTACACAGAAAATACGAAAATGAACCCTGTCCGAAGTCAAATTATTTTTCCAATTTTCAATCGAATTTGACAATAGACTAAGCAGATTTTCACGCTGATTACTACAGTGCAAAAATTATACGGAGCCGCCATTTTGAAACTGATTTTTACTGCCTGATAAACTTGTACAAACTATAACTGATATCGATAATTTGACCAAATTTGAATAAAACCAAAACAAAATGACAAACTTAAAAGTACTAACACGACAACGATTTTTGAAAAAATAATCAAGATATCAGGATCGGTATTCATTCCAAATTCTCGGATTGGGGGGTTCAACTTTGTCACACCCAGCGAAATTCTTTCAATCGTGTAAAAATGGCGGTCATTTCAAATCTTAAAAAAAACACCAAATTCCGCTACGTGATCGAGACGGTTACTGTTACAAAAAATAACCTGTTTATTTAAAAAAGCGACAAAATTAAGTCGGCAGTGAGCTTAGTTCAGACTGAACGAAACACGATACAATCTTGGAGGTGCATTCCTCCCTTCCGGGAGCAGGTGTCGGTACTGCACACAGCACCTGGCCCGGCTCGTGTCACCAATACATCCAGCGTTTAAACAAATACGGGTAACTTTGAGCTGACATATTGTAGGCGCGCTCTGTCTCTACGAGAACTGGCGTGCTAAAGGACCTGTCAATCGATGATGGAGCAAATCCGATGTCTTATTCATGTCAATCAGCTGGCATTTGCAACGATTTCTTCTGATTATACTGCGCAAGCGTGACGTGTGCATAACCTTTAGCAAGGGTTGGAATTCATATAAGAAACTAGCTGTATATCCGCGCTTTGCTATCACACGTTTTGGACATTTTACATGAAAACGGAAGAAAAAATGTTAAATTATAAAAAAACTTAGGCAGTGCGGAACTGGCCGATAGAAGTGATTTCTTTTGGCATGTATACTTGTCCACTACTATGATTTAATTATTTGTATAAAAATTTAGATGCATTCAGAAAAGCGCAATTTGAAAATTATTTTCGTATTAAATTTCGCGGGTGTATAGGCACACAACTTAAAAATTAACTGAAACTGTCACAAATTATGAATTTAAGTATCTTAGGCTATATAAGGGACTTTAATAATTAATCAGTTTAAAACCCTACTTTTGACAGATAATATGTTTGTGATTCTGACATTCAAAAATTTGTATAGGTCATATGTAATTTAACTACACAAATTTATAGAAAATAAAAAAATATAGGAAATGATAAAATTTTGAGATTATCCTTAGGAATACTGAAAGTTTTGTTGAAGATGACGTTCAAAGATTCATAAAAGTTTGATAATAGTGTTAGTTCATCAAAGAACCGTCAAATTTATTCAATCAAAGATCTATGATTAAAGAAATGTTACGTTTCTATGATAAAGTGATATGCCCCTTAAGACTCAGTGACAGTGGCAATAAAATAAATAGATACGAAAATCATTGACCAAGTTTGGAGTTGTATATTGCCCGTAGCGTGCTCACAAGCAACAGTAATTTTTGTAAAGCTCGGGTATTTACGGATCGGAGCCGAGCGGGAGAATTATTGACACAAACCCGGCCAAAGCTCGGACCGAAATACGGGGGCACCAAAAACGTTTCCCTTTGATCATGTACTTGAACAACTAGATCTTTATTATTCTCTCAAGAAAACCTCGCTTCGATTTCATCTTTAACCGTGAATTCCGAAAACAATCGTCCAGACAATGGGCGCATTTTCCTGTCATAACTACGCATGCTGACGTAAAATAACAACTTAGGCTGTGCGCGACAGGCCGACAGATATGACTACTTCTTTTGGCATGCCTGACACTGTACCTTTTCACTATTATGATTTAATTATTTTTATAAATATTTAGATGGATGCACGAAAGATGCATTCATGACAATTATTTTCGTATTAAATTTCGCGTGTGTGTAGATACACAACTTAAAAATTAACTGTCACAGACTATGAATTAATCTGTGAATTATATATCTTAGGCTATATAAGGGACTTTAATAATTAATCAGTTTATAACCCTACTTTTGACAGTTGTATAATAATAAATATAGTCTAATATTTGTGATTATGGCATTCAAAAATTGGTATAGGTCATATACATTAAATAATTTAACTACACAAATTTTGAAAATACACATTTTAAAAATTAACAAGAACAATAAACATAACATCAATTGAAATGATATTGAAGCTATTGTGCGAAATCAGCTGTTTAGAATTAGTCACTTCCAGTCTAGATATTTACAACAATATATGCTGTGAGGTATGCATTACGGATTCAAGCGTTACGCGAAAACAAACGTTTATACCTATGTTTTGTCAACAGCGACCGTACAGGTTTTCACTTCAAAAATACATTTTATTATCACTAACCAAAAATTAGTGCGTTCCGTGACGGCAAACTGAATTCCTCCCCCCACTGCAAAACATATACCCATACCCCGCGATAAGAAGTAGTCACTTCAAGAAAGAATAAAATTTAATTTCTAACGATTTTTTATCAAAACGTAAATCGGAGAAACTGTTTAGCTGGTATGGATGTTTAGCTGGTAGTTGTCGGACGTAATTTCGACCAATAATATAAAAGCCACAAAGTTTTGTTAATATATTTCTATCCGATACCAGCTCACCAACGCGGTTACTTCAAGAATATTTATTATTGCAACATAGCCACCGGACCACATATTAAAGTAATTAAAATTATGACTCATTTTCCCGTCTATTTACTCACCTCGTAAAGGCTGCCGCGGTTTACTTTACTATTTCATCTTCAGGCCGTATTAACAACGAGATCCGGAATGTAACATACAATTTGCAAGTATCGTTTGGACAAACCAAATTGTATCGTGTGTATTTTAATCGTGTAATTGTGTTTAGTGTTTGTGACGTGTTTTCAATGTTTTGTTTAACTTTTGTGACGACTTCGACTGAGGGATTTGACATTTTGTATTACGGCCTGAAGATGAAACAGTAAGGTTCGAAAACGCTACAGCCTTTACGAGGTGAGTAAATAGACCACTAGACGGAAAAATAAGTCGTAATCCTAATTATTCGAGTATATGGTTCATTTGTTTTCGATGTCTGTTGCACGCACATTTCTGACAACCAAACAAACGGATTTTCCGCTATATAATACTAGTAATAACTGGACAAACGTGATCTGAGGCAGCGTAAACACTTTTGGTCATTTTATACGAAAACTGTAGCAGGTAGAAGAAATTTTAAATTATAAAAAAATTAATTTTAAACAATTTTTCATCAAAACTTATATCGGAGAAACTATTTAACCAGTATGAATTGGGTTGAAAACTAAAGAAAGGGATAATGCAACCCCAGACATTGCGATCGACGGACCTATTGTGCAACTAAACCTCTTAAGTACTAGTCCAGCAGATTGGTGCCCTTAGTAAGTTCTAACAATCCACTGACTAGCTCATTCTGCTGGAGGTACCTAGGAACCAAAAACCCCTAGCCTCCTACTAGCACGAGCCTCACAATCACACATTGTGTGTCCTGCAGTTTCCTCCTCTTTCCTGCACAACCTACACAATGTACACACCTATCCTGTTCATGTACATCCTTAGACACGGTGCCTTGTAATAATCCACCTATCAATAGCAAGCCCGGCCAACGACAGAGAGATCCCTAAAGAGTCCGATAAACTCAGACGCAGATCCCAGTCCAGCCAGTCGGTCTGTTTCCTCATTACTCACAACCCCACAATGTCCCGGAACCCAGTGTAGTTACCCTGTTTCCCCAGGGACAGAGCACTGACGTTCTCCCAACACTCCCAGATCAGTGTGGACCGAATTGTAGGACCCGCAAGTGCTTTGACTGCTGCCTGACTATCGGTATAAATATGAATGCAAGTCTTCTTGAAGGCCCGTTTCAAATTCTACCGAGCACAATCATTAGTGGCCATTACATCAGCCAGGAACGAATATGAACAGAAACACGGGAAGTTATCCAAGTTTTTCCTTATTCGGAAGAATACGTTAATAGAAACTACGTCGGTTTTGTTAATTTATTTGAAACCAGCTCATCGAGACGAGTAATTCTAGTACATTAATTCTGCTTATTTAGTGCATTATTTTACACAAAATCATTCTAAAAAAGTTAGTGCAAGAAAATGTTATCAAATATTTCAATTACGATCTTCGATCTGTGGATAATTTACAGCAGTAAGATGGGACGCTAATACCTACATCAATGGGCAGCTCAACGAATGTTCTTGGAACAGAACAAACTTGCCGAGCGGGCTGCCGTACTCTAAAATGGAACACAGACTATAACATATAAAACATTACATTCTTGTGCAAGCCAACCTGACCGCGGGCGATATTTAATTACGAATAATTTACAATCGATAAAATATCGACCTATCGATACAAACGCATTCAGTTCGATTACTTTACGAGTGTTTTGAATTGAGCAATGAAATCAACACGATCTACGTAAACAACAGCGCGATGTGTAAATCTTCGGGCACTGATATGATTATTACTGTATGACCTGAACGAGGTCGTAAATATATCAGAGCAGAGCGTTTGCAACGATTGCGAGCGTTAATCCGGCCTGCATCTGGAATGTCTCCAAGTGCGAGCGCAGCGAACAGGTTGATGACTGAGACTGCTTTGTTTTATACAACCCGAAGACAGTTTTAAACTAATTAAAATAACCTTACACCGAGTATTTCCGAAAACATTGTGTGCAATTTAAATACTTACCTCCCAGTTTACAGATATTAAGGTAATTTTCGATTTATTTTCATTAATCTTGAAGGGAAATCATTAAACAGCGGCAAGCAGCTGGCTCGCTGACGTGATTGAAACACACACACACACACACACACACTTGCAATTTCGGTTCGATTCATACCTGGCACAAGTTTGTTAACCAACAAATTCATTCAAAACTTTCAAATTGGCGACCATTTAAATTCTTTGAATATCAACAAAAATTGACGACCTTTTTCACCATTGTAATCAGCGTTAAAAACTGCATAAATTACAATTCTGAATTTTTAAAACCTGTTGAAATTTGGAATTTTTTTCACGGCGGTCAGGGTTTATTTCCTTATTTCCAAAGCAATTAGGAAGCTTAAAACACTAATACATACAGATTTTAATGTTGATTATGGTGGTAATCAGAATATCAAAAATGACAACAACAAAAATACTTGTGGTATTTCGCTTCTTTCACGTCAGCGAAACAGAACTTAATTTCAAACCTGAAATAATTTTCTGTTCCACTACACAAGTAGCATACACTAAATAAACGCGCTTTGTCAACTTTCCTCGCAGAGTAGCTGGGGGAGGCGGTTAATTCTTCGCCGCGGCGGGTCTTCCTTGTTGCCACTTAACCTCACTTTACATAATTAGCGCGGCCCGTGAACGAAGAATACAACGAGTTCAATGGGAAATGTTCATGTCGTGACAGCGTCTAGCAATTTGCACCCCACGTGGTCGGAACACTGTTGGTAGAAAGCAGAGGTGCGTCTGCATCAGGCCAGGAATAAAATACTCGCTGATTTCGAATATCAAACGGAAGTAAATATTCTAAACAAATATTCCACATTCCAAGCCTATTCATTTTAATTCGTTATTTCGACATCGTCATCGTATTAACATTCTCGCATTAGAAGTGACTACAATCTTTGAATATAAACGTACTAGAATAATAACCCTCATGAGAGATATGGGAGCATTCGCTGCTGTTGGCAACTTGCGGCAACTGTGTTCAACTTAAACAGATAATAGTACTGTCTATTTTCTCAAACGTCTTCCCTCTCGTTCTTGCACCGTTCGTAGCGGTAGACAGTTAAACTATTTGGAATTAAGCCTCTAATACCGAGCAGGTTTTTTTTATTAATGGTGGCTGTAATTTTTGTCCATTTTTTATTCAACGCTACAGTGTTCAAATTCGATAACAAGCTAGTCGTTATAGCTGATTTAAATTTCTAAAAAAACCGTAATTAATGGTTGAACCATTATGCGCATGTGCGTATCTTCGTAATCGGAATAATGTTCGGAATCAGACGCCACAGCTGCACTTGGTGATGTCGGAATGCGCAGAACGATTCTGCGCAGCTGATACCGATCCAGAAAATTCAGTTCATTTGATTCCGACCGTTACTGCATTTTGTTTTAAAGTGCATGGCAACATTTTGTAATTGAATTTTTTAATTTTGAATTTTTAACATGTATTATATTTTACAGCTGGTTGTGATGTTGGATTTTTCGGGGCGCGTGATGCGAGGAACGCGCGCGCGCGTGTGTGTAAAACAGTAGGCTATATTTTGAGTGCCGCAAGTCTCATATTAAATTAATTATGATTAAAAATTACTGTTTCTGCCCGGAATCGAACCAGGTACATAGCACACGTAGTAACCACTACACTGCGGAAACTACGAAGAAGTTTGACCGATTTAAGTGTACGAAATGAATTGTTAATTTAATTTGGGTAGATAAAAAGAACAATAGTTGTATATTAATTCGTAATGATCTTATAAGCTATATGATAACTTTCAGGTTATGTTGTTAAAAACTAGCTATGTTAATTTGTCGTTTATTAATTCGTAACGATCAGCTGATTTCACTCAACAGTGATAGGGTATAATGGATTTTAGGTTATTTTGTTAAAAAAACTACCTATGATAATTTGCGGTTTATATTCATTCATAACGATCAGCTGATTTCATTGAACAATTTCAGGTTATGTTGTTCAAAACTAGCTACGTTAATTTGTCGTGTTTTCGAACACATCGTAATAAAAAAAATGAAGAGAAAACATATACATTTTTATTTTTGGTTCAGTAACAAATATTTTTTTAGTAGCTTTCAGTATATATATATATATATATATATATATATATATATATATATATATATATATAACAACCCTTTAAAAAAATGAACTAGAAATCAGGATCAGTGCTCATTTCAAGGTCTCAAACCTATATCACTGAAGATATCATCACAGTGACTGACACTGCAAATATAAATACCGTACCGCTGAACACTTGAACCACAAGCCACTAAACGCACTGTTTTCCTACAGAAAACCAATTTCCCTTTCTTGGACAAGACAACTTGGAGTGATAAAACCACAAATTAACTTCAATTTATAGCTCTGCCGTGGGCACATATCTGTCCCGTGAAGTATTCTCGACGTATTACACAATACAACCTGGTTTTGTATTGGTTCCAAGGTGATTGGACGGTAGAAAGGCGACGGGACAGGTGTCTGCGAGATATAGACTTCATGATCTCAGTTGTAGCTGGGGTGACGAAATGATTGTTTAATACAGATGGCTGTTGCTTGTCTAATGGGTGACAGCGTGCAGTTTACTATTTACGAGGAGGACAATTAACGAATTAAGAAGCTGTGGACCCTGTCCGCCATATTGAATCAATTCCCAATAACCTAACCTAACTCCGCTGTCTGTTACGATGAAATTAAGTTCATATCTCATTTTGAAGGTATTGTGGAGTTTCTGGGCCGCTTTTTACATTCTGAGTGCATATATTTTGTTTAATTAGGATTATGACTTGTTTTTCCGTCTAGTGGTCTATTTACTCACCTCGTAAAGGTTACCGCGGTTCCGAAACCTTAATGTTTCATCTTCAGGATGTAATAAAAAATGTCAATCCCCTCTGTCGAGATAGTTACAAAGTTAAACAAAATATAGCCTACGTCACAAAACACATTACACAATTTTTATGGCAGCTCGGAATGTAACGACATTCAAGTTGCACGGTAGTGCTTGACCGAACCAAATGTTATAGTTGTGCGTTTTAACAAAAATCGTGTAATTGTGTTTAGTGTTTATGACGTGTGATTTCAATGTTTTGTTTAACTTTGTGACGACCTCGACAGAGGTATGTGACATTTTGTATTACGGCCTGAGGATGAAAAAGTAAGGTTTCGAAACCGCAGTAACCTGTACGAGGTGAGTAAATAGACCACTAGACGAAAAAATAGGTCATAATACTAATTATTTAAATATGTGGTCCGGTGGCTATGTTGCAATAATCAAAATATGTTTGCTTTTAAATATACATGAAAAATCTTCAAAAGCAAAAAAATATATATAAAATTTAATAAAAAACGTAAAAAATAAAAAATACGATTTATAAAACACAATTTACAATTAAAAAGATAAAAACAAGGTATCAGAATAAATGCTGAAAGGAATTTTCCGAGTATTTAGTTAAAATTATAAATGTACGCGTTACATTTATACAATTTTTTTACTATGTTATTAGATTTATCATTTTTTTATCTTTATCATCAATTGATCATTTATTGATCTTTTTATTAATTGATCATTTTTTTGATCTTTTTCACATCACTCTTCGTGCATGTGAAGTCACATTTCAGTTCTACAGTTCTACAGCTACGGAAGCGATAGAGCGTCAGCCATCAATCACAGCTTCTCCGTAGCAGCTATCACAGTTCGCATTGCGACTGTAAGATCACTGTTAGTATGAATACAGGACTTGTACTAGCTTATAAACAAAAATTCATGGAATGCACTGTCTGCAACACGCCTAGCTTCTCCGTAGCAGCTATCACAGTTCGCATTGCGACTGTAAGATCACTGTTAGTATGAATACAGGACTTGTACTAGCTTATAAACAAAAATTCATGGAATGCACTGTCTGCAACACGCCTAGCTTCTCCGTAGCAGCTATCACAGTTCGCATTGCGACTGTAAGATCACTGTTAGTATGAATACAGGACTTGTACTAGCTTATAAACAAAAATTCATGGAATGCACTGTCTGCAACACGCCTGCGCAGACACCCTCAGGGTATGTACCGCATGAATCACGGAATCACGCAGACGGCAGACCGCCAGCGATGGTGTCTCTTGTTCGGAAGACCTTCGTCCTTTTCTCGCTATTCTCGGCACACAGTTGTCTCGCTCACATCATGGAAGAGGATTTACAAGAAATTTTTTTTTTAACTTACCCTACTTTTGAAACTTTGATTACAATCTGTATGTAATTTGCATTTGAAAATACGAAAATGGACCCTGACCGCCGTCGAAATTAAATTTCTAAATTTCAAAGGATTTCTAAAATTCAAAATGATAAATTCAAGCAGTTCTTAACGCTGATTACGACGATGAAATCAGTTTATCAAAAAATTTCAGCAAACACGTGAATTTTTAAAGATTTCTGAAACTGTCGAAAGAATTTTGCTGGTTACAAAACGTGTCCGAGCAATTGCCAAAATCGATTTTTGTGCCGTTTGAATGAAATCGAAAAATAATTGCGAACCTGTGCGTGACACGTACGTAAAAAAAATTTTAGCGACCCTTCAAAAAGTGATCTAGAGGTCAGGATCAATTCAAAGGTCAAAGAATAAGTCTTTCATGATGCAGCTGTATAGCTCGTTTTCCGGCGGTGAATTCAGGAAAATTTATCCAAATGACATCTACTTACTGACAGATAAATCTACACTAAATAACTACTTTATTAATCCTTTCGTCAAAATAAACTGGCCTCGCACTGTATACCAGACTAAACTGGGCGCTGGGTTCACTTTTAAATCCGCATTAATTGCCTGATTAAGGTTACACATGTCAGCTTACAAACGTGTCAGACTAATTAAGGCAGGTTTTCTTTTGCAGCAAAACAGCTACAAAAACATAACAGAGAAAGTTATGACAACTAAAATAACAGGTTTGCGCAGGTCTGATGCTGAAAGCCGAAATGTCTGTAATAAAACAGAAGATGGGTGAACTCTGATTCGTTGAGAACAAGGTATGGTTCTGTCGACCGCGCCGCCATCGCTAATTTGGGAAGATCTCGGAAATCCAACCGATTTTGAACTAAAAAGGGAACCTTACCACTTTGAGGTAACAATGCAATACAACTAACAGGTCTTCTCCAGCCTCGAAAAACAATGTAAAATGTACATCTATCATCTTGTACGGTCCTCATTTTAAGCTCCCACGTACAAGTTTTATAATGATGGCAATTGATTTCGAAAAAAAACATTTTTCACGAAAAACTGTCTAAAAACATTTTAGCAAACGCAATTATATTTCCACAAGTATTTCATCTTTACTTACCATTTTTGAAATTCTGACTTCACCATTACAATCGGCATTAAAATCTGCATACACTAACATTTTAAACTTACAAATTGCATTGAAAATACGAAAATGAACCGTGACCGCCGTCAGAATATTTCTTTTTTTTCAAAGGATTTTGAAAATTTAAAACGCTAATTTATGCAGTTTTTTAACGCTTATTATGAAGGTGAAAGAAACCAGATTTTCAGAAATATTCGAGTCAAGAAAAGTTATGAATTTTTAAAAACTTGAAATTTGCTGGTTGAATCTGTCCAAGCTGTTGTAAAATCGATTTTTGTGCCAAATTTGAATCTAATCTGACTAAATGAGATTCTTATAGTATTGTGTGTGTGTGGGGCATACACGAGCGCGCGCGCACACACACACACACACACACACACACACACAGTTCACGAATATTTAAATATTAACGATCACACCAAATTTAAATACATAAACAGAAGAGAAAATGTACTTGTATACCGAACTTAACGACCCGCATAAAACAATCACACGCATCTCCGGGTGTGCAAATCACACAAAGAACGATTAACAGTATCAAATCAAACGCACGTCGGAAACAAGGAAATAAAGAACGACCGCGTGCAGTCGGACTAGTTCTGATTGAACAAAGAAGCGGCCCCGAAGTCCAACAACCCTCGCAGGTAAAAAGTGCCCGCCATAAATTGAGTTTAATAGGAGCCAAATGATAGTTGGAAGTGCTTCGCTTCTGATTGCTTGGGCAATCAACGCCTCGATTCAAAACGAATGGTTTTTCGGGCAAGTTTAAACAAAGCCGACTCCAAAGCTAGTTTTTCAAAATCTTCATTAACTTTTGTCAGCGGAAAAAACACAACTTGAGATTAGACGTATACAAGTTATATTTGATTTAAAATACATTTTGTCGTATACATTTCGCGTTTTAATTGTTATGCGATCATCACATATATTATTTATCGAGTCAACATCCCTTTTTCTCAGCACATACTATTCGTACAGGCAAAAATGAGGTAACTTTAGAAAGATTTTTTAAGCAGCTTCTGACATTGCAAAACGATTTTGCGCTAAAACTTATTGTTTGTGGACCCCGCAGTGGGATGCAGACTAGCTGCACCTATTGAGAGGATTTAGACGTCCCTCGCGTTACCCGAGTCTAACGCACACTTACACTTACAACAATACACTTACGACTTTAACACGTTACACTCACACTTACATTTAGGGAGGCGATAATAGCTTCACTGTGCTTTTTGCCTTAAAATAACAACAACAAAATACTGTTTGTGAAAAATTTTAACATAAGACACTTTTTACTGTCATAAGCAAAACGGCATCATGTATGCGCATGCGCGGCATCACAAATAAACAAGCCATTATAAATGCCTCTTTTGCATAACGTGCTTAGAACAGTTTCAATGTTTACTTAAAAGTCATTAAACTTATAGGTTATGTGGTCCTACTGGCAGTCAGGGGACTTTGCCCATCGTACAAGTCGGGACTAGCATTTCGAATACCAAAAACGTTTTGGACACAGTTCTTATCAAATATATTTGTGAGTTCTCCTTCCATGGTGCATTTGTCTAATGTTAATTGATCGCTTTTCCCTTTTCTCGTATTTTATGAACATTTTCCCCTTCCTTCCAACTACCGCCCTCACCTAACGACTACTTTTATGCAAAAGGCTGTGTTTACTTAAAACTTTCATAGTGCGAAATTTCGCATGGGCTCCCTGGTAGCTTCTAAGCGTAACGGAATACACTTTCCGACACAGTATAAATATATAAAACAGTTAAAGTAGGGGCCTACAGTATTTACATTTGTTTTGAAACGCACTAAAACAATTTTGTTTTTCCCAGTTATAGTTATTTTTTAGTTTGCTAGTTTTAAAAATACTAGTTTCAATAATTGTTGCTATCAAACAGTATCAACTGGATTGGCCAAGAAGTCCCGCAAGTTAAATATGCAAACAAAAAGACTGTTTTACTGACCTAACCTTACTTACTTATCGTTGCGAAGTGAACTTAGTATTCAAAGTACGATAGTTTAAAAACCTCGGGGATGACTTAAAAAAGTATTACAATAATCATAACAAAGCAAAAGAATTTCCAAAAATTAGCGAACACAATAACATTACGTAAACCATCTTTCGGCACAAGAGTTTCAAATTTCAAAATTGTGTAACTGTTTCAACTCGACCGTTCGGAATTTAGGTTTTTATGTAGTTGGCCAAACGCATCGACCGATTTTTATGAAATTTGGTATGAAGGTACCATGTATAAAGCCCGAACTACGTATGTGTAAGATTTTCGCCCATTCACTCGCCGTTTCATAATGGTGGTATCTGATTTAACGATGACGAGTGTAGTTCCTGGCTATTCCTCTAATACTGGCAGCACTGCAAGACCTGTCAGAATTGTGTCAGCTTCGTGGAGAAAGAGCATACAATTTCCAATAAAGTTAGTCCAGTGACACTTTCCGTAAATATTACTGTTACCGGTTACATTGGCGTAAAATGTTACGAGCGAGTACAGCTGTGGCGATTAACTGCGACTTCTAATATTCTTTGAGGTACTGGTAATTATTATTTTTAATGGCCGCCGTTTCGATTAAATAGTGTTTCAATTAAATTTCAAAAATGTTAACCAAGGAATTACTGATCGAGCAAAGTCTGTTTAGTCGAGTGTTCGGCGTTTGGCAAAAGGTAGTGACCGATTGTTTTGAAATTTGAAGTCCGAACAACGTATTACTAAATATTTTTCCGTTTCAAGATGGCGGCTCCTTCCAATATTACCTGAACAGTTCGTTCCAACACAATTTTGATCTTTTAATAGAGAAAGCGTATATAATTTTCAATAAAGTTGGTCCACTACCGATAATTAGGATTATTACCTATTTGTTCCGTCTAGTGGTCTACTTACTCACCTCGTAAAGGCTACCGTGGTTTCGAAACCTTACTGTTTCATCTTCAGGCCGTAATACAAAATGTCAAATCCATTTGTCGAGGTCGTCACAAAGTTAACAAAACATTAAAAACACACCTCACAAACACAAGTACACAATTTTTATGGCAGTCCGGACTGTAACGACATACGAGTTGCATTTAGTGTTTGACCAAACCAAATTTTATCTTGCATTTTATTAAAAATCTTGTAAATCTGTTTAGTGTTCGTGACTTGCGTTTTTAAGTGTTTTGTTTAACTTTGTGACGACATCGACAGATAGATTTGACATTTTGTATCACGGCCTGAAGATGAAACAGTGAGATTTCGAAACCGCGTTAGCCTTTACGAAGTAAGTAAAAAAGACCACTAGACGGAAGAAAATAGGTTATAATCTTAATTATTTAAATATGTAGCCCGGTGGTTATGTTGACTAGTACTATTAAGACGTATATATAAGATGAACGGCAAGACCTATCACAATTTTAACCGCTTCGTGGAGAAAGAGCATACAATTTCCAATAAGACGGTCACGTAACATTTTTCCTAATACGTTACGAGCGCTGTCGTGGAGCAGTAGCCAGGCAATTAATTAAGAACATACTGCAAGGTCTACTGTTTGTCAAGCTATCAGTTACTTCAGTTCCCTCTGCACCGACACTGGGGCAGCAGTTACCACGGAGCGATGCGGAAGAGTCTGATGGTGCTCTATTACATAACGCTTACCTGACGCCGACCTGAGCTAACAACATTAAGCATGTTTACACTGTGAGTTCATCCATCGCGGCATTGCCGAGTGCCTGAGCGAAGACGATGCTGGTGCTGACCTTTCGTTGCCTTTCTCCACGAGCAGACACCTGCACCGGCTTCACACGACTACGTTCTCACGCAGCTGTCTCGCTCACTTCTAACATCATATGTTTTACGTTACAATCGATTGAAAATCTGAGTTCACTATCATAATCAGCGTTAAAATCTCCATTTACCAGTAATTCAGAGAACAGTAGAGCTCGTGGTGTATTCTTAATTGATTGCCTGGTCACCGTTCCTCGACAGCGCTAGTAACCTATTCCGCCAATTTAATCGGTAACCGTTATAGAAAATGTTACTGAATCAACTTTAACCGTAATAATTAGGGGGGAAATTACTGTACAAACTTTATTGCCAAATTTTATGATTTTTCTCCACATGAAGCGATCAAAATTGTGATCTTGCTGTTCAGCCAGTATTTCAGGGAACTGCCACCAACTACACGTCATCGTTAAATCAGATACCGCCATCTTGAAAAGGAAGTGAATGGGCGCAAACGTTACACACACGTCGTTCTGGCTTTATACAAGGTACCGTCGTGTAAAACTGTAAAACAATAGGTCAATGCGTTCAACCAAAACTGCGCCACACACAAACCAAATGTTCGTTTCGCTCAGTCCATTAGTGTTTTAAACTTGAAATTACTTGAAAATACATGTTAACTAGGGTGAAATGAGATTTTCAAAAAAGTACCAATACAAGATAAAAACGTTTCGATTTTATTCATTTCAAATGGCAGCCATTATACAGGCCTAACCATTGAACGGATTTTAATGGTTAACAAACGTGTATAAGCTAGTCGATTATTAACAGTCGATTTTTGTATCAAATTCGAAATAAACAGGCATTAATTAGCATTTTAATGAATCCTAACTTATGTTTCGTTAATTTCGCTTGATTTAGAAAACTGTAAATGACAATTTTCGAAGATTTTAACGCTGTTTGTGATAGCGAAATCAGACACTCCAAGGTAACAAAGTTAGGATTTTTTAAAAAGATTTTTAAATGGCAGCCACTTTGGAACTGTTCAACGGATTTTACTGCGTGACAGACTTACCTAAGGTAACACTAAAACTGATTTCTGTGCCAAGTTTGGATCGAAAAGTACTATCACACACGCGTGCGCGCGCGCGCACACACACACACACCGCATTCGGGACATTTTTGTTCATAAATTTCAACGTGTTTAAAGTAATGTAAACGCGGCACGCAGCTGTCTCGCTGGCGTGAAGGAAGCGAATTTCAAAAGTATTTTTTTTAATTTAGTCTATTTTTAAAAGTATGATTTCATCATCATAAACGGCATTACAATCTGCATTTATTAGAATTGTCAAATTAAAAATTCGAATACAGACCTTGACCGCTGACAAATAAAAACACTACTACTTTGGTAATTCAGAAAGGTAATTTTTGCAAATTTTTACAACGGTTTAAACACAAGGAAGGTTTGTCAAATTTCCAACATTTGGATCGGTAGCCATTTTCAAACTGTTGAATGGATTAACGAACTTGCGCGATTAATAGCTTGAATCGATTTTTGTCCAAGTTCGAATCAACTTTGACAGAATTTCCAAACATGAAAGTGGTAACACAAATAGAATATGTGGACCTTTTTTACCATTTATCGTTACACCGGCCGGTATTGATAGCTGCACGAGCTTCAGTGCTACGGTTTGTTAGCCTCATGTTGAAACAGAAGTGACCATAAATCCGTCATCCAGTTGCAAATCCTTATTGCTCTACAGTACTCTGTAATTGCGGTGCTGCCAGATTGTGCGGCTTCTCTCATACGCGCACAGCACACAGAAATATGCGCGGTGAAAGGTTTTGTGACGTTTCTGACGAAACTTAAAACAAAGACTGGCAAGATCGACAACTTCGGCTGGGGAATGTCACTGTGTTTCCTGTAGAGTAGTGAAAACATGACACAAACTTTCTCACTGAAGCAGAAACCGGTTCGGAAACTACTGACAAAGGAAAGCTGATAAAGCGGTCAAAGTTTGAACACATTTTGATTATTTTTGAAAATCTGTAAGACAGTTCAGTGTACGGTATGTAAGAAAAATCGATACAAACCCAGACGGAAGTCAGGATCATCGATAGATCAACACCTGGGTATTAATTTTAGTGCACTCTTTAATCTAGATCACTTTTTGAGGTGACGTTAATCAATTTGCCTCGTGTAATATGAAGTGTGTGCGTGCATGTGTGTGTGTGTGTGTGTGTGAGAGAGAGAGAGAGAGAGAGAGAGAGAGAGAGAGAGAGAGAGAGAGAGAGAGAGAGATCGCGGTTCTATTTCCGAAGTCACCAATATGGAACTATAAAAAGTTTGGTGCGTTCAATACATATAAGCTACAAACTTATATTTTTAGCATATTTCTTATATTGAGAGTCCCCAAACTTATAATTATAGTCAACTTTATACTTCACTAGACTAAGCAAGAACTTATTTTTCAAAC
Source organism: Callitettix versicolor (assembly GCA_022606455.1). NCBI lineage: Eukaryota > Metazoa > Arthropoda > Insecta > Hemiptera > Cercopidae > Callitettix > Callitettix versicolor. The sequence goes on from CM040184.1 coordinate 40,261,969, forward strand.
AAATGTTGTTTTTTAATAAGAGATACTGTTTTTTTTTCAGAAACAATTGAATGTCAAAGGATTCATTTAATGTTTCGAAACTTTATTCGCAACACTTTGTAGTGCAACGTTTCTTACCCCGTGTTAAATTTACCAACTTACAAGATCGATACCAGCACTATATTCGCAACACTTTGTAGTGCAACGTTTCTCACCCCGCGTTAAATTTACCAACTTACAAGATCGATACTAGCACTATATTCGCAACACTTTGTAGTGCAACGTTTCTTACCCCGCATTAAATTTACCAACTTACAAGATCGATACCAGCACTATATTCGCGACACTTTATAGTGCAACGTTGCTCACCTCGCGTTAAATTTACCAACTTACCACATTGATACCAACACTATATTCGCGACACTTTATAGTGCAAATTTTCTCATCCCGCGTTAAATTTACCAACTTACAAGATCGATACCAGCACTATATTCGCAACACTTTGTAGTGCAACGTTTCTCACCCCGCGTTAAAGTTACCAACGTACAAGACCGATACGAGAAGGTTTAGTAGGTTACTCGCGCCAGGTTATTCAACCGCATTCCGCCATTAAAAACTGGACCATTTCATAACATCGGATAGGTTCGCTATGGTTGCACAAGTTGTCTTTATAAAATTGCATAAGTAAATACAGTAGCCTTACAGCTAGCCTAGATAACTACACTCCAATCCGGTCAAAGGAACTCACAGCTCCACCTGCGCTACGAACAGGTGTCAAGTAATCCAAGGTCAGTTTAGGGTAGGCGGCTGAAGTACAGAGTGACGCATTAATCATGGCACCGTTGCTGTCATAACAATGAATCGACAAATAATCGCCGTAGCTGTCACGCCGACGTGATGGAAGCGAATTTCCAAAATTATTTCAATTTTCTTAAAATTCTGATTTAAACAGTATTAAAATCTGCACATACTTCAAACTTTTAATTTCCGGTACATTTAAAGTATGAAAATGAACCCTGATCGCCACCAAATTAGATTTCCTAATTTCAAACGGATTTTGAAAATTGAAAATGTAATGCACTGTTTAACGCTGGCTGCAATAGTGAAATTGGATTTTGAACAAAATTTAAGATAAAATAATTATGGATTCTTTTTTTATTTGAAATTGCTGTACTACAGGTTCTGCTGAGTAACAAATAGAAAAACACACGCTCGCGCGCGCGCGCGCGCACACACACACACACTCACACATAGCCTACACGTTTTATCGGCTCCTCAAAAATTGCTCTAGAAGTCAGGGTCGGCACTCAATTCAAGGTCTGGATCTGGGTTTTACCACGATGGGCGCTCAAATTTCTGATTTTACAATGGAAATACGATAATGAATCTGACGGAGGTCAGGGTTCTCTTTCGTATTTTCAAGCTTATTTATTGAGATCTTAACGCTTATCGCGACGGTGAAATCATGATTTTTTAAATGGTTGTAAGACGAAAAAGTAATATTAACAATTCGCTTCTATCATGTCAGCGTGACAGTTGCGTTTCGCGATTATTATTTCGGTATTGTACTATTAAAAGTGCGTTACCAAAAAAGCAGACATAAGGGCAGTTGTCCGCTATTCTGTAACCTTGATTTGCTAATTGAAACACTAATACGTGTCCAACACTTTGTAACACCCAGAAATGTAGCACTGCCCAGCCACACCAGTACGACCAGGAAATACGATGACGTAGTGTTATGACGTCATCACTACATTAATCCTGATTTACTCGGCTCTGTGCTTCATAACAAAGCTATTGCAGTGAGTTACTACCGCTGGCGTTGACAACGAATTTTACTTATTTATGCGTAGCCTTGCACGTGCCGTACGGATCACTCTGTAGTTCATGGAACACCCACGCTACTACTTCTCGGCGTTCCTTCCTGATTGATCTGAACGCGGAATTTGCGTTCAACGCGAGAATCTGATAAGGATAAATCATAAAGCATGCGCAGAAAAAAACTAATTGAGAAGATTAGCGTACAATATCTGAAGTGGAGTCTAAGACAAGTACGTGATAACTGGTTAAAACCATTTATAAAGGTTAATGAATACAAATCCGCTTTAACGCAAACACAGCGAGGCTGTTCCAAGGTCAGTAATTCTGGGACTCGAAAAAGTTTTAAAATTAAAAATCATGTATCATATTTTCTGTTCCTGTTTTATTTTAATAACTATAATTTGTTCCAAAACGCGAAAAATTATGTTAGCTATTTCTTAACAACATAACCTGAAACTTATTACAGCCCATCAGCTGTTCAATGAAATCAGCTGATTTTTACGAATTAATATAAAACATCTGATCTATTAATATAACTACTAAAATTAAATTAACGATTTATTTCGTATACTTAAATCGGTTAAAACGTCTTACTAGTTTCCGTAGTGTAGTAGTGCGCCTCACACGCGCAAAGTAACCCGGTTCGATCTCGGGAGGAAAGACAGTAATTTTTAATTATACTTAATTTAATACGAGACTTGCGACGCGCAAAATATACATATCAATATATATTGATATGTTATATCAATATAAACTTGTTCCTCGCATCATGCGTCCCGCGAAATTCAACATCAAAACCAGCCCTAAAACATGTTACAATAATTTCAGGAGTACTCGAGGTGGTTGAAGCACCGGTCAGTATGTTGCGTCTTCTAACTCGCGCATCTCAAGGTCGTAGGTTCGAGACTGACGTTAGCTTTTCACTAATTCTTAACGTCGATCCCCCGTCTCGGTCGTTTAATATGCAGTATTGAATATAAACTTACTAGAAGTACGGCCACCATTACAAAAAGCGTGCTCGATATCAGACGCTAAAGTCCCAGTAATTGGACTATTTGCCGCTATGAGCGCTGCAAACTGCAAGGACAGGGTAACAGACTATTATCTTTTTATATTCTTCTTCTTTTAAGCTAGGATTATTGTCACTATGTTCAGTATAATAGTCTGCGTTCAGGACAACCTCCATCTTCAAAAGCTATTTCTATACTGGTCACCAATATTATGGCTCGTCCTATTTATAACTTTCTAGCTCCACCTTGTACCCCTCCTCTATTTACGTGCCTGTGTTCAACACGTGTACATTAAACCTGACTGCTCGCTTCTGATTGGCTCTTCAAAATCTTACGTTTTCGCTCGCTTCTGATTGGCCCCTTTCAAAACTTCCTCTTCAGCGGTCGTCCCTCCTGTTAATTTTAAAATTTTTCTAGATTTTTAAAAATTTTTCAAAAAATCAGAAGCGAGCGAAATTGTATGATTTCAATCAGAAATGAATAGCCAATCAGAAGCGAGTACGTCAAATGTACACGTGTTGAACACAGGTACGTAAATAAAGGAGGGGTACGAGATGGAGCTAGAAAGTTATAAATAGGACGAGCCATAATATTGGTAACCAGTATAGAAATAGTTTTTGAAGATGTAGGTTCTCCGAAACGTGTCAACGAAAGAAGAATTGACGAACCTAGGGAAGGCAGATTATTATACTAAACTATTATCTATTTAACTGTATCTGAATACTCTACTGTAAGATGCTACCAGCAGGAGCGCTCACATACCTTTCATATGGTTACGTGCTCTAGGAAAGCTGTTCCAAACTTTATCTCATGAAACCCACCTTCAGCCTGAAAATACTTTTACGACTCATCATAATCAACATAATTTTATATTGCAAAGAACAAAACCCCACAAATAAAATGTAATAAAAAACTCTTCATATTTTTTTTGCGTTTAATATTTACACTTCATTAGAGGAAAAGAGAAAATGATGTATAAATTCATGTCGTAGTTGAAATAATATTCGAGTCCAGTGCATTGTCCTATCGCCCTGTTCACTTTATTTCGATAACATCTGCTTTGTGTGAAACTTTACAGTTGACAGTGAAGCAGTTTTGTGGAATTAAAGAACATATTTCTACAGATAAGTTCAGGCTCCCGCAACCCATAGTTCGGGTACCGCTGCTCTAAGACATGAGGTGAATGAACCAGTTATTAAGAATGCGCAGATTGTCTTAAACTTGAAACTGAATCTCCATATCGCAGAATCCACTACTAATACACGCGCAAGTGGTGGCGGAGTGGAGGGTTACTCACACACCCCTTTCCTGTATAATATCCCTTGGTTGTATGTTGTTTGTTTTATAGTGGCGCTTGACCTTGAGCGGCCTAACATGTTTTCTGCTTTATTATCAGTGGTGGGAGGGAAGTAAAGCGATCAGTTCTGTTTATACTATCGTGTCAATAACACAACGTATTAGGCCAGTAGACACTGCCCATACAGCTCCCAACCCCTTCACAAGTCTATCCGCTTCAAGCGCCACGTTAAAAAACCTAACTTTACTCAATGTTTTGTGCGCGAATTTCGACTATTAAGTTTAGCCACGTTTCAGTTCTACGCAAATCTCGTGTATTCATTCTTGCAGCAGTAAATTTAAAATTAGTCGAAATTAAAAACTGAAATAAAAAATCAGCTGATTAGATAAAACAATCAATTACAACCATGTCAGCTGTTCCAAAATTCTTCTAATATTTCTTAAATCACAGTCAAACCGGCCGATCATATTTTTAAATAACTGCTAATCACTCGGGATTATCATCCACAGTTTCCACTGTAAATGTACAAGGAAATCGGTCCCTGCCCAAGGTACACAACAGGAAACCAGAACCTGTAATTTGCCATCACGTTTTCCGGTCGAACGGATCAGGAGAGAGTAGACCTCTGGTAACCGTAATTTAATAATTTAATAACAGCTGACTTGGAACAATACTGCATTACAGAGAAAGCTTGAGCCAATTAAAAGGCACATAAAGTTTTACAAGCAAGGTCAATTTGTTTTACCTTGCGAGCGGAATTTCAGAAAACCAGAAATTAGCGCTGAGCTTGATAAGAACGATTGTCATAGGCCGAGCGGAGCGGAGGAGGATGCAGGACAATGCCGGACTTTCACTGCTCCTGAATTTCAAGGTGACCGGACCGCGCATGCGTCATTAGCATAAATACGATCGGCTTCCAGGCGTGATTAAGTGTATTTACATCGAAGTGTATCGTGAAGGTCGACTGGAGCCGTGAAATAATTGCAGAACTGTGTTGATTCTGCTTAAAGTTCTTTTTTTTCGGTAAGAGATAATCGTCATTCATTAGAAGTGTCAGATTGTTATTTGCGGTATTAGATAAGATATATCGAATAAGTCCTAATCGAACCAAAAAACCAACTAAAACGGAACAAACACGATTGCAGTCGATTATTATTTTGATGTTTTCAATTTATTTCTGAACCATAAATTATTTATTACGGAATTTCAATTGCCAAATGAGGTATTGGGAGCGTTATCACGGTAAAACACAGATCCGGAAACTTGAAATGAGCTCCGATTCTGACACTTTTTAAGGGTTAATGATAAAAAACGTACGCACGCGCGTTAGTAACCTCGTATTTGCAATTATCCTGCATAGTTTTAAAGTTACACCATATAGTAAGAAATTAAGTGCTTCAAAAAAAGGTCTTGACATTTGTCACTAAAATTTGCCTAAAACGTTTGTATAAAAATTTTGTTACTGATTTATTTTGGGGCTTAAGAGCGTTTAAACGTCCGCCAAGCCGTTAGCCGCCTGGGGTGGCCTTGTTGATAGCGTACTAGGCTTTCACCCCGAGGACCCGGGATCGATTCCCGGCCAGGGCTTGGCATTTTCATACGCTGTAAATCATCCCATCGTCTGCATTAGCCCAAGTGTGCACAATAGTCAGACGTTAAACACACAAAAAAAAAAAAAAATAGTAATAATTAAAAAAATAATAAACGTCAGCCATTTTAAAACGGGTTAATGTATGAAGTTGGTATTTTTTTCTAATCAGGCTTGCATCAGAAGAAGCACGCTAAATTTGTTTTTTATAGATTTAACCGTTGTAGAAATATGAAGTATTTTGTTACAAAAAAAAAAAAAAAAAAAAGTGGCGACCAGTGGAGAAATGAAGTGTTTTTGGTCATATGTTTTCATGAATTTTTTTCACATTTTTAGGTATATAATCAGCTTTAGAAAAAGAGCCGTATAGTTTTGAAACACTCTGTACACACATAAATTAAAAAATTAAAATCCTTAGCTCTAAAAATATGTGTAGACAATAATATTCGAAATATTTATTTGCAAAAATCAAGAACTTGCGCAAAAGCAGCGTAGAATCAGACCGTGCAATGAGACCCCAGTCAGGCAATCAACTTTCTTTAAACGCTGATATAAACGCTTGAAATGCGCACATATCTTATACGTTGCGCAAGCATCGAGAATAAATCAAAACCACTTAGCGCTGCCTGCGCCATTCCCGCGCGGAATGCAGAACTTTATTTCAATTATTATTGACACCAAGGATTCAGGATAGAACGAAGGTTAACCTGAACACGACTTCGGAGGAGCGCAATTCACAGGATCTCGGCACAAGGATAAACAATTTTCAGGAACATCGTGAAATTTTCAAAGTTTACGACGTAAATTATTTTTTATATATTGACATTAGCGCTGTCTGTATTCAAAAATAATTACCTTAAACCGCAACAGTTTTACCCAATATGTAAGCAGCTGTTGGTGTTAATGTATCGCTCAAACTATCAGCTGATTTGGACAACATCTGTTAATTTTGAGGTTAAGTTTTTAAACGATTACGTCAGAGCCGATTATTATTGTTGTTAACTTCGATTTTCAAATTTTTGGGAGGATATGGAAACAGGTTGCCATGGATAAAAAAGAGCGAAGATGACTTTGAGGGAGATCTAGATGTGTTGAGAATAGAAATTGCAGAGAAATTGCAGATAATAGAAGAGTGGAAAGACATGAATTTGAGAGAGATTTTAAGTGTTGGAGACACGTTGTAGAGAATGAAGAGGCATGACTTTGAGGGATATCTAAAGTGCAGAAGTAATGAATTGAAGACACGTTGTAGATAATAGAAGAGATTGAAGAGGCATGTCTTTAAGGGAGATCTAAAGTGCAGAAGTAATGAATTGAAGACACGTTGTAGAGAATAGAAGAAATTGAAGAGGCATAACTTTGAGGGATATCTAAAGTGCAGAAGTGATGAATTGAAGACACGTTGTAGAGAATAGAAGAGATTGAAGAGGCATGTCTTTAAGGGAGATCTAAAGTGCAGAAGTAATGAATTGAAGACACGTTGTAGAGAATAGAAGAAATTGAAGAGGCATAACTTTGAGGGATATCTAAAGTGCAGAAGTGATGAATTGAAGACACGTTGTAGAGAATAGAAGAGATTGAAGAGGCATGTCTTTAAGGGAGATCTAAAGTGCAGAAGTAATGAATTGAAGACACGTTGTAGAGAATAGAAGAAATTGAAGAGGCATAACTTTGAGGGATATCTAAAGTGCAGAAGTGATGAATTGAAGACACGTTGTAGAGAATAGAAGAGATTGAAGAGGCATGTCTTTAAGGGAGATCTAAAGTGCAGAAGTAATGAATTGAAGACACGTTGTAGAGAATAGAAGAAATTGAAGAGGCATAACTTTGAGGGAGATCTAAAGTGCAGAAGTAATGAATTGAAGACACGTTGTAGAGAATAGAAGAAATTGAAGAGGCATAACTTTGAGGGATATCTAAAGTGCAGAAGTGATGAATTGAAGACACGTTGTAGAGAATAGAAGAGATTGAAGAGGCATGACTTTAAAGGAGATCTAAAGTACAGGGGCAATGAATTGGAGACACGTCGTAGAGAACAAAAAGATTGAAGGAACATGATTTGAGGGAGATCTAAAAGTGTTGATACCATGAATTGGAGACACGTTGTAGAAAATAAAAAAAAGTGGAGGGGCATAACGCATAACTTTGAGAGAGATCTAAAGTGTTGAGGAACACGATTTGGAGATATGTTTTGGTGGATAGAAGACAGAGAAGAGACATGGCTTTCAGGGAGATCTAAAGCGTTGAGACCAGAAACTGAAGACAAGTTTCATTGGATAAAATAACGGTATTGGAGACCAGGTATTGGAGACAAGTTGCGGTGAAAAGGAGACAGTGGAGTCGCATAAAATTGAGGAAGTCTTGAAGGAAAGACGAATCCTACTGGCTGCAAAGCAGGTAGGAAAAAATAATGAAACTAAAAACACAGAGCATTAAAAACAAAAGCTTGAGCCACGAGGTAAGTATATCGAGTTAGGTAAACTTTAGTCTGGCACAATTGTAGGATTGAGAACAGCCGATAGAGGTTAGACTTAGATAGGCGGTTAAAAAAAGCGAGATTTTTTGGTCTCTGGAACCGCGATTAAGGGAGGCAATGGGAATAGCACATTCTGAACTACTGGGCCTACAGAGAAAATTAAGCATTATAATATAATAGATTTTTATGTTGCAGTAAGACAAAAACAGTTCGAATTACGTCCAAATGTAAATGCAGCTTTCACTACACAATTTATATAAAATGACTAACACGTTTTAAAATTACTGTGCACAGAATTTAAAATTTAAAAAAATTAATAAACATGATTACTATATATTTACTCTGTCATTTCTACAAGTCACCAATCATATTCGAACATCTCACGCATTAAAATTACACTCATACCTATACTTTGATCACATTTTCTCGACAATTCTCACCAGTTTCAACTTACATAACATCACGTACGACAAGTCGTGTTTGTTTTACTATATACTGCGCGCACATATCTGGATTGCATCTCGCAGAAACAATTGTGCAAAAGCAGTGCGCTTCATAGCGTCGTGGGTTCGATACGATCTTTTCGGATACAATTCGCACTTCACACTTCCTCGTTCGAGACTTGTTATTAGGAAATCAATTTAATAACGATTTGTTTGGTTCGCGATAACGTTTGAGACCGTCTTGTATCGGATCGGGTAAACACAGGCCTAAAGACTTTAACGGTGGTGTATAACGAACACCTAAAGATTAATTCTTTGTACTCTACTTTGTATTATTTGCAGCAAGCAATTGCCTCGCTGACAAGATAGGAGCGAATTTCCAAAAGTAATTTATCTTTCCCTGTTTTGAAACGATTTCACCACCGTAAACAACATTAAAATCTTCAAATATTAGCATTCTAAACTATCAAATTAAATGGGAAATAAGAAATGAACCATGACCGCCGTTAAATTAAATTTCTTAATTTCAACCGATTTTCGAAAATTCAAACTGCTAATTTACAGTTTTTAACGCTAATTATAGGACCAATTTAGATTATCAAAAATATTTAAAACTAAAACGTTACGAATTTTTAAAAAATAGAGGTAATTTTGAAACTGTTGAACGAGTTTTGCTGATTAACGAAAAATTATTGGTTTCTTTAAAATTTACTACAAATAAATACGTTAGGCTCGTATGCAATAAAACTATTTATAAAAAATAAACAAAATAATTATTCTTATTATTAACACAATAAGTCGTATTCAATTTGTAAAAAAGTAAATAATAAATATAGAAAGTCGCTGATGTTCTTGATCTTTTAAAATAGAACAATAGTTGCAAGGGACAGAAGTAACAGTTCACTTGCCCGATATAAGTGCGGGGATTTTTGAAAATCTGCCAGCGCCGGGGTCACGCAGGAGGTTGAGGCCGCGAAACCGTTGCAGCTCGCGACCTTGTCTTACTTATCCAGCCTCCTAGGCTCCACCTCTCCATCTCCCGGCCGTAGGACCTCTTGCGCACACACACACACACACACACACACACACACACACACACACACACACACACACACACACACACACTCACATATAACTGCAACACCGTACTAGTCAGGTATAAACATCCGTGTACTTTGTTACAAGCGAATTTCAACTAAATAAATAGCGCTAGGTGATTCTAAAAGCAAATCGCGGCAACAAACCTGTCTTGCTGTGACGTTATAGAAGCGAATTTCGAAAAGTATTTATCTTCATCTCACCCTTTTTGAAATTCTCATTCGACTACCATAATGCGCATACTAGCATTTTAAACTTTCCAACTGCACGAAAATGAACCCTGACCGCCGTCCATTATATTCTCGTTAATGTTCTTAATTCCAATTAAAGTTTAATTTAATTCCAATTAAAGTTCTTAATTCCAACCGATTTTGAAAATTCAAACAGCTAATATATGCAGTTATTAACGCTTATTGCCACGGTGAAATCGATTTACAAAAGAATTTATGAAAAACTTTTTGTGAATTTTTAAAGATTTGTAATAACCGCTATTTTGAAATTGCTGAACGTATTTTTCTGGCTAAGGAACTTGTCTTGAGCTATTACCATAAACGATTTTTGTGCCAAGTTTGAGTCAAATTGGAGCACAATTGCGAACGTGAGCGCAAAAAATATACAATAAACTTTAACGAGCTTTCAAAAAGTGATCTGGAGGTCAGGATCGGTGCTCACTTCAAGGTTCGGGTTGTGGGTCTTACCATAATGGCTGCTCCCAGAAAAATTCGCTAAAATGACTGGATAAAATCAAATTGTATGCATACACTAACTAATTTCAACAAATGTGTCTAGCGTTTAGGAAAAATTTACACAAAACTATTTCCGTCCGAAATACAGTAATAAGAGAGGTCAAGTTAATTGACTGAAGTAACTTGAATCCTCTGTTGAAGGTTACATTAATCAAGAAATTAAACATTATTAATTTTTTTTCTATACGTCCATACTGTATGCCATTTAGACTAATGAGGACGAGGTATCAGTGTTAACGGCAAGGGAAAAGCAACAGGAGTAACTGCGGCTCGAACTAAGAACCTTTAAGTGCGCAGTTTTGACGCAGTAGACTGATCGATGCTTTAGCACTTCGACCAACAAGCCCCTTTATATATTGTTACTTGAATGAAGGTTTACACCTGTTAAATTCGATATGCCTTCAAGTAAGTGCAAGTTTCAAGTGAAAATTAAACATCTTCAATTTCCATTCGAAAGTTACACTAGCTCTAAACTTGAAATCAAGTTATACTTGAACGGACTTGCTAGCAACTTTACAGTATTGACCAACGTGAACGCGCCAAACTTTCACGTACAAGAGACACGTGTACGTTGCACGTGTTTACAGCCAACAAGCGACGAATTTGTCATAATGTGTTCCGAAGGGCGAACACAATGGAACAATAGCTCGTTACTCCTTATGACAAAAAATTTGTACGAGTAAACAAGGCGACAGACGGACAGACGGACACTTTAAAATATTCTAGACGAGGCGGTGCTGTATCGATCCTCCGGAATACAGATCGAGCGAGCCGTGACATGCATAGCCGCTTAGTGATGTTAGACGAATGCCAAAACGGATCTGATTCTGTAGGCACTGGTGGCGTGCTTACAGTGCCACCACTGTAAGAAATTAATCTATTATTTTTTTACGATTTTCTTCTGCATTTTGTGAAATAGTTATACAAATATGGGACACGACACCGACGAGCTGGCTCGTTGGAAGTGTCGTGAAGCGGGTTTTGTCTTACAATCATTTGAAAATCTAATTTCAGCATTTAAATCTGCATAAATTAGCATTTTAAACTTCAGAATCACATTGAAAATATTTCTGTCGAAAATGAAAATAAACCTGAGGGGGTCAAGGTTCATTTGTGTATTTATTATCTAAAAATTTAAAATGCTAATTTAAGCATATTTTAACACCGTCTACTATGTTGAAGTTAAGGTCAAAAATTTTTTTTTAAAGATATGCGACCGTCGGATGGGCTCTGTTAACAAACTTGTCCAAACACCACAGTCGATTTCCCTGCCAAATTTGAATACAAATCGGCATTCATTAGCATAGAAAACTTTCAAAACACCGACAGCCGCAAAATATTTTTTTGCGAATTTCCGTCGGAAAAATGAACTATTGGAGCTGCCATCAGAGTAAGACTTTAAATTTGAGCCAATACTGACGTATGGAACACTTTTTGTGGGGTCTTCATAATTCATACAGCCTTTATTTATAGATCCGAAAAAAATCGATTATAATTATTTATTAGACAAACTAGTCAACGAGCAATTTTCGCTCAAAAGTTTCAAAATGGCGGCCATTTAAAATTCATAACCTTTTTGTTTTAATTTTTTTTAAACGGCTTTCACAGCCGTAATCACCGTAAATCCATTAATTTAAGGTTTTTTTGCATTTCGTGCCGCCATAATTTTTATTTCAAATGGACTTTGAAAATTTTAATTGCCTATTTACGCACTTAGATACGATAATGAAATCACGGATTTTCCAGAAAGCGCAACATGAAAGTTATGAATTTTTGACATTTGCAATGGCCGCAATTTTGAAAATGTTGAACTAATTTTCCTTGAACAACTTGGCATGACCTGATCTAATCTAACGTAATCCAACCCAACCTAACCTAACTAATCTAGTCTAACGTAACCCAACCAAATTTGAATCAAATTGGACCAACAATACGAACTCGAGAATGTTTTAAAGCACACGACGTGTTGTCCCCCCCCCACACACTTGAGAAATTCGTCTCCGGTACGACGCTACGTCGCTTTCCGTGCGACCACCTCAATACGTTCGGACGTGTCTGCGGCCTGCGGAACTCCAACGTGCGGCTTCACCATCGGTAGTGTCATATTCAACTTGAACTTCTCTGCGGTGAACAATTTATTACAAGGTTACACTTTGCCGAAGCTCTGCGGTGAAGGAAGCGAAACCTCAAAGTACATACCCGGGACATAGAATGGCGACAAGTGAGTGTGCAATAACATCAGCGAGACAGCTGCGTGCCGTGATTATTAAATAAAAATAAATTCAGCAACACGCTGAGGGATCGGTTTTGAATCTCTATGGATGACAAAAATATACAAAACAAATCTGTTGAGTGGATGTTTAGTTTTACAACACAATACGCAAGTCAGACTAATAGGAAGAGGGATGTTATAATGTTCCACTTCTTTATTCTGATCCCCGCTAATGTCCCTTAAAACTCATTCCGCTTATACGACAGTAACTGTAGTCTAAAACCTACGACCTTGACCTTGAGATACGCAGTTCAGAGACGTTGCAGGCTAACCGGCGTCAGGCTAACCACCTCGACCACCGAGCAACAATATTTTAGTTATAATTAATAAAAATCGTTACAACAGCTTTTCAAAAAACATCGGTATTTTTACTTACTAAAATCTAACAATAAGTAATGTAAATGATATATTGTGATTGTACAAAATCTATTTTAACATTCTGATCGATCTATCAGTTTTCAAGTACTCCTAGTCAAAAAAAAGTGGGTGGGGCATGAATGCTCGTATAGCTAGGAACTAAAATAATTGAAAATTATTATGAAATTGGGCGTGTGAGTCAAATTTGCCAATTTATATTTTAAAACAATTAAAAGCTATTTTCTGTAAAAAAACTGTTAAAAAGTGAAATTTCAAAATCGAACGTAACGATATTGATCAAATTTTCCTCAAATGTAAGAAATACCAAAACAAAATACTCGGTTCAGAAGTCATAAAAAAACAATATTTGTTATTCAACAAAAAATAAAATTTTTTTCTCTTCCTTTTTATTTTAATTACTATAATTTGTTCGAAAACTCGACAAATTAACATAACTAGTTTTTAACAACACAACCTGGCACTTATGTTCAATAAAATCAGCTGATCGTTACGAATTAATATAAAACAACTGATCTTTCACTGTTACAAATTTATCAAAATTAAACTAACTATTCGTTTCGTATATTTACTTCTTCGTAGTTTCCGTAGTATAGTGGTTATCAAGTGCGATGCACAACGGTTCGATCCCGGGCGGAAACAAGGGAAATATTTAATTACAATTAATTTAATATGAGACTTGCAACGCGCAAGATAATACTACTGTATTATACATCAATATAAATGTACACTCGCGTCACGCAAAATCCATCACAACCAGCCTTAAAATATGACACAATCGGCCTATTTCGTAAAATCATTTGCCGTATTACACAAAATTATTTTTTGTTGATTTATAAGTAAAAATCAACGTAATAAAGTATGGTCTATATATAGAAAGACCAAGTAAAAAATAAACAGACCACATTAAACATGTTTTTTCAACTCATCAAACCGGATTCACGTAAAGCTATTTACAGAATTCACTGGAACGCCTGCGAACCGTCAACCAAAGCTAAAGTGAACGTAAACGAGTGACTGGCTTGTATTTGAACTGTTAAAAAACAAAAATTATTTATCATTATTTATTTTCTCTTCATTTTTTAATTTCAATTAGGCCTACGATAATTTGTTCGAAAACATGACAAATTAACATAGCTAATTTTTAACATCATAGCCGCCTCGGTGGCCTAGTTGATAGCATACTACACTTTCACCCCGAGGACCCGGGTTCGATTCCCGGTCAGGGCTTGGCATTTTCATACGCTATAAATTATCCCCATAGTCTGCATTAGCCCAAGTGTGCACAATTAGTTAAAAAAAAAAAATTAACATCATACCTGAAACGTATTACAGCATATAATTATTATTATATTATTATTATTATTAATTATATTATATTATATTATATTAATATTATTATATTAATTATTATTAATTATAATTATTATAGCTGTTCAATTAAATCATCTGATCGTTACGAATTAATATAAACGACAAAGTAACAGCCAGTTTTTAACAACATAAGCTAAAACTTATAACCTATCACCTGTTCAATGAAATCAGCTGATTAGTTGCGAATTAATATAAACGACAAATTAACATAGGTAGTTTTTAACAACATAACCCAAAACTTATAGCCTATCAGCTGTTCCATGAAATCGGCTGATCTTTACGAATTAATATAAAACAGATCTTTTAATATAACTACCAACATTATATTAACAATTCATTTCACATACTTAAATCGGTCAAACGTTTTCGTAGTTTCCGAAGTGTAGTGGTTATAATGCACGCCTTATTCGCACAATTTTCCGGTTTGATCCCGGGCGGAAAGACAGTAATTTTTAATTTTCCTTAATTTGAGACTGGCGAAGCGCAAAATACACTGTTATATATCAATATAAACATGTTCCTCTCATCACGCGTTCCGTGAATTCCAACATCAAAAAAAGCCCTATAACAAAATGCATGTTAAATAACCAAAAATTTTCAGTGCAACTTGCTAAAAGGGAATGTCCGAGCCGTTACTGCACCAAGTAAGAGGATCAAGGTGAATATTTGATCGTCCTCATTACTTACTCTCGCAACGCGAAACGCGCAAAATATTTTGTCACACATTACGGTCGATTAGCTACACAAAACTGTAATAATACCAATTAAACACAATTATTGCAATGCGGCCTTGAACATTTGACGCAACAACTGTGTCCGTCATACAACAAACAAAGCAACAATGGAGGCTTTTATACATGACAAAGCGTGCCTCGCTCCGGGGGTTCGGCGAATTGGTTTTGGGCTTTCCGTGACGCCGGGACCGGACAAAATAACACGATGGATGACACACGGAAACTGTAATAGAACGGAAGATATTTATTCATTGTTCTAACCTCAAAACAAACGTCCCCCGTAGGCATTAGCAAGGATGCTTATGTTGTTTGTACGAGCGCCGATTTATATACAGTTTGTTTAACGATACCTCTAGCGCCTAAACGGTTAGTAGGTTATGAAAATTTCTACTTTCATTGTTTCTCCGTAGTAGTACTAGCCAATCCTGTTCATATGCACCCTCAGATTACAATGCCCAGTAATGAGCCCCATGATTGTCCTGAGTTGTGCTCTACCCAAGATGTCTATCGACCCTCTAGGCCCCAATATGGAACTTAGAGGCACTCGTTATGGGAATGCCCATGAAGAGCTGGTGTTGCTTCTTAATCCACTTGTTGATAGCAGACCCGGCCAATGACAAAGAGGGCTCGGGTCCAAATATTTCAGATGCAGATCGCAGTCCAGCCAGTCGGTCCGAATCCTCATTACCTTCAACCCCCTTATGCCCCAGAACCCAGTCAAGAGTAACCCACTTTCACAGAGACAGAGCAGTCATTTTACCAGACCTGCTTGGACCGAATTACAGGACCTGCAAGAGCTGCCCGACTGTCATTATAAATATGAACACGAGTCTTCTTAAAGGCCCGTTTGAAATTCTTCCGAACAAAGTCATTAATAATCATTAATACTTCAGCCTGGAATACTGTTGCGTGCTGTCCCAGGTCAACAGCTTTCTTTGCTCTTCGTCTCAGGCAGTACGTCCCAACACCAGTTCTTAAGGATATCTCACTAGGTCTCCAGATTCTCTCACACACGATCTCAAATATTAATAATATTGATATTAATCCTCAAATATCATCTTGACATCAAAGTGGTCTAGAAACTATGTGTCCTTAGGCCATCTGATCAGTCCTCTTCATTAGACTCCAGTCTCTGATCTTCCCTGTGATTCTAGCATGCACCAAAGTTGAGGATAGCCAGACTCCACTATACTGCAGCGTGTCTCCCTCATGAAACATCTGGATAAATTATTTAAAACTTCCAGTGTACATTGAAAGTTTAAAAATGCTAATATAGCCTATGCAGATTTTAACCTGAATATGATATTGATATCAGATTTACTCTTTACCTACAACTGTCATTCATCTCAAATTTGTCATACGGAACTCACTTGTGACCAAAATCTGTTGAAAATATTTTCAAAAATTTGCTTATATATAGACATTTTACTGCTTTTTTTGATCAAAGTTTTTTAGTGTTTCATTTTATTTCACTATACTGTTTTTTTTTAAGTTTATATTTTCTTTTCGAAAACTTGATACACGCAAATGCCTATATAATTGGGCTACTAGTTAAATACTAAAAACTGAACACATAATGTCCCCTCTGAACGCACTATCTAGACTAAAAGTTTGATTACTTTTTCCAGTCCATTTTGTAAAGTGAAAGCGATAAAATATTCGTAAAAGCAAATAACCTACAACCTGTGATCTATCGGTGCACAGCATCACTTCAAGCGACCAATAACGCTACTGATAACGTGATAGCTTCCACGCATCAACGCACGCGCAGTGCGTCTTGTTAGCATTATATGTAAATACATGCGCACCACGCGGAATACTAATGCACTGTATTGTATTGTAGGACTGTTCATTGATGGCGTACTTTACAGGCCTGGACATAAACATGTATTGTTCCAGCACCTAACCTAACTGCGATGTGCTTCGCCTATTTACATGTCATTGTCTCGACTTTCCACTTTCAAATCCGGTAAGGGGTAAACTGTGAATTGAAATTTCGAGTTCGAAATTAGCAATTTTCTGATTAGGAGTGAAAGGTTTTACTCCTGCCAAACGGCCATCACGACAGATAAAATTGGTGTGAAATTATGTTTGTAATTTTACTTAAATATAAAAAATATGCAAAAAGCGTACCATACACAAGTGCTTTAAAACTAGATACCAAACATAATTTCAACATAACAATTTTTTATTTCTTTTTTTAAGGCAAAAAACACATTGAGGCAAATCGCCCCCCAAAATGTAAGTGTGATTGTAAAGTGTTAAAGTCATAAGTGTAGTGTTGTAAGTGTAAATGTTTGTTAGACTCGGGTACCGCGAGGGACATCTAAAATCTCTCATTCTGCAGCTAGTCTGCACCCCCTGAAGGATCTCTTAACAAATAACGGAATAATTTGTACCGTTAATTAACATATAGTATTATAGAGCAGCAGAACCCAAAATAGTGGGACTCGGGAGGGCGAACGGCTTAAAACTTTGTAAGTCTCCTCAGGCAAAGAAAACCAGAAAACAAACATATTTCAAGAAATATGTTCTATAATTCCACAAAACCTGCTTCACTGCCAACTGTAAAATTACACACAAACTAGATATTTTCAATCTAAATTGAATAGGGCGATAGGACAATGCAGCCGTAGAGTTTATTTCTGTGATAGCAAAGTGGCCACGCCGCGTCTCGCGTTTGTCTGGCCGTCTGGATCGCAGGGAACCTGGTCAAGAGTAGAGGCGACTGCTCCTGAAATGTGAGTTTTTGGAGGAGCCATCATTGGTATAACCCCGATCCCGGATCCTGAACAGATAGGGCAATGCGGCCGCGCTACTAATGCCACTACAACGTGCGTCTAGCTAGGAAAGAGTGTGTTTGAAAAATAAAATGACATTAAAAAAACTTCAAATTTTTGTATAACAATTACACGTCATCAGAAGAAAAGATAAAAGTGTGTATGAATTATTGTTTAACTAACTTTTACAATATTTTCTTTTTTCTTCTTATCAAGTATAATTATTAGAAAAAAAAAACAAAATATAAAGTTTTTTAATTTTATTTTATTCTTTATGATCTTGTTTCTTTTTTAAATATTTGTAGGTTATAGTGGGTCACGAAAAAAATTTAGTGTAAAGGTGGGTCCAAGACAAAAAAAATTGTGAATTGTTGGTACAGATTCAATGCCGTTTCTTATCTTTTTGCTGTATTACCTCATGAAGGCCGTGTCAGGGTGAATCGATGCGGTTCTCACTCATGATTGCGGACAACCGATGTTTTTAGAAATTTTCGAAGACGCTTAAAACTAAACAAAAAAAAACTTACTCGCGAGAAAAAAACCGTGAAATGGTTAGCTAATGAAACGAATTGAAAACGCTTCCAGGTGGGTAAACGCTACTCGGTGAAATATAAAAATACTTTATTTCTTGTAATACTTATTAACAGTAACACAACATGCAACCCTTCTTAAAGTTTTAATTTATCGCTGTTAAAATCATATTTTCAAAACATTCAATGCTTTTAAAACTTCAAATGCTGCTATTCTGAAACGGAAGGGTTTTGGGAAATCCAATTCCGCACCGGAAGCGAGACAGCTGCGTGCGGCGAATATTGTAAACGCTCGTTTACACTATTTAAACGAAATTTCGATGTTCTCACGCTGATTTACAACTTTACACACATTAAAAAGCCTAACGACATGTGTACAATGCCGCCATTTTGTGCTACTACCGGTACTTCCTGTTCGCACGTCCTACTATTCACTTCCTCCAGCTGTTATCACGTAATTGTTACATTCATACAGCCATCGGTTGCTTATGAATAGGATAATTAGTTAACGTGAACCACACCTTGAACCAATTTCGGAGTCCTTAATCAACATATGAACAAACCTATAAAGATATGCACCTTACCAAAATTACCAGGTAAAACAATCAGCTGTTTTCTACACTAACGATCGTGTAGTTAATTCCCGTAACTCCAATTAAAAACATCTCAATTATAAACTTCAGACTTTCACCATACCTGTTCATACTGTAAAGAGGATTTAGATTTTACCCCCTGTGTCATTGTGTCATTATGGTAATACCCAGACCCGATTAGATCCAATCTAGAGGAAGGAATAATACAACCCCAGACACTGCAATCAACAGAACTATTGTGCAACTAAACCTCTTTAGTATTTGAGTTTAGCAGATTGGTGCCCTTAGTAAGTTCCAACAATCCACTGACTAGCTCACTCTGCTGAAGATCCCTAGGGTCATGGAAATCAAAAACCCCTAGCCTCCTACCAGCAAGAGCTTCACAATCAAGGATTATGTGACCTGCAGTCTCCTCTTTCCTCACAACCTGCACACGGTTTCACCATGGTACATATCCTATCTTGTTCATTTGCACCCTCAAGACGTCTACTGCCCCATTAAGCCCTCCATATGAAACCATGTTAAAGAGGCGCTTACTATGGAAATGCCCACGAAGGTTATACCATCTTACCTGGCGTTGCTTTCAAAACCCGGACCCGTTACTTCGAAATGAAAGCCAATCCTGACCTCCAGATCCCTTATTCAGGATTCTTGAAGACAATTCACGTATGTTCACAATTTTGGTCCGATTTGATTAAACTTAAACACAAAAATTTCGTTACGGCCTGGATAGTTCCGTTAACCAGCAAAATCCGTTCGACAGTTTCAAAATGGCGGTCCTTTCGAATCTTTAAAAATAATCGTAACTTGTACGTATAATAAAAAATATAACAATGCACCCGTTCATTTTACCATTTTATAACGTTAAAGCTTATCTATCCATTTTTAATTTAAACATTAAAGCCTATCTATCCATTTTTAATTTAAAAGTTAAAGCCTATCTCTCCATTTTTAAACGCTGATGAAATCTGATTTTAAAAAAATCAGATTAAATACTTAACTGATTTGTTTCCTTGCCAAAATTCATTTTCCAGCTAAAACTTTTGAATCGAATCGGATCAGTGATTGGTAATAAGCAAGATGGCGGTTTCATATTACCTTGTTATAGATTAGACATTTTAGAATATTAATTAAAAGTAATTATTACCCGAGCTTTGCAGCGAGTTGTACCAGATGGTACTTGTTAAGGCCAGCTACTTACCTGCAAAAAACAAAACAAAAACAGATTAGTTATTACTGTTAAAAGTGAAAATATAATCTATACTACCTTGTTCTACTTTGTCATTATAAGTATCGATTCTGAGAAAATCGATCTTGATATTTTTATGAACAAGTCCCTGAGACTAAAAATATAATTGATTCATTGAATTTGTAGGGTTACTATTGCAATGCGACCTTTTGTAGATCTATTGTGCCACCTTTCTATATTCCTGGCTTACTCAGTTTTCCGGTTCTAGTCTCTAGGATTTGGAGAGGATTCAAGATTCTCCTCCAGTTGGTGACTTCCCATTTCGTCACCGAGATGCTTGCTATGCTAATTCCCTTTCAGTTTTTCTTTCTGTTTACCCTTACCGCAGAGACTGGCCAGTTTTAAGTTTTTACTCGTGTTGTTCCCGCGAGGGAAATGGAGTCAGCCCTACGTTTTGCTATTCGGAGAATGTTGTACTCGCAACGGTTTGAAAGCACCGGACTTGGTGGAGACATCAAGCCGCCAAGAAGGCACGAAGGCATTTAATCGTAAGCGATGACCAACAGTTGAAGAAGTGAAAGAAGCAATTATTCAAAACGTAGCCGAGACAGATGGGAACACGTTAGGAAATGCAGCGCAAAGCACTGATGGATTAGCGGTCACTTCAGCCTGTGATGATAACCCCAAACAACTGCATTTGACATGTTTCTAAGTATTCTTATCTAATTTTGTTCAATTTCAAAAAGAATGTACGCACCTAACTCTGATTTTCGTTAAAATTCAAATAAATTTAAGTTTACTTTATAGGCGAATTTCCATTGGAAAATGAGCGGCCATCATGGCAAGACCCAGACTCGGAACCTTGAAATAAGTGCCAAACATGACTCAATGTGTGTGTGTGTGTGTGTGTGTGTGTGTGTGTGTGTGTGTGTGTGTGTGTGTGTGTGTGTTCGCACGCTAACCTTCTCAACTTTGCAATTTTGGTCTGATTTGATTCAAACTTGGCTCAAACATCGATTATGGAAATATGTTGAACAAGTTTATTAAGCATCGAAATTCGTTCAACAGTTTCAAAATGGCGGTCATTTCAAATTTTAAAAGAATCATAACTTATTTGTACTACTTTTTTTGAAAATCCGGTTTCACAACCGTAATCAAAAGTTAAAAACTGCTGACATATACGAGCATTAGCATTCTGAATTTTCAAAATCCATTAAAAAAAATTTTTTTTACGGCGGTCAGGGTTCATTTTCGTACTTTTAGTCGCATTTTTATCACAAAAATCGATTCCGACAATTTCGTTAACCCGCGAAATTCGATTAATATTTCAAAAAGGCGTTAATTTCAAAATCTTTGAAAATTCGTAACTTTTTCTGTCTTAAATATTAAAAATGCATAAAATCCGATTTCATCATAGTAATTAGCGTTAAAAACTGCATAAATTAGCATTTAAAATTCCGCTGAAATTAAGAAATTTAATTTGATGGCGGTTCAGGGTTCACAATTCAATGTTAAAAGATTAGAAAGCTAATATATGCAGATTTTAAGACGGAATTTCATTAAAAGGGTAAGATAATTTTTTTCTGAAATTCGCTTCAATCACGTCAGCGAGAAAGCTAAGTGCCGCTGATTATTTTTTAAATAGATATTCCCGAACCAATAGGTTTACTCTACACAATACTGTAACAATAAGGTTAGAGTGTTTACGTTTAGTGATTGGGCAACGGTAAGCCAATCCTCCGCCTGTCAATTGTCCTGCAGGTCACCCGCTGGTAATGTAATTGTAAGCTTTAACTTCAACATTCTTCAGTTAATAGTTGATGTGTTACAGCTGATTGTTGTAAGCTGTAAAACAATTTCTCTTGTAATGTCTTTTTCATGACAATAAAATTACCTATACAAATATAATAACTGATTGAGGGATTGTTTTATACAACTAAATCCAGAGTTCCAATAAACCGCTTTTAATATCTGACTCATTCGAAAACACTAACTGTGCAGTTGCAAGTAATTATAAAAGTCGAACATTAATGGGAGAAAACACAAAAACTACACCTCATAAGAAACACATTAGGAATGCATTATTCTGAATACAATTTCCTGCCCACATTTGGGTGTCCACCTGAAAGGGCCTTCAAAAAGACTCGTATTCATATTTATACAGATAGTCAGGCAGCAGTCAAAGCACTTTTGCAAGTCCTATAATTCAGTCCAAGCTGGTTTGGAAGATTCGGGAGAACCTCAGTGCTCGTTCACTGGGTTCTGGAGCAGAAGGGGTTGAAGACAGAGGAGACAGACCGACTGGCTGGACTTGGATATGTATCTGAGTTTGCCGGCTTTAGAGATCTCTCTATTGCTAGCCGGGTGGATTCCTCCATTTATCAATAGGTGGATTAAAAAGCAACACCAGGCAAGATGGGATTTCCTTTATAGGCATTACCATAGCAAGCACGTCTTGGGTAAGGTTCCTCATGGAGGACTTAGAGAGGCAGACGTCTTCGGCAGAGCACAACTCAGGAAAATCATGGGGCTCATTACTGGGCACTGTGGTCTAAAAGCGCACATGGACAGGATAGGTATGTATCACGGAGAAACCGTGTGTAGGTTGTGCAGTACACTATACAATCTGCACTGAGTTCCGTAGCATAAGGAGGGTTGAGGGTAATGAGGAGGCAGACCGACTGGTTGGACTGGAATCTGCACCTGAGTTTATCAGACCCGAGCCGGCTTTAGAGATCTTTCTGTCGTTTGCCGGGTCTGCTCAATATACGGATTAACAAGCAATACCAGTTAAGATGGGTTAAACTTTATGAGTATTCCCATAGCAAGCACCTCGGGTAAGGTTCCTGGTGGAGGATTTAGAGGGACGGCAGATGTGTTGGACAAAGCACAACTCAGAAAAATCATGGGTCCGTTACTGGGCACTGTGGTTTGAGGATGTACATGAACAGGTATGAAACCGTATGTAGGTTATACATCAGGAGGAAACTGCAGGACACATAATTTATGTGAGGCTCTTGCTAGAAGAAAGCTAGGGATTTTTGGTTTCCAGGGCCCTAGAGACCTCTAGCAGGATGAGCTTCAGATTGTTGGAACTTATTAAAGGCACCAATCTGCTGAACCAGAACTTAGGCTAACAGGTTTAGTTGCACAATAGGTCCGTCGATCGCAGTGCTTGGGGGTTTTATAATCACTTCCTCTAGTATATAATCTAATGTAATCTAATTTAGTAGTACTTTGCAAACAATTTTATGAGCTATAAGAATATTTACCCACCGTTTTTAAAATACGTTTAAAAAAATTAAACAACCTCAAAACTGCACAGTTTCTACCTGTAAAATAAGTTGGTAATACATGTACAAATAAAATATGTGGTATTGTTTAACAGCTGGTTGACATTTGTTGTGTAGTTGGAAAATTGCTTCCATCATATCAATCAGGCCGCCTCGGTGGCCTAGTGGATAGCGTACTAGGCTTTCACCCCGAGGACCCGGGTTCGATTCCCGGCGAGGGCTTGGCATTTTCATAAGCTACAAATCATCCCATCGTCTGCATAGCCCAAGTGTGCACAATAGTCGGACGTTAAACACCAAAAAAAAATCCATCATATCAATTACACACATACGAGATTCTCTTATTATGCCATTAGAAAAATGAGTTACTGGAGTGAGACCATCATGGTAACATCAAGACACGGGTAATTAAAATGAGCCCCTACCCAGACTTCTATATCACCTTTGAGGTTCCATTAATATATATATTATATATATATATATATATATATATGAGTCGTTAAAATTTGTGTGTATGTGTGTGTGTGTGTGTGTGTGTGTGTGTGTGTGTGTGTGTGTGTGTGTGTGTGTGTGTGTGTGTGTGTGTGTGTGTGTGTGTGTGTGTGTGTGTTTGTTTGTGTTTGTTTGTTTGTTTGTTTTAGCACGAACACGTATGCTATTTTTAACAAATTTGATTGAAAATTAGCACAAAAAATTGATTACGAGTACCTTGGAAAAGTTCGTTAACCAGCGAAATTCGTTAAACAGTATCAAAATGGCGGCCACTTCAAATCACTAAAAATGCATTACTTTTTTGTCTTATTATTTATTTATTTTTTTTTTTTTTTGAAATTTGATATCACATAATTGGCGTTAAAAACTGTATATATTAGCGTGCTAAATTTTCAACGGAAATATTGTTTTACGTCGGTCAGGGTTTTCGACGTAATTTAAGTTTAAAATGCTAATATATGAAGATTTTAATGCTGATTATGATGATGAAATTAGAATTTCAAAAAGGGAGGAGTCAGCGAGACAGCTGCGTGACGCGATTACCTTGTTAAAAGTAGGATATTTATTTTTCTCGTTGCAAAATGTTGTAGCCGTAGTTTTTCGCATTTATAAAAAATAACTCGAAATTATTTTCATTCCATTTACGGTGTAGTATTTTTAAGTTCAAGTAATGCGGAGATCGTGTCGTAATTAAAAAGAAAAGAACCGGAGAAGAACGGAGAAAGAGGTCCATCAGCGGCCTGCAACAGGTGTTGTTAACCAGGAATTATGGGTTAACAGTCGGGCTGATCATGCGCAGAGAAAGTTTCGCGTACGCAAAGCCGCGCTGCCTCTAAGAAGAGGGAAACCATGTCAATTAGATCGCAGTGACTTTCACATGGATCCCGCCGAACTAACCACTGGTGAAATTGATTCGCCCGAAGGTAAAGGCTTTCTCCAGGTGTAGCCTTGATGACACCGCCACTGCTAGCGCGGCCGTCTGCCCGGGTGAGTCGTGGGAAAATCGACCGAAAATGTCTGAGACTACTTCCCACGTGACTATTTAGTATTTAGCAAGCACTGGACAAATAATGGTTTCATCCTTTAGGCAGAGTGAGTTTTTGCATTATATCAACAAATAGAAATACGCTATACAATGCAAATTCTGTATTCTGGTATTTCGCGGAAGATTAAAGAAGTATTGCCAAATGTACGATACTTCTTATAAAAGAATTCCCGTAGAGAAATAAACTATTACAACTGTCATTACAGTAAAAGCAAGAGCCAGATATTTTTAAAATGAAAGTCGATTCTGAGTTGTAAATCACGCTTTGACATATCAATAAAATTTATATATACTGTACAGTGTGCGTGTGCTTGCGTGCGTCTCTCACTCTCCCTCCCTCTTTCTCTCTCTCTTTGTGTGTGTTTTTGTGTGGTCTCTCTCTCTCTCTCTCTCTCTCTCTCTGTGTGTGTGTGTGTGTGTGTGTGTGTGTGTGTGTGTGTGTGAGAGAGAGAGAGAGAGAGAGAGAGAGAGAAAGAGAGAGTGATTGTTTTGTGTGGTTTCTCCCCCATCTCTCTCTCTCTCTCTCTCTCTCTCTGTGTGTGTGTGTGTGTGTGTGTGTGTGTGTGTGTGTGTGTGTGTGTGTGTGTGTGTGTGTGTGTGTGCGTGTGGTTCAGTACTCTTATATTCGCAATTTTGCTCCGAATTGTTTCGAAATTGAAACTAAAATCAATTTTGTTAGTAGCTTGGACAAATTCATTACCCAGCTAAATCCGCTTAACAATTTCAACAAAAATAAATAAATAATATATTTTTTTAAATATTTTTTAAAATTATGATTATCATCATAATCAGCATTAAAATCTGCAAAATTTCATTGAAAAATACGAATATTAGATTGACGGAGGTCAGGTTTCATTTTCACATGGCACTGTGCCACACGCCAAAGCATTTCCGAAATCGCAGAACTTCACAATTCATCGGACATTTTCTCACCCGTTCGGTCTCATGAATGAGCCGGCGTTACCAAATCACACATCGCACACGACTTAGCAAAGCGTACGAAGACATCACGATCCTGGCTTCTTTCGTCATCCTCCGGGTTATAAATATCGAATCCTTGAACAGGACGTGTTACATCATCGCGTACAAAGAACACCCAACACGTTGAAATACTGCTCAGGTTTGTTTACTACCAGGACAACGTGTCGATGGTAAAACAAGGACAGGGAAGACAACATATATTTATTCCTTCCAAATGAATACTGTTTATTTTTCTTTTTTAACGTCCATACTTAAAATGGAAATGTACGAGGAGTAAGAGTTCCCTGTTCTTCTGACGAACCTGTATTTATACCATATATTTCAATAACGCAGGTCCTTATTTAGGGGAGGGGTGAAGACTAGCTGAACCTATTGAGAGGATTTAGACGTCCTTCGCGGTACCCGAGTCTAACACACACTTACACTTACAACACTATACTTACGACTTTAACATTTTACACTCACATTTACATTTAGGTAGGCGATACAAAAAAAACTTAATTTTGTTATAAAACCGATCGGAATGCTTTAACATTAGCTTTAACTTATTTATGCCAGTTAGACTAACGAAGACAGGGATCAGCTTTAGCGCTAAGAGAAAAGCAACGACAGTAACTGCAGCTAGAACTACGAACCTTGCGCGCAGTTCGGATACACAGCAGACTGACCGATGCTTTATCCACATCGACCACCAAGTTCCCTCTTATATAATGAAATTGACCAGTAGATATTCCTATCACATTCCCATTTCAGTTATTTTAGAAAAACCAAAACATACTTTCGAATTAACAAATATATTTTTTCGCAGAAACACATTTCCTTCCGTTACTACTGATTTAGGAGGCATTTACACTGAACTCTCCGTTTGTGTAACACATTCTGGTGGTCTGTTCTCTTCACCATAAGCCGTAATGGTTATGTTCAAGTCTAGGTTTACCTAACTAGTCCAGCAAGGAATTATATTTTTTGCCGGTCATTAAATACATCTTTTAAACGTTTTTCAACGTCTTATTTGGCACGCGCGCTGCCGTAAAAATATGACACTAGGGTCATCCCAAAGAGGACAGAAACGCAGTTACAGGTCGTCTTGAGTCGTCTAAGTACCAAGACAGGATCCGTCACAACTTGACTCTAACTATAATGTAAAATTCAAAACAATCAAAGTCAGAACAAGCGGTTTCTATAAAAGACGCATTTTACAATATAGTTACTGTAATTTAACACGCCTCCTGAAAATATACCCCGAAAACTTCGTCACAGAAGTAAGGTGCGTAGAAAATAAATAACAGCTCACTTTTAATCGATCCCACAATAGCGACAATCCCCCCCCCGTGGAATACATCCCCTTCCGTTACTTTATGCTTAATTACACTGTTAATTGCAGTAACCATGTCTCCGTAAACATTGTCAAGGTCCTTGAGCAACAACAATCATACAATCACGACAATTTACAAGGTGGGGTGAACGTTCTCTGCACTCATTTGAGGTTATGTTCGGTGTAGCGATCACAATAGCTTCAGTCACTTGTGAAATTAATTGCATTGGTACACACTGCGACCTACTGCAAAATTCCCAGCCTATAAAACTGGTATTTATTCCATGCATAGGTCTATTATTAAAGAAAACACAATTATTATTAATTATAATAATCATTTCAGTTGTTCGTAGTCCTTGAAATATTAACTTCAATATTAACAATAGTAAACAACTGCAACAAATATAACCTCAAAGATACGTTAATATAATCGAAGGAACAGTCTTGAACGAAATCAGCTGTCTAAGCAATAAACATAACCTCATAGGTTCGATAATATTACCGAAGGAACAGTGTTGAACGAAACAGCTGTTTAGGTGAACATTACCATTACTCTCCGCATGACTGCAGATAATGTTTTTATATTTACGTAAGAAGTAAAAGTGCGAAAATTGATATCGTTCAGTAAACAAGTGACTAGTTCTTAGCGGAATTTAAAAGGTGATTTAACAACTTTTATAATTCTCGACTTGGCGGGTTATTTTTTACTGCCACTGGATTCCTAACCCAACACTTTAACATCAAAAAACTTGTAGAACTTTTCTGGGACTGCAAAACTCGATTACTCGAGCCAAATTTAAAATGACACATTGTAAACTAAAAACCATTTATAATTTAACACTGCGATAGTGAAATCGATTTTTCAAAACCATTTACGATAAAAAAAACGTTATTAACGAATTTTAATTAATAGTGTTAGCTCATTCACGTTTGCAATTTTGGTAATAGCTTGGACAAAATTTTGGAGTTCGTTACTCAGCAAAATCCGTTTAACAGTTTCAAAATGGCGGACATTTCAAATTTAAAAAAATAACATTAAAGCCTATACACATTAAAAGAAATCTGAATTCACCATATAATTAGTATTAAAACCTGCATAAATTAGCGTTTAAATGATTTAATTACGTTGGTTGAAAATATAAAAATAAATTTGGCGTCAGGGTTCACTTTTCATTTTTCAATGTGCAGTAGTCTGAAATGCTTCAGTAATAGGTTTTCGTGTTGATTATGGTAATATCAGATTTTAATTGTTGTAAATCAGCTTGTAACACCTAAGCGAAACAACTACATATACCGATTAAAATAACCATAACGGAATATCTGTAAAAGTTATTCAGTAAAAAAAAGGATTCTCAAACATAGCGTGACATCCTTCAAATGTCCTCAAACATTGCCGGAAACACGACTGCAACAATGGAATCAATACCAACCTTCCGCGTTCTAAGGTGTTTGGAATCTGTTTGCATGTCTATCATGTCTGGCTTGCACGCAATGTTGGCAGCACTGGGTCGCGTGTATCGCGCTGTGCAGTCCTTACCTAACGTTTAACAAAATAGTCCCGCGTATAATTTATAATTTGCATAGCAAAGTGCGGACAGCTTTAGTGTGGCACGTGATAGTATTTTAGTTTATTGCGTAATAAAATGTTATTTAGTCGGTCGTACGTTCTTGCGGGCCGGCATGTGCACATTAAATTTAGTTTATACAGAAATGCTAACTATTAATTTCAGATTTAATTATTCAGCGCCGACTGCTATATAATCTCGCAAGCACAGGAGGAAATGAGCAGCTTAGTGATCCCACCTTACCACTTGCTCGTACTGCTCTCTGGCTCATCGATACATTCACAACTCTGCATAGCTTGGCTAAAGCGTAAAACGACCCACGCTGACAGAGTGAATGACAACGGCCTAGTGGTGTATCAAAAGGAGCACTGAGAAACCTGAAGACATCCCAATGTACTTTAGCCTTACCCGTGTCATTGTGTATAGACGTACTAGAAATACAGCCACGATTATAAAAAGCGTGCCTAAAATCCAAGTAATTGGACTCTCTGCCGCTACGAACGCTGAAATCTGCAAGAACAAGGTTAGAAATGTTTGAGAAAATAGACAATACTATTATCTATTTAACTATAGTTGAATAGTTTGCCGCAAGATACCACCAGCATGGAGCACTTACATAGTGTAAGCTGACTTGATTGTGACAACAAATTCCCAATTATTTGTTGTTTTGATTGTAAGCTGACGTCATTTTGATAAAAAATTTCCAATTATTTGTTGTTTTAATTGCAAGCTGACGTGATTTTGACAACAAATTTCCAATTATTTATTGCTTTAATTGTAAGCTGACGTCATTTTGATAAAAAATTTCCAATTATTTGTTGTTTTAATTATAAGCTGACGTCATTTTGACAAAAATTTCCAATTATTTGTTGTTTTAATTGTAAGCTGACGTCATTTTGACAAAAATTTCCAATTATTTGTTGTTTTAATTGTAAGCTGACGTGATTTTGACAACAAATTCCCAATTGTGTGTTGCTTTAATTGTAAGCTGACGTGATTTTGACAACAAATTCCCAATTGTGTGTTGCTTTAATTGTAAGCTGACGTGATTTTGACAACAAATTCCCAATTGTGTGTTTCTTTAATTGTAAGCTGACGTGATTTTGACAACAAATTCCCAATTGTGTGTTTCTTTAATTGTAAGCTGACGTGATTTTGACAACAGATAATCATTGTGTTAACTGTTTTTCCTCCGGTATACATTTATTTGCAAACAGCCTCCGAAATGACCACAACACTTCAGTATAAAGTATATTTCAACTATCGCTCGACATTCAACTATGGCAGCAAACCTTCGATTTCCCACGCAGGTAAAGAACAGCAAGTAACTGACGATTTTACAGTCCAATAATACGCCTAAAGCTAGACTGAATTTAAGTGAGCGTCCAGTAATAATATATGTACTCAATGCAGTCTACGGAGGCTAAACATTTCGAAGTAAACAATAAAGGTTTACGGTAATTTTATTGCCGGTAGGTTGGCAACGCGTAGCTGCCAGTGAACGCGAGAGGGTGTAGAACCGGTATTTCTTTTTTAACCGTTATCCCGATCTGTGGACGATCGGATATTTAGATATATCTGCTGTTTTATGCGATCTGAGGAATTTTAACCGCGTTGTACGAGTCGCGTATTTGGGTCGGGATCCTTCGATGTCCTTGGTGCGTTGCGTAACTGTCCAGTCCCGTAACGAACAGCAGTGCAATAGTTGCAGTTATTTGTAGGGATGGTTTGCGTTGTTTAACTGCAAATAACGCGACAGATTATAAAAAAATACATTTCATTAGTGAATTTCCATTGACCTTGAAATGGGAGCGTCCGTCCTGACCTCTAGATCACTTTTTGCGGGGAGGGGTTGTTAATAACGTTCAACAATCATGTTCATGTAAAGTTCGTGAGACAAATTTCTTTAACAGTTTTTCAGTCTAGTTAGATATTCAATAATGAAGTGAGATTTTCAAATGAATATAAAGTAAAAAAAACATTGCTTCCACCACATCAGCGAGACAGCTGCGTGCAGCGATTATACATACTAAATCGGTTTGGATGCCATCTAGTAACAAGCCTAACGTTTCACTACACTTACGAAATCGTCAAGCAGGCTAAAACGTTTTCACTTTTTTACCTCTAGCTTTTTTACGTTTTAAAATTATAGACTGAGGTTATTTACTGCACTTTAAAATTACAGACTGAAGTTATCCATTGCACTTTAAAATTAGAGACTGATGTTATCCATTGCACTTTAAAATTATACACTGAGCTTATCCACTGCATTTCAAAAATTACATACTGATGTTATCTATTGGATTTTAAATTACATACTGAGCTTATCCACTGCACTTCAAAAATTATAGACTGAGGTTATCCATCGTACTTCAAAAATTATAGACTGAGGTTATCCATTGCACTATAAAATTATAGAATGAGGTTAGGTCCTATCTATTGCACTTCAAAAATTATAGACTGAGGTTATCCACTGCAATATAAAATTACAGACTGAGGTTATCCATTACATTATAAAATTAGAGACTGAGGTTATTCATTGCATTGTAAAAATATAGACTGAGGTTATCCATTACACTTTAAAACTAAAGACAGAGGTTATTCATTGCATTTCAAAATTATAGGTAGAGGTCATTCATTGCACTTAAAAATTACAGACTAAGGTTATCCATTTCAAAAATTATAGACTGAGGTTATCCATTGCACTTTAGAATTATAAACTGAGATTATACATTGCATTTTAAAATTACAGACTGAGGTTATCTGTCGATGACATGTAAATCTATATAAATAAAAAAAAAATAATATCGAGTTCGATTTGTTGGCCGCGATGTTTTCTGCACTGCTGACGGATGTTTAGCGCGAGTGAAAGCCAGGCCGTACATAATAGGCCTACATCGGAACCAGTTCTCAACTTTTCTACCGTAAATTCAATTAACCTAATCACTATAAATCAACAGACAAATTGAAAGTCTCAACATGGCGGACCTCACCGTACCGCCACGGCTTTCCTATTAATTAGGTGCGAACACCACAAGCATCGCCATCCTTATTATTTTGTTTTGTCTACTCAGCACGTACGGGTAGAAACGGGACGAAACATTTCACAAACTTTCATCCTTTCAATTTTCTAGCGCGCGCGCGCGCACACACACACACACACACACACACACACACACACACACACGTTCTTACACAACCCATAAGAAAGTGATTACAAGTTATGATCTGTGCTCATTTCTGGGTAGTTAGGCGATTTTTGATTAAAATGAAATAAAACGACTACTGCTTTTGGATTTTCATTGCCAAAATCGAAAAAATTAAGCACTGTCGAAATACTAGTGGGCGATTTTTCAAATTAATTTTACTATTTCTAAAAACTTGTACAGACTTTTTAATTCTAATATAAATGTCGAAGTTCCTGTATTTTTAAGGACGAAATAGCAAACTTTTTTTTTAATTTGAGAAAAGTGTTACTACCTCATACTTTGAGCTTCACTAGTTTTTTCTACCTTATATAAACTCTATTTTTTAAAATGTCTTTTTGCACTTTTCAATGATAACCGGTAACTTTGAAACATTTTTTTTATTACGTAATATTAGAAGATATAAATAGACTGACCACGTTTGATTACAAAGAGGAAGGAGGGAAGTCTAAAATAGCAAAACATCATTAATACATACGGTACCTTTCCCAGTTCAACAACCTATCGACACAGTACAATGCGCCATGACACCTGCAAGAGACGAAACGTCTTGTCTCAATCGAATAATCAGATGACATTAACCAACATTCAACAGTCAGCTGGGGCGTTAATCATTTTGACAAAACCCAATTAGAAGGCGGGAAGACGCAGGGCGGGGGAGGGCCTTGTCTTGGGATGACGGATGGGTCTGGGGTCTGGGGCCGCGAGGCATGGACCCAACGTTTTTAATGTTCCGTTCTCGATAACGCAGACTGCAGACGCTTGCATTCACTTTGGTAGAAAACAATGTTGATTAACAACTAACACGTAATATCAAGATTTACCACGAAGATCTTGAGGCGGTGGGCAAGAATTAATAAATTTAATTAGGAAAAAAACAGAACAGACCCTGATAGTAGGCTTTGTATACATTTTACTGTAAAAAATGAGTACACTTTAAATTTCTAACTGCGACAAAAATTCCCGTGGGCTTGGCCCCCTCACCGCCTTCAGTCAGTTACGGCAGATGGCGTGCTATCGCTAGCGCCGTTAATAAATTAAACAAACGTGTTGCTATATGTAGTGCAGTTGTGCAAGACTGCTTAGCGTGATACAGGCGTTACTACTCAGTCTTTATAGTAGGGCCTCACGTACAGCTACGTCACAGACAGCGTGCGCTATCAATGAAATGTGACCTTGAAAAAATTCAATTTAAATTGTTACCAGGCGACCCGTGCGAAATTTCGCACTATGAAAGTTTTAAGTAAACAGCCATTTGTATAAGAGTAGTCGCTGGGGTGAGGGCGGTAGCTGGAAGGAAGGGAAAAATGTTTATAAAATAAATCGAAAAGCAATCTGTTTGAAATAATAATCACAAATTTATAGTCATTGTAGTAGCCTATATAAATTTCAATACAGACAATTGTTTTTTAATATAAATGTTTACAGGGCATTACAATACCTCGTTGTAAACGATATTTGAGGTAAAAATCAATATCGTTCTTTTTGTACTTTGTATTTGATTTTCTTTAATGGATACAAACATGTTAGTTGATACAATTACCCTTGAGAAGGCTACATACAATTGTAATTATGTCCGTTATAGATAAATGCACGATGGAAGGGGAAATCACAAATATATTTGTGTAAAAACAGTGTCCAAAACATGTGTCTGGTATTCGAAATGCTTGTCCCGGCTTGCACGTCGGGCAAGGATAGGGGACTGTCAGTTGGACTCATAACCTGTAAGTTTAATTACTTAAGTAACTACTGAAATTGTTATAATAACGTTATGCAAAAATGTGGCATTTGTAATGGGATTGTCTATCCGTGATTAATAAGTTAGCTTCTTAAAATGTACAAAATATTGTCTGATTTGTGTTCCCGCGCATGCGCATCCATGATGCCGTTTAGCCTATGACAAGTAAAAGTATCTTATGTTAAAATGTTCCACAAACAGTAAGTTTTAGCAGAAAATCGTTTTACCATGTCAGAAGCTGGTTAAAAAATCTTTCTAAAGATACCTCGTGTATGCCTGTACGAATAGTATGTGCTGAGAAAAAGGGATGTTCACTGGAGAAATAATGTACCTATATATGATTTGTAAACTGATGACTATTGCGACACCGCAAAGACTTTCTCACATTCAATGACGAACTTTCTTAATTCAGAACGATATGATCTCATAGTACCACTACTCTAGAGTACTGAGCTTTCCTTCATGTCGTGGCCACTGTAGCAGTAACTTGGAGGTTTTTCTTCTCTACTTCTCGTTGTGTTTTATCCGTTCCACATGTTAGCGACCATCACAGATATCCGCACTTTATCCACAGTGTTGAGTGGTTTTCCAGCCTGTTGGAATTCTTCTACCATGTCTTCTCTTCCCCTCCACTTTTCCTCCAGCTTTCTACATTTTACAACTGGCATAAGCTCGAGTTCGAACCGACACTTCCCAAGTGCCAATTTTTCATGTCAGATCGGAAGATTCTTCGCACAATCTGACCGTGAAGTTCTGCCCAAAAATGAAGGCCGTCCCAGTCATACAAATTTTACTTTTGGTAGTTATCATAGGGGTGGTGCCTTCGCAATGTAGATTTACCTAACCTTACCGGTAACCGCTCCAGACTAGCATTTTTACAAAATGGCAATGACGTCCTATGCTTTTTTGCCACGAAAAGTTTCGTTCTTAAATCAAGTTTTAAGAGGAAAATTGAAAGTACCAAAAACGGTGTCTTTTCGTAAAATAAAATGCAGAGAATTTGAGGGTCAAGTATAACAGTACCTCACGAGTATTATATCTGCTATCAAACGACATTTTGACATACTTGTGTTTTTATAGCGAATTTCGATTAGAAAAATGAGCTATTGGAGCGGCCATCATGGTAAGATCCAGAAGTCAGGATTACTTTTTGAGGTGTGTGTGTGTGTGTGTGTGTGTGTGTGTGTGTGTGTGTGTGTGTGTGTGTGTGTGTGTGTGTGTGTGCGTGTGTGTGTGTGTGTGTGTGTGTGCGTGTGTTTTAGCACGCTCACGTTCGCAATTTTGGTCCGATACGATTCAAATGTGTCACAAAAATCGATTACCGTAAAAGCTTGTACACGTTCGTTAACCAGAAAAATTCGTTCAACCGTTTCAAAATGGCGGCAATTTCAAATCTTTAAAAAATTCTAAACTTTTTTGTTTTAAACGTTTTTGAACATCAGATTTTACCGTCCTAATCAGGGTTGAAAAGTGCGTTTTTAAGTTTTCAAAATCCGTTGAAATTAAGAACTTTTCAGATGGCGGTCAGGTTCATTTTCGTATGTTTAATATAATTTGAAAGTTTAAAAGCAGATGTCAACACATATGCTGATTATGATGGTGAAATTGGAATTTCATAAATGGTGAGATAAAGGTAAGTACTTTTAGAAAATCGCTTCAATCACGTCAGCGAAACAGCTGCGCGCCGCTATATTTTTTTTCTTCAATGTAACCTCGGTAAGGATAATCTGTGAAGCCGAGATTAGGTTTCTTAAATCTGTTTTTACTGAACCGGCATTTTTACAAATAACACAAATTCAACTTGACAAGTTTTAAACAATCAAAGCAATTGCATCACTCCGTTAATTTTAAAATTCTTTCTTAAATTGGATTTCGCGAAGCAAAATATCACACCACGTGACCTCCGTGATTTATTATTACAACGGCCAAACACTTCCAAACAACAGAAGACATTCAACTTTATTATACCATAAACTGTCTAGACAGATCCCCCGCCCCGTTCTGGGGTCATCGAGGAACCCTAAACTCGACGAATAAACACTCTTCCTCCTCCTCGACGATAAACCCGTGAACCCCAATAAAGAACGAACTGTTGGTGATATCCTATTGTAGGCGCGGGGATAAAATATACTCTTGTACGGACCATAAAAAGTGGTGTAAAACCATTAAAGTTAGAAGGCAAGGGGAGAGCACAAAGAGGACTGCGGACAATAGACATTCTTGCACTGGTCAATCTATGGCTGGCATGTTTATGGCGATAACGCGGTACAAAGGACATTCGATAACCGCTGTTGACAAATCTCGCCTGAAATCTAATACAAGACTGAAGGAGCGGGAGGGGATTGGCGTATTGTCTTAGCCTGAGGGCCGCCTGGAGTACAAGCTTCTCGTAAGTGGGACTCATTCATTTAGAAACGTAAAGCAGTGCCAGGGCACGTTCACTGCATTTGTCCTGGGAGGAGGGAGAGTTAAACATGGCATGCAGCTGAAATCAGGGATATTATGGAAGCAAATTTCCAAAAGATCTAACAAACAACAAAAAATGTTACCTTACACTTGCTGACAATCTGACTTCACCGTCGTAACCAGCGTAGAGCATTTGTGTAATGGCGTCAAAATGATTTTCGTGTTTTCAATGGAATTTCATTTTTACTTTTTATATTAAATTTTACTTTTTTTACCGGATTTCCATTGGACAAATGAGCTATTGGAAGTTATCATGGTACGACCCAGACTGGGACTTAGTAAAGAGCACCGATTCTTATCTCTAGATCATTTTTGAAGTGTGTGTGTGTGTGTGTGTGTGTGTGTGTGTGTGTGTGTGTGTGTGTGTGTGTGTGTGTGTGTGTGCGTGCGTGCGTGTGTGTTAGCAGGCTCACGTTCGAAATTTCGATAGGATTTAGTTCCAAACGTAGCGCAAAAATAAATTATGATAAAAACTTGGACAAGTTCGTTAACTAGCGAAATTTGTTCAACAGTTTAAAAATGGCGACTCTTTAAAATTTTAAAAAATTCTCAACTTTGTCGTCTTATTTTTGTATATATTTAAAAAAAATTATACTTACATATTGATCCGATTTGATTCAAAATTGCAACAAAAATCTATTTGGTAATAGCTTACACAACAGTGAAAATCTGATACCACCGTCATAATTAGCGATAAAAACTACATAAATTGACATTTTGAATTTTCAAAAATGTTAAGAAACTTTTTTTTCACGGCGGTCAGGGTTCATTTTCGTAATTTCAATGTAGTTTGCAAGTTAAAACGCTAATATACGCAGATTTTAATGCTGATTATGACGGTGTAATCAGAATTTCGAAACGGGTAAGAAGTTCGCTTCTATTACACAGCGAGACAGCTGCGTGCGATTATTCTATTATATCGCGTGACATCGCGGGGCTTTGACTTGACGTAAAACGGTATACAGACAGACAAACATTTCATATATTCTCCAATACTGCACCTCGGAGCTGGTGGTGCGATCTGGTGAAGAGAATGCAAACGACGAGTGCAAACAATAAAAGTTGCAATATGTAAATGAAACTAGTAATAACCGACTAATTTCATTGTTATTATATTGTATGCGCCGTACAATAGTGTCTAGTTATTTTTATGTTCAACAGTTTGTGCATTTATATTTACTGCTTTATACAACTATAATAACGTGCATAAATAATAAAATAAATTACCGTGATTAGTTTCAGGGTTCATTTTATTGTTGGCATTTATTTTACAATGATGTGCTTAGAATAATTTAATTATGTATTATGAACATTTCATAATAATCTCCATGCACAACAGAACTGCATATAAACGTACTATAATAACCCTTATGCGATACGAATGCTGGGGAAATCTGGCGGTAGAATGTTTAACTACAGTTAAACAGATAATAATGCTGTCTATTTCCTCAAAACGTCTCAACCTACTGTCCTTGTATTTTACAGCGATTCTAGCGGCAAATAGTCCAATTACTTGGACTTTAGTCGCTAATATCGAGCACGCTTTTTATAATGGTGGCAGTAGTCCGTTTATATTCAATGACAATAATTTCGCTGTCGAGTGTAATTCGAGGGGAACAAAACCGAATAAAAAACCAACAAAATTCGATAAGCGAAAATCATACTTGCAATAAAAATTAATTTATAATAATTTTGCGCAGACAAATTCATCACACATTAAAATCTGTTCGTACGTTTCCAAATGACGACGACTCAAATTCGTCACAATGATCCAATAACTTCAGATTTTTATTCCGATTCGATCTAAACTCGACACAAAAATCGATGTCGGTACTTTTAATTTCGGCAATTTTAAAAATTTAAAACAATAATAACTTCTTTGCCTCAAAATATTTTCTTGAAAATCTGCTTTCATCATCGTTTTAAAAATTGCACGATTGGCATTTTTAATTTTAAAAACGCGTTGAAAACAAATAAAACTAACTTGACTGCGGTCAGGGTTTGTTTTTGTATTTTCAAAGGAACGTTTAAACGCTGTTTATAATGGTTTCAAAAAGAACACTTTTAGGTAATTCGCTTTTATCATGTTCTGAACGCCGCAGATGATCTCTCCTTCCTCCCCTTCCCGCAAGGACCCGCATAGAGCACATGTTACGGCACGAGGTCTCCGGTCCTGCCATCTGGCACCGGTGACTCACTGAGCCTCTTTAATTTACTTTACATTACATTACATCAAGAAGTGCCTCCTAAATCTGTTATGTTAATGGTTCCTGGTTCCTGCTTCTAACAGCCTGAGCATTACCGTTAAAATCCATTTACATTAGGCTGTAAGTTAAAAGCGGAACTGTCATGACACAGTAAGCTCCCATAGTCCTTTCCTCCTGCAACGGTAATCCTATGTGTTTAGCATCGTATGTTTATATTCATTTGTTTGGTCCTAAACGAGCGCGGCGAGTGATCCTGTATTAAACCGAGCGTTTGTTTAGTAGGCCAACTGGTCTCGCTGACTTGATGGAAGCGAATACCCAAAAGTAGTTTTTTTTTAACTTACCTTCTATTTTTGAAACTATAATTTCGCCATCACAACATTAAAATCTACATTTGTTACGATTCTACACTTTTAAATTGCATTAAAAGTACGAAAAAGAACTCTGACCGCCGTTAAATTAAATTTCTTAATTTCAACGAATTTTGAAAATTAAAAACGCTAACGCAGTGTTTAATGCTGATTAAGTTAATGAACTCGTATTAACAGAAAAGTTTAATATAAACAAGTATTAACTTTTTTAAGATTAAAAAATGGCAGCTACTTCTGAAACGGTTGAACGGATTTTACTCAAAAACGAATTATTGTCCAAACTAATACCAAAATCGATGTTTGTGCCAAGTTTGAAATACACTGACTTCACCATAATAATCAACCGTAGAATCTACACAAAAAAGCGCTTCTAAAAGTCATAACGTTTTACCTTACATTTGTTCAAAAATCATAACTATTTACCTTAAACTTGTTCAAAAATCATAACTTTCAACCTTACACTTGTTCAAAAATTGTAACCTTTTGCCATACACTTGTTTCAAAAATCACTTGTTCAAAAATCACAACTTTCTACATTACACTTGTTTAAAAAATCATAACTTTTTATCATACCATTGTTTAAAAATTGGAATCAGCGTAAAAGTCTGCGTAAATTAGCATTTTAAATGTTCAAATTTCGTT
This sequence comes from Callitettix versicolor, assembly GCA_022606455.1. Taxonomy (NCBI): domain Eukaryota; kingdom Metazoa; phylum Arthropoda; class Insecta; order Hemiptera; family Cercopidae; genus Callitettix; species Callitettix versicolor. Next base: position 40,301,595 of record CM040184.1, read on the forward strand.
GAAAACAACTCTTGTTGCCTCTGACAGATGACGCTTTGTTGTAGTGTACGAATTTTGTACCTATACTAGGATTCATAGCCTTTCTGACAGTTTCTACTTTTGCGTCTCCTTCTTCGTCTTTCCTTCCTTATTTGTTCGGAGTGATGATCCCCTTCAGATACTTAAAGCCGCAGAAACGAAGCACTAAACTAAAGACCTAAAACCAGGAATATGGCAGCTAGTAATTACTCCACGGTCGACCATTTCGAACTCCTAAAACTTTCATTACATTTTTTTTTGTACGTATGAATTAGTCTTTCAACGAACAGAACGTAAAAGATAGATTTATCACGGCAGAGTGCATTAATCAACTTAGGATATCAAATGTCACGCTAGACTCTGGGACGGTAGTAAGGATTCCTTCAGGGAAACAATCAATAGCCTAACTTATACGGGCTACCATCGGAATTTGCCGTTCTTCGGACTGTATCAACAACCAACTGAATTTACGCCAGCACGTTGGAGTGGTATCACTTTTACTGTAAAGGGTGTGTTTTGTTCTGCCCCAATGTAATGTTTTTACATAATTATATAATTGCCTAATCGGCAAGTTAACTGATAAGGGCGGTCGGTCATCAAATGCAGAGCGGAGCTGCGCGGAATGGAGACGCACGGTAACCCGCACGGAGTTCAGTCAGTTTAAACGAAACGTTTGTATCTCTTAAATCTAACAATTTAGACTTACTGTAACGGATTCTAGGAAAGAACTGTTTAAAAACTGTAACCTAAATAACGAGAAATAATACGTTTGGAGGCGTGGTCAGATTAACCGAACGTAACAGAGTCGAAGTTACGCGGAGCGGAGCCCAACGATGTCGTTTGACTCGGCTCAGCTCCGTTACACTTTCAGTGGCCGCACTTACATTAAAAACAATATAGTTTTTGTATAGTAGTTAAGGATATTTTTGCCATTGTAAGGTAGTATTGAATGTTACCAAATGTAGAGGGGGGACCTGATTTTTTTGCGGGGAGGAGCATGCGCCATAGACTTTAGTTGACATTGGCACATCTGCCTCGAGCGGTAGAAAAACGTTTTTAAATTTTGAATCTGAAAATAATCACTAACCTTTCGTTTCTGTCTACAGGAAATGAAGAAGCAATTTCTACGAATAAGAAAACATTTTAATCGAGATAAATGTTATCACACATTTTATCTAAAACAAAAGATTTCTTTCAATCCAGACAGACGTCTTATCACACTTTATACTACAATATGTTATCTTATCAAGTGTACTTCTCGTTAGAGTTTATTCAGTGAAAAAGAATGAATGTAGGTGTACGGTGTACGGTAAGAGGTACCTTATCAATGTTGACGTATCTCCAGCAAGTGGATCTACCTTGCCGGTGGCCCCGTTATCAACAGCTGCAATGTGGTTCTACACCCACATGTCTCACAACAAACTGTCCGTATTTCTTTGTCACAATCGGACAGAAATCAAAAATGATCTCGAGGTCTGGATGTGGCTCACTTCAAAGTCCCTGATCTTATCATACGGCCGCTCTAATAGCTCATTTTTTCCAATGGAAATTCCCTACTAAAGTGTAAAGTTATTGTTTTTATTATATATTTGGAAAAACCACCGTTTTGAAACGGTTTAACTGATTTCGCCGGTCCAAGCTATGGCTAAAGTATATTTTCCAATCACATCGAACACAAATTACGGACGATAGAGCGTTCAACACGCGCATAGGTATGAAGGACCAATGGATATTATAACATGATGTCCGCTCCAATAACTCATTTTCCAACAGAACATCGCTAACAATTTTTTAGGAAAACTAGTTTTTACGGCAGCTTACTCTTAAAATTTCTAGTGTGCTAATCGTGTTAAAATTACTGAAAATTTCCTTGCAACATTCCTTACGAAAACTAGTTTTTACGACAGTTTACTCTTGAAATGTTTAGTGTCCTGATCGTGTTAAACTTAATGCAATTTCCTTGCAACATTCCTTACGAAAACTAGTTTTTACGGCAGCTTACTCTTAAAATTTCTAGTGTCTTGATCGTGTTAAAATGATTGCAATTTTTGGGCAACGATTGTTTTTGAGAAAACTATTTTTTACAGCAGCTTACTCTTAAAATTTCTAGTGTCTTGATCGTGTTAAAATGATTGCAATTTTCTTGCAAAGAAAACTGGTTTTTACAGCAGCTCTCTTAAACTTTCTATTGTCCTGATCGTGTTTAAAATAATGTCACCTAGCGTTACAGCCCGTTACGTCACGGTTACGACTGGAACGCGCACCGTACACGCCAGACTGGACAGGTCCTATGTCGCAATCATATTAGTGCTGGACGTTCAAGCGCGACGCACAACGGAAATAATGCGTTACGCAAAGCCTTGCCTTTATTACCGTGTTTCTGACAGGAAAAACACTTATTTGCGATTACTACCGCAGCGTGGCCAATAAGGAAACATTTTAAAGCATAATCTAAAAGGAAAGCTGACAAGAAAACGAATTACCTAATAAGAGTAACTTCAACGGATTCGGATATCGAAGTTCGAACATTTATTTGACAATAGATTATGGTCAAAACAGCACTCAGCTGTCTCTCTGACGTGATGAGAGCGATTTTTTCCCTTTTAAATCCGATTTAACAATAGCACAACCAGCACTTAAATTCACGCAAATTAACACAACAAATCTTAAAATTACCGTGGCACCGAAAATACGATAATAATCCTAGACCACTGTCAGATTCATTCTTGTAACCAACAGAATTCGAAAATTTAAAATCGCAGACTTTAACGCCGATTACGATGGTGAAATAAGTTTTTTTTAAGTATAAGATAAAGTCATGATTTTTATGATTTGGAATTACAGCCATTTTGAAACTGTCGATTTTTTTATGACAGATTAGTGAAGACGGGAGCAACTGCGGCTCGAACTAAGAACCTTTAGGTGTAGACTGAGCGATGATTTTACCACTTCGACCGCCGAACCCCTAGAGCCCCTGTTGAAACTGATGAACAGATTTGGCTAAGCAACGAATCCGTCTTACTACAAAAATCAATTTTTAATCGCACCTAATTTTCAAATGTGAGTGTGCTAAAGCGTGTGCCCCCCCACACACACTAACGACTCCTCTAAAAATTATCTAGAGGTCAGAATAGAAGCCCAGTTCAAGTTTCCTCATTCCATTAACTCATTTTTGATTGAAAATTCGCTTAAAAAATCGAAAGAGTTATAGGCAATAACGATATCAGCTGTTGATAACACTATTTAACAAATATTCTTCATCAAACAGCTGATTATAGAGGTTTCTTTCTTTACTGTCACTACTACAGTACCTGTAATAAGTATAAAAATGTATGGAGATCATTAGGCCTATAGAAAATCGATCTTTAAACCCTTTTAATCTCATCCTATCGTTAATCCTGAACTATTCAGATGAACATTTCCAACTATAAAACACTTGATTTTAGACAACAGCTGTTTCTTCCAGATGTTACCTTTTAGTTTATGTTCGTCAGAGGGTGGCACGGCGTCGAGATTCCCCCACAACCCCGCTCCACCGTCAGCTGAAATGCATGGCCAAGCGATTAAAAGCTTTGCGGAACTCCAGACAACATACCGCCGAGTTTCCCACAGGACAAAGCGAAATTAAAATATGAAAGGAAATGAGTCACGAACGAAGAATGCGCCCGGTTTTATGTTACCAGTTGCAATTGCGTTAATTCCGAAGTCGGGTTGGAACGCTGCCAACGCTTTGTGAACGTTGGACTGAATAACGGCGTTCGACAATTGGCAGTTTCCTGCTTTCTCCGTGTATTTGAGAATTTACAAGCGTGTGAGCTGGGTACAAACGTGTGATGTGAATAGCGCAGGACAAACGTGTGTCACTGCGCAGTTTTGAATAGTGACTTTGTTTTTGAAAAACCGATATTTTTAACCCATTTTGTGCTGCTTTGGTTACTGAATTCCTTAAACGTTTTTTATAAACTGTATTAACAGTAGTTATTGGTATTCATTACTCGAAGCAAGCAATATTTGTTTACACTTTAAAAAATCCTCCTGTGGGGCAAACGCAAATTGACTTCCTCGTAAACGACGTCTTATTTATGCGTTTTAAAAATAACAAAATGGTTTAGTTAGAAAAAAAAGAAAAAAAAAGGAATACATAATAAAAATTTATTCTGGAATTAACATTTTGTGTTTCCGTCTTATTTTGTTAGTTCGGGCGCTCGGTGGTCGAAGCAGCTAAAGAATCAGTCAGTCTAGTGCGCACCTAAAGATCCTTAGTTCGAGTCGTAGTTACTCCCGTTGCTTTTCCTTTGCCGTTAACACTGATACCTCGTCCTCATTAGTCTAAATGGCATACAGTATGAACGTATAGAAAAAAAATTAATAATGTTTAATTTCTTGATTAATGTAACCTTCAACAGAGGATTCAAGTTACTTCAGTCAATTAACTTGACCTCTCTTACCTCTCTTGTTACTGTATTTCGGACGGAAATACTTTTATGTAATTTTTTCCTAAACGCTAGACACATTTGTTGAAATTAGTGTATGCATACAATTTGGTTTTATCTAGTCATTTTAGCGAATTTTTCTGGGAGCAGCCATTATGGTAAGACCCACAACCCGAACCTTGAAGTGAGCACCGATCCTGACCTCCAGATCACTTTTTGAAAGCTCGTTAAAGTTTACTGTATATTTTTTGCGCTCACGTTCGCAATTGTGGTCCAATTTGACTCAAACTTGGCACAAAAATCGTTTATGGTAATAGCTCAAGACAAGTTCCTTAGCCAGAAAAATACGTTCAGCAATTTCAAAATAGCGGTTATTTCAAATCTTTAAAAATTCACAACTTTTTTTCATAAATACTTTTGTAAATCCGATTCCACCGTGGCAATAAGTATAGAAGTTAAGGAAAAAATGCCAGTGTGTGTAGCCACAAATGAACGGACCTTCTCAACATTACAACTAAAATCACGGCATCTAGGCCATGCTCTCCTGCATATCCACAGACCACTGACTGTGTAATCATTAGATTTGCCAAGACCTCGAAAAAGAAGTTTGACTTTGTCTTTCTACAACCAGCAGAGCACACTACTTATATACTTGTTACAATTGAAATTTGTCCGGTGTTTGTGTTTATATTTTGTTAATAACCTCGTTATTACCAACGTAACTGAACTGTCTCCGGACTTCAAAAATTGAAACGTATAAACTTGCTCTAAATGTGAATCAGAAGAGACAGCATGAAACCAGTTTTAAAATATTCATAACACAGTTTTTTTAATTATTAAGGAAATAATATCTTAGATTAAGAAATAAAAATAAATACCTACTTCAAATCTTTTTTAACGTCCCCGCAGGGTAGTGCAGACTAGCTGCACCTATTGAGAGGGTTTAGACGTCCCTCGCGGTACCCGAGTCTAACACACACTTATAGTTACAACACTACACTTACGACTTTAACACTTTACACTCACACTTACTTTTATAGAGGCGATAATAGCCTCAATGTGCTTTTCGCCTTAAAATACAACAACAAAAAAATGTAACGCCTAAAAGTAACGAGACTGCGGTTCGAACTAAGGACCTTTAGGTGCGCAGTTCAGAGACGCAGCAGACTGACCGGGGCTTTATGCACATCAATAACCGAGCCATATTTAGGTAAACGTAACATTAAACTTCATTTTCGGGACATAAGTTACTAGTTCCCCCCCCACTTTCCGATTTGAGTGTGCAAGTTGTAAATTATAACCCCCTCCCAAATCCATAAGTTGGGTCCGCCGTGCTGGCTTAACTCGAATAGAAATTCGAGAAAAACACGTTTCAGAGCCTTTTATGGTCTTCATACGAAAATATGCCTTAAACTATGTTTTAACGAATTTCATTGGAAAATAAGGAAATAAAGCTGCCTTTACGGTTGAGACCCACACTGCGGACCTTGACATGAACAAAGATCCTGACACCTTGATCACTTTTCGGAAGGTTGGAAATTGTGTGTGTGTGCGCGCGCGCGCGCACTGATACAATGCTATAATGCCCCCTCCGACATCGTACATGAACAATTAACGAAGCGCAGTTAGGACCACAAAATCCGTAACATAAAAGAGATTCCTAAAATAGGAATGTGAAGAAAACAGTTTCAAATAATTTGGCGACAACGATTCAGATTTACTTAACCATCAAACCAAAGCGTGTAGGATCTAAAGTGAGACAGAGAATATTATATCGCCCGACAAAACGCTTTCTGAACAAAGGTATGACCACGTATAGAGGGTGAAAGGTGGTAGTTAAGAAAAATTAAAAAGGAACATGCCTTGGTCATCTGGATGGTTGAACAAAAAGTTGAACATTAGCTGTTGGCGAGAATGAAGAACGGAACGCATGAATGAACGACCTGAAAAAGGATTTAAAGATTGAACAGACAGTCTGCTAAATTGCTCCACGAGATAATCGATATACCATCATCGTACCGGGTATCAAAGTCCGTAGTCAAAACTTAATGATTTCAGGAGCATTCTGTCTGCAGGCAGATCAGAAGCTTCTGGTATGTAAAGACAATGTACGTAAAACACAGACTATTCTATATAATAGTAGGTTACTTACAGAAGTACGTACACCATACACAACATACCTGAAACAAAAGAAAACAATTCATTAATTTTGAATTCATTCCTAATTAATTGGTTTCTTTTGCAATTAACACGATACGCAAACCAGTTTGTCTATTTTATTTATAATTTGCAATCTAGCGTTACTTAAATGAATGAAATTTCCGATAAATTATGAACAAAAATCGTATGTTTATCACCAAAACTGAGATAATCAGTGAAGAAAGCACAAAGTTATCTTTAAACGACAAACAGAAGATGATGTGAATTTCTGAATTTCCCTTCTTTTCCTGTAAGAAAAATCAGCAAGATTCAACAGTTCAAATATTTAACTGAAACAAAATTAGAAAATTACTAATTTTACTTTCTATGAAAGTATTATAACTGTAAAAAGTAAACGATCTTCAGATTTTGAGGAATAAATCTAAGGTTACTATTGCACTGCGGCTTTTGTAGATCTGTATATTTCCAACATGCTCAGTTACAGCGCCTTATTTTTTTTAATTTTTATTTTACTTTATTTTATTTTGTTGTTGTTGTTATTTTAAGGCTAAAAGCTCATTGAGACTATTATCGTCTCCCTAAATGTAAGTGTGATTGTAAAGTGTTAAAAGTCGTAAGTGTCGTGTTGTAAATGTATGTGTGTGTTAGACTCGGGTACCGCGAGGGACGTCTAAATCCTCTAAATAGGTGTAGCTAATCTGCACCTCCCTACGGGGCGCGCCCTATTTAGTCCTAGTCTCTTCATAAAGTCTAGGATTTAGAGAGAATTCAAGACGGGTAACCGATCTCCCAGTTCGTGCTTGCAAATGCTTACTTTTCAACATTTCGGTCTTCTGGCACAGAGGTTTTGCTCCATTTGGCCAGTTTTCTGTTGGGCGGTGAGATCCCGGTCATTCTATTTTACTTTTACTCATGTTGTTCCCATAGGTACCTAGGGAAACGAGGTCCAAGCAAACACTGGGAGATATTGCAGTGCTCTGTTTGACAGCTCAGGTAAGGATTTATTGATCGATGTACCTAAGACACTGATCATTCTATTACTTTGAACTGCGTACGTTAAGGGTTCGGTGTAAGCTGGTCTGGGAGTGTCGGGAGAATCTCAATGCTCTGTCCCTCGGAAACCGACTTACTCTTTACTAAAGGGGTTGAAGGTAATGAGGAGGCAGACAGACTGGTTGGACTGGTATCTATCTGAGTTTATCCGACCCGAGCCGGCTTTACGGACCTCTCTATCCTTGGCCGCGACTGCTATCAATAACTGGATTAACAAGCAACACTAGGTAAGTAGGGTACATTTACGGATATTCCCATATCAAGTGCGTCTTGGGTAGTGCAGACCTTAGGAAAATCACGGGGCTCATTACTGGACATTGAACAAGATAGATATGTACAACGGAGAAATGTGTAGGTCATGCAATAAAAAGAAGGAAACTGCAGAACATATAATTTATGTAAGGCTCTTGCTAGCAGGTGGCTTGGGTTTTTGGTTTCCACAATCCTACAGACCTCCAGCAAGAGAAGCTAGTTAGTGGAACTTACTAAGACACAAACCAATCTGATGAACTAGTACTTAAGAGGTTTAGCTGCACAATATGTCCGTCGATCGTAGTGTCTGGGATTTATAATCTCTTCCTCTGGTATATAATCTAATCTAATTTAATCTAAGGGCTCGAGAAGCTGGTACTGCTGTAAGCTTTACCGCATTCTTTAAAGCCGATCCTTCGCCCTAACTGGCATTAATACTAGTTACAAAAAGCCTCAGCCGGTGCTAGTGATGGATGCAGGGTATATTGTGGTAGTTCAATAAGTAAACAATTTAGGATCGCTACGTAACAGTGACATCCGGCTGATATGTATCGAAAAACTGACAAAACACTTTGGTCTTAAGTGAAGATAGAAAAACTCGTATCAGAGCAGCCATTTTGTAATTATAACCAATTTAAGAAGTACATCGAAAAGAAAAGAAAAACACGCTGGTTTATTTAAAGTTCAGTACAACGACAAGAGTTATGTCATCTTCACACATGAATAACATTTAAGCAGAATACCCCGCAGGGGTGCAGACCAGCTGCACCTATTGAGATGATTCAGACGTCCTTTGCGGTACCCTAGTCTAACACATACTTACACTTACAACACTACACTCACACTTACATTTAGCGAGGCGATAATAGCCTCAATGTGCTTTTCGCCTTAAAAAACAGAATATAAAATAAACTGTACGTTTGTAGCGTTATTTGAAAGTGATATAAGTTGTGTAATGCTTTCCAAAACTTATTTATTTTAACACTTTGTGATAAAATTTATATTGAAGCATCCTTAGAGTCGAAAAATACTTAGTAAATTTGAGCTTGTACACACTAATTGTTTTTGTACGACATTATGCATTAGCGTAGTATGAGATAAGTACATTTTTGATGTACTTCTTATCATTTTCTTTATTTAACTGATTATAACAAACTGCAAATAGATTTTAACAATACTCATTTGTTCGTACTCGATAGTGACCATATCTGAATCCAAAGCTCTGTACGTTTTTCTGGATTAGAATTCTTCTTTTTCATTTCTTTGTATGTGTTCTTTGACCTTTACACTTTCCCTCTACAGGACCGCCACCTTAATAATAATTAAGAATTAATTAATAATTAAGACATCTTTCCAAAACGTCTTCTCCTTTTTAACATTCATCCTTCTAAGTCCTTTCAACTCCCAGTTAGTCTGTTCAGCAATAAGAACAAAAAACGTTTAATATTTTCTTTTCACTAGTACGTGATTTAAGCTGGTTTATTTTCGTGATTTCATTACAAGCCGCAAGTTCAACGCACCGCATTTTCTTCCACCAAACGTTCAGTCTCGCCTCCGGTTAAGATCGGTCAAGGCGTATAACCTCTTACATGAAAGGGGCACAGTCATGTCTCGCGTATGTGAAGGACACCGCTAGTTGTTAAATTATGGTAATAAAGCTTCGCCAGTGAAAGTTTTTTCGTGAATTCCATCCGCCGGTCCAAGGTTGGGCCGTGTTTCATTCATGATGTGCGTCTAAGCGGGCGGTTTCACTTCATCGTTTCAGCTTCGGCCAATTATATTCAAAGAAATCAGGACACTGAAGTCACTACTAATCTTATACTCTGATTGGGTAAACGTTTACTGGACCAGTCGAAGACACGCTAAAGCCTTATTCATATATATTACTAATAGAGTTTATGCAGGTTTTGGTAAACAAAATCAATACAAATAAGGATTTAAAATATCAAATATCATATATATTATTTCTTGAGTCAACATACCTTTTTATCAGCACATACTATTCATAAAGGAATAAATGCAGTATCTTCAGAGACTTTTTAAACCGGCTTCTGATATTTCAAAACGATTTTGCGCTAAAACTTACTGTTTGCTGAAAATTTTAACATAAAAGATGCTTTTAATTGTCAGGCAAAACGGTATCATGGATGCGCATGCGTGGAATCACAAATCAGACAATATTTTGTACCTTTTACGAAGCTAACTTATTAATCACGAATGGACAATCACATTACAAAATGCTACATTTTTGGATAAAGTGCTTAGAATAATTTCAATATTTACTTAAAAGTCATTAAACTTATAGGTTATTTGGCCCTACTGACAGTCCCCTAATTCTGCCCGCCGTAAAAGCCGGGACAAGCATTTCGAATACCAAACACGTTTTACACAAATATATTTGTGATTTCTCCTTCCATGGTGCATTTGTCTATTGTTAATTGATCGCTTTTCGATTTATTTTGTAAACACGTTTTCGCTTCCTTCCAAATACCGCCCTCACGCCAACGACTATTCTTATTCAAAAGGCTGTGTTTACTTAAAACTTCCATAGTGCGAAATTTCGCACGGGCCTCTGGTTTGACAAAATTTAACAACAATTAATTAACAAAATTTTATACAAATAAGGATTTTGTATAACGATTTAAATAATACGTTATTTATAAAGTAGCAATAACGGTTATAACTATTACCAGAAAATAACGCTTAAGCTCATCGCTAATCTGAATCGAAGTAGCCGAAGAATAATAACAATTCTTCATCAGAAGCTAGTATCGTACTTCCTTCTTTAACACAGCATCGAATAGCGCAGCGCTTGTGCAAGAGTGCAATGACGAGTACTGCGACTAACAAGCCTACTCTTTGTTACAACCAACAACCCTGTGACAATTTACAGTTACTTAACGTACAACGTGCAAATGAAAGTATCGCAGCAACAGGCTAAATACAATAGCCTATAATTAATGGTTTAATCTCACAGAATGGAAATCGCAAAATGAAACAAAAGCTTTAATTAAGCTCCGCGCTGAACGGCTTATAATTATGTATTTGTATTGACCTGTCTAAGGTATCTTTACAATAGCAGTCTTATTGGCTCCCAGTCCCGTTACGTACCATTTGTACGCGCAGATAGCGTTTAAACGATAAAGCGGAAGTTACAGTACAAAGCTGAAATTCTACTTTATTTAGTTCAATATTTCAACAGATGCTTAAGCTTATGTTACGTTTGATGTTAGGCACTTAATAAAGAGATTTGATCCTCATATCGTGATGTATTGTTTCTGTACACAAATGATGACAAATGCCAGAGTAAACAATAATAAGTAGAGTGTGAATCAGCTGTCTCGAGTGTTAAAAAAAAAAACATTAAAATTCATCTATAAGCTATAGGCTTGCAATTAGGAATGTATTTTTTCTAAACGTTCATACTTAACCAGTTAGCCATGGCAGTAACTGCAGTCTCGAAGCTACGGCCTTCAGTTTTGCAAGTTCAGACACACCAGACTGACCGGTGTCTTCGACCGATCGAAGCGAGGACCCTGTTTAAACTCGACAGTTCCGAATTTGGTTTGTGTGTTTGTTACGTAGTTTTGGCCAAACCCATTGACAGACTGTTTTCAAATTTGGTACGGAGGTACATTATATACGTCCGAATGACGTATGCATAAGCTTTTCCCCCATTCACTTCCGTTTCAAGATGGCGGCCATTGAACGCAGTGTTAGTCAAACGCACTGACCGATTGTTTTGAAATTCGATACGAAGGTATCTTGTATAAAGCCCAAATGAAGCACGTGTACGATTTTTTCCCATTTAATTCTGTTTCAAGATGGTGGCTTCTGATTTAACTATGACGAGTGAACGCAGTTTTGAACAAACGCATTAACCGATTGTTTTGGAATTTCGTAAGAAGGTACTTTATATATAAAGTTCAAAAGATGTATGAGTACGATTTTTCCCCATTCACTTCCGTTTCACGTGGCGGCCTCTGTTTTGCAAGAACGAGTGTACTCAATTTTAGCCAAAACGTATTAACCGATTGTTTTAAAATTTGGTACGAAAGTACCTTGTATAAAGCCCGAAAGACTTACACCAATGTGCAAGATATTTTTCCCATTTAATTCCGTTTCAAGAACATTTTCTGGTAATACTGCCTGAACAGGAAAACCTTTTATAATTTTGACCGCTTAACGGAGAAAGTCTATAAAATTTCCAGTACAGCTGGTCAAATAACATTTTTCGTAAATATTACGGCTACCGGTTAAATTGACGGAAAAAGTTCAAGCGCTGTCGCGGAGCGCTCCGAGTATTAATTGTGAATATACTGCGAGATCTACCGTTCTTTGAACTACTAGTAATAAGAATATTCCACTATAAGTACAAAATCATACACAAACTTTCTCACATTAAAATATTCATACCTATTTGGTTCGGAATCTATAGGCAAAAAAAATCCAAAAAATCAATTCCTGAAAATTTATATACTACATTTTAGGCTATTTAAATTAAATTAAAATACATTACGATCTGAACCAGACGGCTGTCAGGGTTTACTTTTTTCTTCGTCTTAATCCAAAACCTTAAACTCTGGTGCACTGGTTAAATTATAACTCTTCATATAATAAAAAAATTCCTAGTAATACGCGAAATTTGGTAGGCCATATATTGATTCAAGTAAGGCTATTTTATTGTTTTTTACCGATAGTTCCCGAATAGGATTTTTAGGGGAGATAGCTACCCATAGTTTGTTCAGATATTTATAAAGCCACATTTGATGTAAATTTAATTAAAGTATTTGTTTCCGTTTGAAACAAGAAAATTAGATTTTTTAAGGGAATTTTCAACATAAAATGCTTTTTTCTCAAAATTTGTTTCGAATTCGGAAAGGCCCTGAAAACGATCATTAAATATTTTGTTTGCGCAATCACTACAATTTCTAATTCCTAACTACAATGAAAAAGTAACGAGAATTTCCTAAGTAGTAAAACAGTTATTTCTGGTTTTTGCTGAAACGAAACTAATATTTTTGGAATGACTAATAGAGTATTTCACTGGGACAACGGTACTTGTTCCCTCGTTGCTTATTACCCGAATAGCCAGCCAAAACTTGGAAAAGAATATTTTGCGACACAAAAATCAAGCAAGCATTGTTTAAAGGCAGCTGAGCTTCGTTATATAGGAATTAGGAAGGCAGTGGCGCCCTTGTTAATTAACTTCTCCAGGTAGAAACCTGAGACGGGTAAAGATGCAAGTTGGCTGTTTCTGGGTCCTTTTGGTGAAACGAAATTGCAAGTACAAGTTAAAAAACCGATATGAAAGTGCTGGTACTTTATTTTATACTTACTCGTTATTTCCTTTCAAATATTCATTAGGCTATTCTAAAAAATACTGAGATATTTCAAACGTCTTTATTAAGGAATTTCCATTAGAAAATGTGTTATTGGAACAGCCGTCATGAAACGAACACCGATCCTGACGCCTAGATCACTTTTCGAGGTGTCATGGGATCGCTATTTATAAATGTGTTTTTGTTTTGCACTCTCACGTTCGCAATTTCGATCCGATTTGTTTCGAACTTGGCACAAAAATCGACTACGTTAATAGCTGAAACGCCTGCGCTTACCAGCGAAATTCGTAGTACAGTTTCAACATTTACCAAAAATTTTCTAAAAAATTAGTAACTTTTTTTTGTCTTCGATAGTTTGAAAATCCGATTTCAGCGTTGAAAACTGGGTAAATTAGCATTTTGAATTTTCAAAATCCGTTGAAATTTAGAGTTTTTTAAAAATAAAGTTACATAAATTTTGTTTACGCATATTTTAAAGCTAATTAAGGTAGTAAAAACAAATTTTTAGAAAATTGTAAGATTTTTTAAAAATTTCACAGACAAAAATATTCGCATAATAACATTTTCTTATTGAAGATCTCTGATTTTTAATATTTTAAGGGCAGGAGATTTTTGAAGTTTTAAACCTCGCCAAATTTGAGTTCTCTCAGACAGTTCATGCAATATACGTGCGTCGTTTATTTTTTCCTGATTAAAATTTAAAACAGGAATAAGAAAGAAACCGTACACAGAAATAACAAAGCATGAACTTTCCTGTTGCCGCCATTAATTGTAGTTGTTCGTTGTAAATGTTAAACAAAGGCATATCCTTGTATTAATTATGTTTAGCAAGCAAAGACAATGGTAGACGTTTAATAGGCAAAGAGGTATGAATACACATTTGTTAGGCATCACTGAGCATGCGTACGCGGTCACGTGATAGGTTAAGTGTTCTTATATTAATTGGAAATTTACTGTTGGAGCAGCCATCACGGTAAGACTAAGAGACACGGGAACATGAAATGTGCACTGAACCTGATCTGTACAACACGTTTTTTGAAGAAAGGCTAAAATTTGTTTTACATATACACAGATATGACGCTAGAATTCGCGAAAGAGTACACTATATAAGTTATATAGGTATTGCATGAGGGGGAGCAATACGACGTTAATGACGTGAGAAATAACCTGATATTTAATAAGCAGTACATTTCATAACGTGTTAATACAAATATGAATAATTAATTCATACTTTCCTTCTTTTAATTATTATTATTATTTAGCGATATTACAACATATTTGTCGCTACTAATTTTCGCTTAATACATTTATTTTTTTAGATATGTTATCAGTTATTTAAAATTGCACAGTATAAGTGTAACATGTAAACACTATCGTGCAGCATTAGTGTACAACCTGAAATAGTGTATTTAAAGTACGTAATACCAGAGACCCGTGCGAAATATCGCACTATGAAAGTTTTAAGTAAACACAGTCTTTTGAATAAGTGTAGTCGTTGGGGTGAGGGCGGTAGTTGGAAGGAGAGGGAAACATATTTAAAAAATAAATCGAAAAGCGAATGATTAACAATAGATAAATGCACAATGGAAAGAGAAATCACAAATATATTTGTGTAAAAACAGTGTCCAAAACATGTGTTCGGTATTCGAAATGCTTGTCTCGGCTTGTACGACAGTCAGGGTTACGAGACTGTCAGCAGGGCCACATAAACTGTAAGGCAAAAATAAATACTGAAACTGTTCTAAGCACATTATGCAAAAAAGTAGAATTTGTAATGGGATTGTCTATTCGTGATTAATAAGTTAGCTTCGTAAAATATACAAAATACTGCCTGATTTGTGATGTCGCTCATGCGCGTCCATTATGCCGTTTTGCCTATGACAAATAAAAGTGTCTTTTATGTTAAAATTTTCAACAAACAGTAAGTTTTAGCGCAAAATCGTTTTTCAATGTTAGAAGCCGGTTAAAAAATTTTTTTCTAAAGATACCACATTTATCCTTGTACGAATAGTATGTGCTGAGATAAAGGGATGTTGACTCGAGAAATAATATGTATGATTCGAAATGCCAAATAGCGTTGAGCAAATATTGTACTACAATTGATCAACATTTTCTGTGTGTATGTCCACTTAAAATCATTCCCTTATAGAAACCTTACTGTAATGTAAAATTACATAACAAATTACAATAGACTATGTGTATTTTGACACTTCCAATCACCTGATGATGGACTTACGGTTTCAAACCATGTCGAATCTCGTCCAAGAAGTTACGTGACAGTTCAAACAAGGAAACAAAACTTATAAAACATATATTCCTTACGACCCCCCAATGCGTTTGCACTTAATAATACGACCTCCACTATTGCATCATTATTACATTTCCATCAATAATGAAAACAGAATGAAAAAAAACCAGTCACTCATACCGTCAATGCTTCAATGTGTATTTTAATTAAATATCTTTACGACCTTGCTTTACAACACCAAGTTACTACAGTATTTAACTTTCTTACTTAGGCAAAACTATACGCACACTTCTCGTAAGTGCTATTCGAAAACAAAATAATCGCTGCACGCAGCTGTCTCGCTGACGTGATAGTAACGAATTTGCGAAAGTATTTTTCATTACCTTACCCTTTTTTAAATTCTGATTTCACCGTCATAATCAGCATTAAAAATCTACATTTTAAACTTTCAAATGACACTGAAAATGAACCCTGACCGCAATCAAATATTTTTTTAATTTCAAAAGATTTTTAAAATTCAAAATGCTAATTTATGCAGGTTTTAACGCTGATTACGATGGGAAAATCTGATTTTCAAATTTGTTTCTTAACGTCCATGCTGTATGCCAGTTAGACTAATAAGGACAAGAGATCAGCCTTAATGGTAAAGATAAAGCAACAGGAGTAACTGCGGATAGAACTAAGAACCACGAGTGCGCAGTTCAGAAATGCAGCAGAATGACAGGTGCTTTAGCCACTATCTTTTCAGAAAAGTGTCCGAAAAGTTATGAATTTTTAAAGATTTGAAATGACCGCCATTTTTAAACTGCTGGATGAATTTTTCTGGCTAACGAAATTGTCCAAGCCGTTACCTTAATCAATTTTTACGCCATGTTCGAATCTAATCGGACAAAATTTGCGAACGTGAGCGTGCTAACACAAAGAAACAAATTTCAACGCTCAATAAGTGATCCAGAGATCACAATCGGCGCTCATTTCAACGCCCTGGGTCTGGGTCTCACCATGATGGCACCTCCAATAAAGCAATTCCCGTGGAATTCGTTAAAAAAACAAAAAATTCCCAGTGAAACTCAGCCTCTCTCTGATGACCTTACCTAAACATCTAGATAGATTACACCAAAACTTTAAGGAATCGTTATAAGTTAAGTTTGATACGACGTTTTTCCCGAATAGAATAGCAGCAGAAGAGTAAATATAATTGATTTTGTCCTTATTTGGCGGCAGGTTCGATTCCAGTTACAATAAAAGCACTGTCGGGCGATACTAAATCAAAACATATTCTCGACGAATTTATTGAAACTGTTACACGAAATATTCCAGTCTGATTAAAAAAAAAGACGATACTGTAAATAGGTCTAGCGAGGAATGCGGTCCGACTGGCAGATGTCTGGAAGTGGAAGGAAAAACTGAACGCAGGTAATAGATAGCCGCCCCGCGCTGGCCGTGGCTCTCTGGGGCGTTTAATTACCGAAAGTGTTTGGCAGGCTTTTGTGGCAGTGGTCGTGTTCAGGTCAATCTAAAAGAATTTACGTAACTTACAAGAATATTCCAGAAGCTTCCAGGACGTGAACATCTGACAAGAATATAATATCCAGTCAAAGATCTGTCCTCGGATATTTCTAGTTCAGCCTACCGGAGTGTCATTGTAAAATTCACTTTGACAGCTACAAAATGAAAGCTATTACATCTTAAAATATGCATTGCTCTTTTCCCTTATATATTTTTAAATCTGATTTTACCATCATAATCACAATTAAAACCTACACAAATTAAATTTTAAATTTTCAAATTCCACTGAACATACTAAAACGAATCTTGGTTTATTTTCATACTTTCCACGCACTATGAACACTTAAAATGATTACATTCATATTTTAATACTGATTATGGGATAAAAACAGATTTTCAAAAGAGTATAAGACAAACAAAACGGATTTAAAAACTATTACTTCAGGCCGGGCAGCCACCAAATGCAGAGCGGGATGAAGACGAACGGCAACCGGAGATGGAGATCAGTCAGTTTACAGAAAGTGTTTGTATCTTTTAAATATAAATAATTATGTATACTGTAACGGATTCTAGAAAACTACAATGTTTAAACACCGTAACCAAGGCAACGAAAAATAATAAATTTAGAAGCATGGTCAGCGTGGTGGGGGAAGCCGGGTCGCTTCAAAACCGATCCTAGACAGAGTCGAAGCTACGCGGAGCGGAGTCGAGTGTTGCTGCTACACTCCGCTCAACACAGTTATGCTTTGAGTCGCCGCACTTACATTAAAAACAACAGGTTCGGTTTTGAACCTGTAGTACGCTCCGCTCCGCATTTGATGGCCACCCTACCTCATAAGGAAGTATTTATGTTATTACTGTATTAGAGTTTATACACGACCTTTCGGGAGAATGGATCATCTCTCAAGCGCCTCTAACATACTGGAACATAAGCCTACAAAAAACACTCAGGACAGAAGCGACGTTTTTGGTTTGACTACTCGGACACCAATTTTTCTTAAGTATTTTAACATAACGCTATGCATTTAGGCTTATGTTCTAGCTATAAGTTATAAGTTTTAAGTCGGCTACTTAAGAACGAGAATTGATTCATACTCTCGCAACGTCGTGTGTTGCTTTATACACACAAGTGATGGCAAATTTTCGAATAAACTGTAACAATAAATACAATTATTATAAATTTGCTTCCATCACGTTAGCGAGAAAGATGGATGCCGCGATTATTATAAAAATATTTGATTTTTCAAATAAATAAAAAAAATTACAACACCATTTCTTCAGTTTCTTGTTAGAAGCGTCAACAAAGCCGTCGGATTTAATTTCTCCCACTGACAGGACGATCATATAGTACTTACGGGCAGTTTATATTTATAAGAAACTATATTGAACAACTTTGTGTGTGTGTGTGTGTGTGTGTGTGTGTGTCACGTTTATGTAGAATGAAAAAAACTGCAATGGCAACATAGTTAAAATAATGCCGATCAGTGTGACAGCTCAGCAAAAATCAATGTGCAGGCGGACGTTAAGTAGGCCTAGGTCTAGATATCACATGCTAACACTACTTTTATTGGCGATAAGAATCCGTACTTATGAAATGCGCACCATCCCCGACCTCGAGAACAGGGATGAAATATCAAAAGGAAGAATTTTACTGCTGGTTTTGGAAAAATGTATCGATAGTGCAGGAAAATCGAAAAGAATTATTAGTTAGGCACCGAAAGAAATATGACGTAAACATCGAAGATATTTAACAGATAATTTATATAGTAGGCTGTACTGTATCTGTTTACTTAGTATTAAAAGCAAAACATTAAATTATATATATATATATATATATATATATATATATATATATATATATATATATATATATATATATAATATTAGATTATGTATACCAAAAACAACATTTTTGTTTTTTATTTTGAGGCGGCGAAAAGCACACTGAGGCTATTATCAATGTAAGTGTGAATGTAAAGTGTTAAAAGTCGTAAGTGTGTTAGATTCGGGTACCGCGAGGGACCCTCTCCATAGGGAATCAGCTACCATAGGGGACCCTCTCAATAGGTGCAGCTAGTCTGCACCTCTGCAAAAACAACAGATGAAAAATACCCAATTCTTCAATTGTTTTGTTAAGGTAAGAAATGAAGTATAATAAACCCTAATATAAGGTAAGAAATGTAATGTGTAGGGCCTACGTAACAAAAATCAGTGTGCATAGAACTACAATATTTTAATAAATTATATATACACGACAACAAAACGTATATATATATTATAATATATTATATATTATAATAATATATTATATATATTATGTTGTTGTGATCTTGTATATATATATATATATATATATATATATATATATATATATATATATATACATATATACCAAAAAATAAATGAAAAAATATACCAGTTAGTACAGTATGTGCATACCAAAAACAATATAAAAATTAGATCAATGTTTTTGCATAACAAAATTATTTTTTAAATCTAAAATCTAATCTAAAATTTTAAATCTAAGGAAAATGTAAAAAATATAGTAGAAAAAAGAAGTCATTATTGATCGAGTGAAGGCCTGTTTTAATTAGACCATTCGACATTTGATTTGTGTTACACAGTTTTGCCTAAACGAAGTATGTGTAAGATTTCTTCATTCGCTTCTGTTTCAAGATGGTGGCGATTTAGGCCTAACGATTTAAAGTGTAGTTGCTGGCTATTACTTATAATACAGCCTCGTGCTATCACAATTTCACCGTTTCACAGAAAAACAGCGAACATTTTCTAATAAAGTTGGTCCAGTAACGTTTTTCGTAAACAAGGTTAGCGGTTAAATGTACGGAAAAGGTTACTAGCGTGCGGCTACTCATTAAGAATATTCTGTGAGGCCTAACTACTCTTTCTTGAAACTAAACAATGATACTGCGTATCAGCTGTTAAACAAACAGCTGGTTATAAAATAATCGTTGCTTTAACTTAATGTATTTTATCGGTTGGCAACACTGTCTCCCAGTAACATTCCGTTAGAAAGTAAACTAATTTCTTATAAATAACTTAAATGCACTTGACGATATGTGTGGCATTGGCTGTTGTTCAAACTGAACTTTCTCAAAATATAAAATGTCCAATCGATTTCGAACGTTCAGGTGTGCCAACAGCGTAAAAATAAAACAAGTTATGTTTCAATGCAACTAAATAGTTTTTAATAGTACGGTTTTTAATAATTACGCATTAGCTTTTTGTATGAAGATTTGGCTTCAAAACAATGTTAATTTGTACAAGAACAGATTTTATGACAATAATTGCTCCTTTAAATTTAGATTAGATAAACTTCTCCGCGTTTAAGTAAAGAAAAACTAATGAGTTTTGCATTATTTTGTTAGTTGATTTATTCGTATTGTTTTGTGGTACTGGTATTTAGTTTAAAAGCCTGTGATCTTTGATAACAGAGGCCTTGAAGTTGTTTAAACGAATAGTGCAGTAACACTGCACAAACTTTCTCACTCAATTATTTTCTCACAAAAAAACCCGATGGCGATCACACATTTATTTCAATTACCCCCAAATCGTCTGATAGTCTATATCAGTGTTTCTTAACCTTTTTTGTGCAATGCCCCATCTAAGCCTTTCTAAAGTTCTTATGCACCTCCCACACACTAACATATATACAATGTTTAATATTTAAAAATTGAAATAGCGGGTATGAAACCAAATTTTAAATATTCCTTCGAATACTGGTGAATTTTTCTCTTGCTTGTACTCCTTTCCTTATGAGTAGAAAAACAAATATAAAATTAATTAGAAACTAGAAAATATTAATATGACCTGGAGTAAACGTACACTAAAAATGCATATTTAAATATGTACGACACATTTACCCCAACGCAAAAAAACATACTTTCCCATTTAATAAATTTTGGGAAACAGGATCTACATACGATTTCAAATGTGATATCTTTATTTGGATTACTTATTTTCGTAGGCTATATGACCAACATTTAAACAATATCTGAGGGACTGATTTTGATAAATTTACCAATTTCTTTTATAGGCCTATTCGTGACCTTCGCTTAGTCGCGAAGAAAACGAAAATGTTTCCCCTTGTTTTCTTTACTTTTCATCAGCTATTGTGTAGATTTTTCGTTTTCTTGATTAACTGTAGTTTTCTGATCTCAAGTAAGTCTTAGTTCTTTTTTATCGCTCATGTTATAAGTCTTGAGTGTTTGTTCTTAGTTTTTTTTATCACTCATGTTATAAGTCTTGAGTGTTTGTTCTTATTTTTTTTATCACTCATGTTATAAGTCTTGAGTGTTTGTTCTTATTTTTTTTATCACTCATGTTATAAGTCTTGAGTGTTTGATCTTAGTTTTTTTATCGCTCATGTTATAAGTCTTGAGTGTTTGTTCTTAGCTTTTTTTATCGCTCACGTTATAAGTCTTGAGTGTTTGTTCTTAGCTTTTTTTATCGCTCACGTTATAAGTCTTGAGTGTTTGTTGGTTTTTATCGCTCATGTTATAAGTCTTGAGTGTTTGTTCTTATTTTTTTTATCACTCATGTTATAAGTCTTGAGTGTTTGTTCTTATTTTTTTTATCACTCATGTTATAAGTCTTGAGTGTTTGATCTTAGTTTTTTTATCGCTCATGTTATAAGTCTTGAGTGTTTGTTCTTAGCTTTTTTTATCGCTCACGTTATAAGTCTTGAGTGTTTGTTCTTAGCTTTTTTTATCGCTCACGTTATAAGTCTTGAGTGTTTGTTGGTTTTTATCGCTCATGTTATAAGTCTTGAGTGTTTGTTCTTATTTTTTTTATCACTCATGTTATAAGTCTTGAGTGTTTGTTCTTATTTTTTTTATCACTCATGTTATAAGTCTTGAGTGTTTGATCTTAGTTTTTTTATCGCTCATGTTATAAGTCTTGAGTGTTTGTTCTTAGCTTTTTTTATCGCTCACGTTATAAGTCTTGAGTGTTTGTTCTTAGCTTTTTTTATCGCTCACGTTATAAGTCTTGAGTGTTTGTTGGTTTTTATCGCTCATGTTATAAGTCTTGAGTGTTTGTTCTTAGCTTTTTTTATCGCTCACGTTATAAGTCTTGAGTGTTTGTTGGTTTCTATCGCTCATGTTATAAATCTTGAGTGTTTGTTCTTAGTTTTTTTATCACTCATGTTATAAGTCTTGAGTGTTTGTTCTTAGTTTTTTATCGCTCATGTTATATAAGTCTTGAGTGTTTGTTGTTTTTTATCGCTCATGTTATAAGTCTTGAGTGTTTGTTCTTAGCTTTTTTATCGCTCACTTTATAAGCCTTGAGTGTTTGTTCTTTTTTATCGCTCATGTTATATGTCTTGAGTGTTTGTTCTCAGCTTTTTTTTATCACTCATGTTATAAGTCTTGAGTGTTTGTTCTTAGCTTTTTTTATCACTCATGTTATAAGTATTGAGTGTTTGTTGTTTTTTATCGCTCATGTTATAAGTCTTGAGTGTTTGTTCTTAGTTTTTTTATCACTCATGTTATAAGTCTTGAGTGTTTGTTCTTAGATTTTTTTATCGCTCATGTTATAAGTCTTGAATGTTTATTCTCAGTTTTTACTATTTTAATACAGGCTTACGCATCTGGGCTTGAGTTCTAGTTGTTAAGTTTATGAACAACAAATGATAACAAATGTTCCAATAAACAATACTAATAACATGGATAAATTCCAAGTTCCATCAATTAGTAAATTAAAAAAAAAAGTCAGTAATATATTCAGTAGCCAAATTATTAGTAGAGAGCTTTGCCCCTGGCCCGATCACCATACCTTAACCTTCAATAACATAGCCTACTACTGGAATTAAAAAACTGAGATCTATTTTTTTAACCTATAAATTTATTAATATTGTAAAGACAATATTCATTTATCAAGAAATCATATACGTGATAATATTTAACTAATAATTTAAACATGTGATTATAATCATCTGTAGTGTAAACACAACTGATATGATGAAAGACAAAATTACATTTTTTCAAGAGAAGGTTAATTATTATGAACCCCTGTTACCTCTTTACAGTCCTTTTAGAATTTTTCGAATAAGAGATCAATCGATGTGGCATGATGTAAGCAGTGTCATGTTTATAAGTTTTCGAGATGGGTAGGCCTATTTTTGAATTTTTTGGGCTTTTACTAAAGTAATAATTTCAAATTTTTTTTATGTACTTAATTATTGAATTAATAGATGTTTCACCCGCGAAAGATTAAATTTATTACAAGTTACGATTTTAATAAGCCGACCATTAAGCCAAAACTTTTACACAATGCCTTATATACACAAAAACCGTGTTAGTTAGGTTCTTAAGTCTTTTTCTTTATTTTACATTATTTTCATTATTAAAAACACATTTAATAATTAATCGTTTTCGCGATGAAAAAAACGTTACCTACTTTCGCGTGGTAGTCATTTTGAGGTTATGTTTGTAACTTTTTTCCCATTTTTTCCTATTTTCCTGTTGTTTCCGCACTTTTATATTTTGGATTATTAATATTCGGCCATATAGTAAACCGTTTTGGAGCAAAATTTACCAAAACTGATGAAAGTCCTAAAAGTACATTGTTAGCTATGTTTTCGAATTTTATCTCATTCGATGTGGCGTGTTATAAGCTCTTAAGCATCATTATTTATACGTAAACAGTAATTTTCATTTTGTAATATAGAGACGTTAAGGGTTAGCATTTAAGGCAACAAATCCAACAAAATATTTATATTTACCAATAGGCTTTCCGCTTACAAAATATTACTGAGAAATTTACAAACACGTTAGGCCTACCTGTTTCAAACCGTCCAACCGTCCCATGGATTTTGATCCTTGCAAAGGGGCAGAAACTTCGGTCCTCCTTCCCCGAAGTTTTTCCGCTTTCCTCTTACTCCTGCACTTCTTACCCTCGCCGCCGTCCTCCGGGTCCGACTGTACTTCTCTGTACTCCTCCTTCAGACTCCTCCTTTGCGCCGGACTTTTAGTGTAGCGTTTTCGGGACGCTTTCGGCGAACTTACCGGACTCGTAACCGGCGAAGTCAGCGGCGACAGTGTCTGCAACTTCTGCACCAGAGTGCCGAACATTTCAGCGAGCGTTAGCGTTAGGCTATCACACACGTTCAGATTCCTGGCACTCGAGAGAACATCTCAGAAAAACACAACCTTTTAATTAGGCTAACCGTAATTTAAAAAACAACACCAGAAACATTATCAACTATAAATCCACAATAGAATCACCCTAGACCGACCTAATAACAAGACAACAAAAATGTTTCGATCTAAGCTTCGACCGAGCCTTCTGGATCTTGTACTTCGAATGCTTGACCAAGTTTTTTCTTTCGCCAACCAGTCCTCTTCAGATCCCAGACAAACGCACTCTTTCATAAACACCACTAACCGATAAACACGTTACAAATGCCGTTTACTGCGCGCAGAACATAAAGCCAGCCATTGATAACGTATTCACAGTGAACTATAACCTCTAAAGAATGCGACATGTTTCGTTTATTTTTAGGTTACATACGTCGAACGCTTGCAAGTTTACCAAACTCGGCGTTACAACCAGAAAGCCACGCGTACACTTCCAACCACTGCACTATAACTGAAACACTTTTAACGATTAAAAAAAGCTGACAACAAAATCCAAGATGAAGGACGCCGACAACCTATAACCTCTCCTTCCAACACTCACTAACTGACTGAAAAACCTAACCAACCAGTTTTTGATTTCGTCGTCACACATGCAAGTTGGGAATAACATAACAATCCCCCACTTCTACTGTTCGGGTAGCTCGGCAATGTTCGGCTCCGTTGCCGAGCTTACACGAATGTTACTTTCAGATTATTGTAAGCGTAGCTATCAACACGTGTGCAGGTGTATTTATGCAGCATAGGAATATTGTACTGTTTCTTTAGGCGTATTACTACCGAATTAGTTAAAAATAACAGCTGATACGATCCGTGCAATGTATATGGCAAAGACGTCAGAAAACAGTTCCGTTAAAAATTACATACAAACATAACTTATAGTTACGATAGAACTACCATCACGTTAAAACCTAGATCCACGGTATATATACCGTGCCTAGATCCATTATCATGAAATGTGATCCTACCATAAACACAATCTGTAGCATTCACAATTTTGGCCTAATAAAGGTGAAATAAAGTTATAATTCTTTACGATTTTGTTCAACTGTTTCGAAGTGTACATCAATTTTATTTCCAAAATCCGTTTAAGAGATTTTCTTCAAAAAAACCCTGACCGTTGTCGATTTCGTTTTTTCTTCAAACCGTGACTTACTTTTATCTCAGATATAGAACACTGACTTTATTTGTGATTTTCATATATAACCAAAATTTAAGTAAAATCATACTAACCTATTTTGAGAAATCTGGGCCGAATTATCGGAGTTCTTTTGTCGGTAGCTTCCAAATCGAATTTCTTAATAAAAAGGTTTTTTGTTATTTTAAGGCGGAAAGCACATTAAGTAAACACTGAAACTGTTCTAAGCACGTTATGCGAAAAAGAGGCATTTTTAATGGGATTGTTTATTCGTGATTAATAAGTTAGCTTTGTAAAATATACAAAATATTGCCTGGTTTATGACACGCATACGCATCCAATGACATGTTTTGCTTATGACAGTGAAAAGTGTCTTTTAGGTTAAAATTGTTCACAAACAGTATTTTGTTGTTGTTATTTTAAGGCAAAAAGCACTGTGAAGCTATTATCGCCTCCCTAAATGTAAGTGTGAGTGTAAAGCGTTAAAGTCGTAAGTGTAGTGTTGTAAGTGTGTTACATTCGGGTACCGCGAGGGACGTCTAAATCCGCTCAATAGATGCAGCTAGTCTGCAGCCCCTGTGAGGTAATAAAAAGGTAACTCGGGGAGTTATCGACAGAAGCGAAGCTTTAGTTAACGATATCTTTGTTGAATATATAATTGGTTTGAAGATATGTTTACAAATATCGTGTTTTGTTTAAATAAATAAATACGTGAACCTAGCTTAGATATTATTTACTGTAGTTATAAGTAAAAGATCAGCTGATAGGCTATAATAAGTTTCAGGTTACGTTATTAAAAACTAGCAATATTAACAACAATTATTATAAAACGTTCATACTAATTTCGAACGTATTATAAACGGCTACAACGTGCACGTGTTCTTCAACTAAGGAAAAATACTGAAACCAAAGCAACAAAACGTATAACATATAATACGTGTGCGCTGTTATCGAAATGGAAGACGAAACGAGAACGAAATTCGTTTGCTAGTTCGTTACGTATTTCCGTTACATTCTTTCGGTCGGCAGTTTTTTTTTTTTATATCCACTCCTCTCGCCAAAGCTAACATTAAAAGCTTAGCTTCAATAACCGAACGTGCGATTTTGTGTAGTATATTTTTGTACTATTAATGCACTAGTAGATAATTTAATTTATGGTTGTTGTACAAATTTCGATATGCATTACACTGTATTCAGTAATTTAGTCTTAGAGGCATTATACACATCAAATATCTTGTTTACATATTTGTCAAAGTTGTACCAAAGAAGTAAGACATATTACATTTGTTGTATTTCTTTAAACAGCTGGGTTATTGACAAGATATATTTTGAGGTTATGTTTTTCATGAATCGCACAAATAATTTTAACAGCTCGCACATTTCACAAATACTTTACTACAAGGCACAAAAGTGATATCAAACGAAATTTAGGTTGTGTAAGACACTGATAGAGCAGTTATTTAAATGAAAGAAATTTTGACACAGATAACCAGCCTCATATCTCCGACTTGCGTCAAAGTGGGCGTAACACAGTAGACGGTTTAAAACAAGTTTAAATTGTTTATAGCACTTTAATAATGTAGGAACAGTGTTTCGGCTAGACCGGATTGGGTAACTTAATTCTGGACATACTTATGACTTAGGCCTATACTTTTCTACCTTAACAAATATTCTGAGATTTCAGTTTTAATTAATGAGTATTCATTTTTAATTACACAACTAATTCTTAGTATTACTAATAAAACGCGTAAATATATATCTTTACACCTTCAAAAATCAACTTAATTTCTTCACCGTTTTAAAATATAGGCTACAACGAAAGTAACAAAGTGAAGCCAGGAAAGACAATATTTTGAGGATATTATCTGTGTATTTTGAAAATCTTTGTCACAACACGTCCAAGATTCAACAAACTTTCATAAAAGGGCTAGTTTGTCAACGAATAATCAAAAATTTGTTTCATCAAAAACGTTTACACAAAGAAATTTGAGGGTTTTTTTGTTAACGGCATGATACACTATCATAGAAATGTCAAATTTCTTTGGTCAAAGATCTTTGATGAAGTAAATTTGACGGTTCTTTGATGAACTAACCCTTTTATCAAACTTTGATACAACTTTTACAAAAATTTTCAATATACTTACGATTAACCTAAACATTTTGTCATTTTTTGTTCGTGTCACATTATTCCTTCAGTTCCTTTCGTTGCGTACAAATTAAAACGACGATGAAACTGTCACCGACAATTTTGAAGCAGTAAAAACATTAATTCTACAATATAAAAGAAGAATGTTTGTGGACTATCCACACTAATGCTTACAGAAACCGAGATCCAAAATACACTCATTGTTAAAAATCGTCTGTTTGATTCACGATCTTCTAAATGCAATTCTTTAATAATAGTGGCATTTACACCTAGTATCTTTCTCCTTTGTATCCTTGGTCGGACCCAAATTCGTTTTTTCTGTTTTCCTCTCTGTTTTATTTAGTAGCGCCATTGCAAGATAAGCGTTTAATGCAACAGTATAACAAGTCATAATTATTCGATCCATTACAGCTACTGCACTTGAGTAAACATAACCTCAAAATATATCTAGTTAATAACTCAGCTGATCAAAGGAATTTGACGAGTGTAATATGTTTTCTTTGGTAAAAATTTGACAAATATTTGAACATGATATATGATCAAAGTTTCATCAAGTATTAAGCAAATATCTATATGCCCCTTATCCTAAAATCTATGACTGAAGAACAGTCCTAAAAATTCATCTTTCACAGAACACGGTCTACACATTTACCGCGAAACCGGGCGTTGTTAAAATCATTTTCGGTTAAAAGGTTGGCGTCCCCGAACAGCTGGAGCAAATCACGTCAAAACGGATTCAACAAATTGCATCCGAAAAACAACACGCGCGACCGGGGAACATTTCGGCATCGATGTCTCCGTTCGTCGGCTTCTGACTCCCCCAGTCTGGCCGGAGTAAAACAAACAAGATCCGTGTTAGGTTGGCACAACTGTGGCGAACCGTGTGGCACTGTTGCCAACCGTACGCTTCGAGTCACTTGAAATTAATTTCTGCCAGTGTTCGGTTGGCGGAACAGGTTTTGCGAGGTGAAAATTCTAAGAGAATTCCCACACTCATCTGAAGGGCTTACTTTATAATTAAGTATAAATTTATTTGATGGGTGTTACAGTTTTTTTTTACCTGAGCTTTTGATTGCAGCTTTCTTATTTCTTGCGGAATTACAGCGGCTATGATACTTGGCGCAAACGTTTTTGCGATAGTCCAGTAATTGCACGCAGCTGTATCGCTGGCGAATTGAATGTGAACTTTTAAAGACAGAGTTGAATAAAATCGTATTAAACAATTACACGTTACTCGAATTTCAAAACTTATTTTAGTAACAATCATTACCCAACTATACTAAACACTAAAATGGCGGCCTTTTTTATAGAGCCAATCGTTGCAGTCAGCGTTGAAATCTGCACAAATTCAATTTCCAATATCAGTTTTTCAAAGACTTACAGAAAAATAAAAAAACATGATTTTTTATAAGATTTTGTATACCGTTATTCTAAAACGGATTTCATAGGATATTTTTAACGAGATATTACACAATCATTTTTTGTACAAGTCGGAATTCCGTTTATCTTTATCTAGTTGATGAATAATTTCTGTTAAAATCAATGTCATAATGAACAGAATACAGAGTAAATGTAAGGGAAACCCAAGGATCACGTGAGTGGAGGCAGTGAAGCAGGTCGCAGCGAGCTGGGAGACGGGCACTGAACCAGCTACGCCAACAAACCGAAAATAATTAAAGACATTCAAGGAGTGGACACATATAGAAATGGAGAAGAAGAAGAAATAGAGCAAAAAAAGGAAGAGAAGAAAAAAATAAGAATAGAAAGAGTGAAGGAATAAGGAGAGGAATAAAAAGAAGAAGAATAGGAAGAGGAACAAGAAGACGACGAAAAAGAAGATGCAGATAAAGAAGAAATACAGAAAGAGGGTAAGAAAAGAGAAGGAAAAAGGAAAGAAGAGGAGGAAGAGGAAGAAGAAAAGAAACAGTAACAAGAAAAAGAAGAGGAAGAGAAAGAAGAAGAAAAAGACGAAATATAGATCAGAAAGAAGAAGACAAAAATGATAAGGAAGAAGAAGAACGGGAGACGGATAAGGAAAAGAAGAAAATAATGAAAAATTTTAAAGGGAAGTAAAATAAATTTTTAAACTGAAAATGAAGTACTTTCTGGAACAAACTGATATACAAAGTCGTAAAAAACCTCTATTACAACTACATTTTTCCTTTTTTTACATATAAAAGATCTAAAATTTGAGCAAAATCTGTAATCGTTTTTACTTTTAAGAGCTACCAATAGGCCAACATTTTGTTTAGGCTGTTGTGAAAAACTGTTGAGTAACATAGTTTTATTGATTTTTTTCTATCATTGAGTAAACTTTACTTCTCCTTTACGCCACTCTACAAAAATATGATCCAGCGATTTTGAAATACAAATGTATGTTCATGTAAAGCCTAATAACGCAATTAAACCCATTCCATCAGCATGCAGACCGGGTTTTTTTACACACAATCACGCACTCGCGCACGCGCACGCGCACACAAGACAGCTGACGTCTAGCTAGATAGAGACACAGACGCTACGTGGGCGTACACGCAGTAATAAAGTAACTGCCTAGAAACAGTTAAATTTAATTTTAAAACACGCCTCGGGAAATTACGTCTATAGAAAACAGATTCTTGTCCTATCTCGTAATAGCGTGCTCATAGTTTATTGTTGTCATGAATAATCCACGGCCCAAGCTGTGGTATTACCCAAGGTCGTCTTCCCGAATATTTTTAAAAATATTATCAAACAGCTGGACACGTGGCAACTGGTTGTCTACTGACACAAATCACCACTCACTTCCATGCTGTCTTTTGCTACTTACATTTATTAAGAATTCATACGTAATGAGAAATTTTCAAAACCATATTTTAGAATTTCGAAAACTTAATAAAAGTACGTTGCCACTGATTGAGCACTTCTTTTCCTCAGCTCCTTCACTGAAGTCATTTGAGCTCCAAAAATGGGCTTTGTTAAAAAAATGAGCTCGTATTAAATTAAGTGTATGAAGTACTTGTACTTTCATATTTAAAAATTTTAAATATACCTAATAAGGTATCCATCAATCCTTTAATGAAACCACTGATCCTTTAGCCCTGCAGGGGGGTGCAGACTAGTTGCACCTATTGAGAGGATTTAGACGTAAATCTTGGTACCAAAGTCTAACACATACACTTAAAACACTACATTTTAGACTTTAAAACTTTACACTAACACTTATATCTAGGGAGGCGATAATAGCCTCAATGTGCTTCTTGCCTTAAAATAATTTAAAAAATGCTCATTTAGTCGACCACCTTAACGTCTCCTCAGAACATCTACAAACTCTGGACAGTTCGTATAGTCCAGCAACTGTACAGTTGGTAGTTCCCTTATCGACCACTTCAGCAACTCCGGTAAAGCAGCTCCTTCTTGTTGTTGCACTTTTAAGTACCCAATTTCTCTGTAAATACAAAAACTGCCACTTTGGTCGATCTTCTATCAACCTCTTGAAGCATTCACATCCCCTGCCATATTTTCCAATCACTACTTTTTTGATCGACTTCTTGAAGCATTCAGATCTCCCTGAAAATGCAAAACTGCATACTTGTTCGAATTTTTATCGAGCTTTTGTGTCATTCACCCAGCGCCCAAGTAAATGCAGCTACTGCCACTTAGACGTTCCCATTACCGACTCTTTAAAGCATCCACCCACGTCCCCAGTAAATTCTGCCACTGTCTCCTTGAACTTCCTTTATCAATATCTTGAAGCATCCATCCAGCGGCCCGGTAAATGCAGTTACTATCTGCTACGACCTTCCCCTTATCGATATTTTGAATCATCCACTCATCGTCTCGGTAAATTCAGTCATTTTGACCTTCCCTTATCGACATCTTGAAATACCCATCCAGCGATCCACTTAGAATTTCTCCTAATCGACCTCTTAAAGCATCCACTTAGCACCCCAGTAGATGCAGCTACTGTCACTTAAACCTTTACATTATCGACCTCGTCTCAATGAATTCAGCCACTGTCTCTTGATCGGCATCTTGAAGCATTCATCCAGCGCTCTACTTAAGCCTTATCGATCTCTTAAAGCATCCAATTAGCACCCCAGCAAATGCAGCTACTGTCACTTAAACCATTCCATTATCGGCCTCGCCTCAATAAATTCAGCCACTGTCCTTTGATCTTCTCCTTATCGACCTCTTAAAGCATCCACTTGACACTCTAGTGAATGCAGAAAAGTCACTTAGGACTTTTCTTTAACGACCTCTTGAAGCATCCTGTGCCCACAGGAAACACTGCTATAAATATCACAAGCAATGTCTACGGTAATGGTGAGTGTAATTTTATAAGTAAATAGTTTGATACCAATACGATCTGACACTTGTTCAAAAATTATTTTTTTTCTTCAGAATTCCCCCTTACACGTATTGCTATATCTTCCCCCGTTCCGTGCATGTTACTATGGAATGATAGTGTATACATCTCCCGTAACGGCCAAATGCACTTTTACTGGCTGCAATTAAAACTTAATTATCTGAATCAAAATCTATAAGCTTGTGTACGAGTATTATAGTACTCGACTTGTCGAGCTTAGTAGACTCGACTAATTACACAGACAGGTCTGCTGAAATTGAAAAATATAGGCTATTTAGCGAATTTTCATTGAAAAAATAAGCTATCGTAGCGGCCATCATGGTAAGCCCAGACCCAAAACCTTGTAATGATTACCTATCTTGACTTCTAGATCAGTTTTTAAGGAATCGTTAGTGTGTGTGTGTGTGTGTGTGTGTGTGTGTGTGTGTGTGTGTGTGTGTGTGTGTGTGTGTGTGTGTGTGTGTGTTAGTACGCTCATTTTCGCAATTTTGAACTGACTTCATTCTAACTTGGCAGAAAAATTGACATTGGCGATAGTTTTGACAAGTTCATTAACCAGCGAAATTCGTTCAACCGTTTCAAAATGGCGGAAATTTCAAATATGTAAAATTTCGTAACATTTTCGTCTTAAACGTTTTTGAAAAATTCGATATCACCATCATGATAAGCGTTAAAAATGAATAAATTAGCTTTTTGAATTTTCAAAATCAAGAAATGTGTCGAGACTGTCAGGGTTTAATACGCTAATTGTATTCGATAATGAGACAAAAAACGATTGTGGTAATAGCTTGAACAAGTTTATTACCCGGCAAACCACGTTCAACAGTTTCAAAATGGCGATAATTTAAAGTGAAAATCTGATTTCACCATCGTAATTAGCACAAATTAGCGTTTTTAAGTTTTCAAAACACATTGCAATTAAACAAATTTACTCGGAGGTCAGGGGTTCATTATTTTCGTATTTGAAATGCTATTTCATTGCTGCTTGAGTTGGTGAAAATCAGATTTCTTACGTTTTGTTACAAGAAAATGATATTGGAAATTCGTTTCCATTACGTCAGCGAGACAGTTGCGTGCCGCGATGATTGATAATTTCTAATTTATTACGAGGAAACGCTTGCAATTACTGCGCGCTAACTATAAAATTTTACGAATTACAGAAGTTTACTGAAGTATGAAGAAACGAGTATTTCTATAAGGTAGACAAAAACATATTTCAATAACGTAGCTCGAGCAAAACTGTAAAGAAAATCGTTTCCTACGAATTGTAATGTGTCAATAAAACTAAATATATATTAAACTGTGTATAAAAAGGTTTTCTTATAATTATTTATAAAAAGAATGGTATGTGTGTAAGTGGCCAGTGAGTGTTAAGTACGCATAAAAAATATTTTAGCACTTGCAATAAAACTATAAAGATGTTTCCGTTACATAATAAAATTTTACGACAATATCAAATTACATTTTTTCAAGTACAACGT
Source organism: Callitettix versicolor (assembly GCA_022606455.1). Lineage (NCBI taxonomy): Eukaryota > Metazoa > Arthropoda > Insecta > Hemiptera > Cercopidae > Callitettix > Callitettix versicolor. The sequence continues at coordinate 40,334,874 of CM040184.1, forward strand.
TCAGACTGAGATTACATAGATTGCTATTTAATTTATTACATTCTTTTCTTTAACTTACTGCCGTTCATACGATCAATTGTTTCGTTCATACGGTCAAACGGTCAATTGTTTCGTCCATACGGTCAAACGGTCAATTGTTTCGTTCATATGGTCAAACGATCATTTGTTTCGTCCCTACGGTCAATTGTTTCGTTCATACTGTCAATTGTTTCGTTCATACGGTCAAACAGTCAATTGTTTCGTTCATACGGTCAAACGGTCAATTGTTTCGTTCATACGGTGAAACGGCCAATTGTTTAGTTCATACGGTCAAACGGTCAATTGTTTCGTTAATACGGTCAAACGATCATTTGTTTCGTCCCTACGGTCAATTGTTTCGTTCATACTGTCAATTGTTTCGTTCATACGATAAATTTTTCGTTCATACAGTCAAACGGTCAATTTTTTTCTTTAATACGGTCAAACGGTTAATTGTTTCATTCATACAGTCAAACTAACAGCACTTTCGTTCAAATGGACAAACGTTCAATGGTTTCGGTCATACGGTCAACTGATCAATGTTTTTGCTCGTAAGGCCAACCAGTCAACAGTTTCGCTCAAACGGTCAAATGGTTAATGATTTCGTTCATCGATCAACCGGTAAATTGTTTCGTTCACACTGACAATTGTTTTCGTTCATACTGTTATGTGGTCAATGGTTTCAATCACGCGGTCAATCGGTTAATGAATTCGTTCATACGATCAATCGGTCGATGGTTTCGTTCATACGGACAAACGATTAATGGTTTCGTTTACATGACCAAACTTTTAAAAGTTTCTTTCATACGGTCAACCCTTTCATCAATGGTTTCGCTCATACGGTCAAACGGTCAATGGTTTCGTTAAAAAAGGTAAAGACGTTTTTACTTCAAATGCTAAAGAGAAGAATGCTTTTAAAAGAATTACAATAGGTTTATTTATATTTTGGCAAAGGTAATCAGGAATGCCAGACGAAACCAGAGACGCATCGATATTATCAAGGCAATCGATAATTTTCGTTTTTAAAAGTCAACCCCTGTCATCCTCGAGTTATCTGATCTCGAGCTGAGGGTAGACTCCGAGTATAGAGTTCCAACCGCACGTCACCAGCCCGGCGTCACACCTTTGTCAAACTTGTCGCGCTGGACGCTAATATCAAATATTGGGCGAGGGGTATCAAATATTGATGTCCAATTAAAATATTTCACTGGACCGAAAACCTTCTGGAACGTTACTGCGCAAGTAGGCCAATGTTGAGTGTTCGTTGTTAAAGGGTCACTTTAAGGTGAAATACAAGTATTTGTGTTGATCACTGAAAAGATTAATAACAGTGATTACTTGGGGTTACGGTAACACAGTGAATACACAGATTTCCTTACTTACCAACAGAGTCTGGGAATTCAAACTGTTCTGCCGCGCAGATTTTAAGGCTGATTACGATGATGAAATCTGGTTTTAAAAAAGTGTAATATAAAATCAAATTGGACTTTTTTTTAAAAAAAGATTTGGAATGACTAGAAATTTAAAATTGTTGGAAGGTTTTACTGCGTAAAGTACACGCCAACAACCTATTATTGTGCCAAGTTTGGATCAAATCGGACCAAAATTGCAAACGCTGGAATGCTAACGCGCGCGAGTTCATGTACGCATGTGCAAGTGCATGAGCGTAAGTGTGCATGTGTTCGAGCGCATATATATATATATATATATATATATATATATATATATATATATATATATATATATATTCATTGTTAGGATTTATTTTCGTAATTTCAATATAATTTTAAAATTAGTATATAGTTTGTGTACTATATTTTACAGCGAAATCCTTACAACCGTTTCAAATCTGAAAAAATCATAATTTTGAAAATCTGGTTTCACCAACGTAACCGGCGATAAAAACTTCATAAATTGGCGTTTTACATTTTTCAAATTCAATTGAAAATTTAGAACGCTAATACAATTAAATTGTCAAAAAGTCTGAGCCAAAAAAAAACTACCGTTGGAATTCGCTTCCATCACGTCAGCGAGACAGCTGCGTGAGGCGCCTTATTTCAATATTATCTGGTATAGCGCAACCTTGCGATACCGAAATCATACGATAAATAAAAACATCTCGACACAAGTAAAAGTAGTGCTTTAAGCCTGTAGCACAACAAAAGCCTGGAAAGGGCAGAAATAAGGAATTTTGGCGAAACGCGGACAACAATAAGGCTTGTATGGGTCCTTGCATTCTTTCTGCACAGCTGTTCAAGTGGCTTCTTTCTGTCCAGACACCATCAATCATGCCCAGCTCTGTCGTGACACTGACATGAAGAGGGGCTAACTACAACTTTACTGACTACGTTACTTTATTTGTAAAACTACACACGGTTCGTAAATACAGAGTGCCGTGGATTTAACGCATAGGTAGTCCACCTCTTTCAATTTGTAGTCATTCCGTTCTGAGCGCACGATAAATTAAATATAAATACGGTAGATGTAACAATTACTTAGTAAGCTTATTTCGCTATACGGATCGTCAGCTGTTCTAGTACAATATCTTGAGTTTTTTGTTTCGGAATGAAACTCTATAAATGCAATGTTAAATTTTACGAATAACTGTATTTTTGTAATAAGATATTTTAAAGTACAAATAATATGTTTACACATGTCTGATGTAATAGCTACATCAATACAAAATTTTAGCTGAGTCGTTTCAGATACAGAAAACCACCTCATATTTATAAGGACACACATACACACAAACACAATTTTTCTTTATCGTCCATATTTTATACCAATTAGTCTAATGAGGACAAGGGATCAGAGTTAACGGTAAAGGTAAAACAACGTGAATAATTGCGGCTCGAACTACAAATTTTAAGGTGCGCAGTTCAGTGTGGTAGCACTGAGGACGTCTTAGAACCTTACGGACGCAGCAAAGCGGTCGATCTTTTAGCCACATCGACCACCGAGTCCTCGTAAGTGTGTGTGTGTGTGTGTGTGTGCGTGCGTGCGCGCGAGCGCTTCTTCGCAGATGGAAAAATGCCAATGACGTTCAAGAACATCGAACGTTTTCCTTAAAACAGATCCAAGACCAGAAATGTTGTACGCGGAAACGCAGCCCAGCTACTGAAACGCAGGATGTGATCATTAATTCAGCTTCACTTAGAAAACTTATCCTGACTTCACTTTCTTTTCAACCAACTTTCTTTCCTCGATTCGTCCACGGCAGCTGGACACATGTCGCGCTGCTGTGCTCCAGTGGAAGCGACGCCTCGGGCCAATCAGCTGTTCACAAAGTATCTTGATCAGCTGAAAATAAATCATCTGTTACACGTTGCTAATGTCTCAGCCTGTTTTCTATATTCAATTTATCTTGTTTAAATATTTTAAACTTTTATCTGATTTACCGCATTTATTAAGACCGTTGCGCTTGTCTGACGGTGTCCCACTCTAGCCAACAGTTCGTTAGACAAATATGAAAAATTACATTTTAAAATATGAATTTTACAAATATATATTCTTTAATTTCAAAAGCGAATGTTTTGATTAACGCGGTGATTTGAAAAAAATAGACAAAAAAATTTAAAAAGTCTTTTATACAAACCAAAAACAAACGTACCTCACAGCTTTCAAGCTAAAATGATTTAATCGAATTTGCAAATGTAACAATGTTATTTATATATACAAGATATACATGTGTCAAGGTCGTAGGTTCAAGACTGCAATAACTGTCGTATCCTTTTTCGTTAACGCTGATCTCTCACCCTCAATTGTCTAACTGGCATAAACTATTGACGTTAAGTCACTCTCTCTCTCTCTCTTTCTTTCTTTCTCTCTCTCTCTCTCTCTCTCTCTCTCACACACACACGCACAAATCACTAATAATTGTGAATTAAAAAAACCATCTAAATTGAAGGTAAAAATTAATATTACCTAATGACGTTTATCACAATATGAGTAAACTATGTTATACGCCTGTTTAATTACTCAAATTTTGACAAATTTAACAAAATACAACACATTTCGGTAAAAAACTGTGATTAGCGATTGTTTTCCCGTTCCGTAGGACCGATATCAATTCTATTGTTTAGTACCTATAAATATTTATTAGTTTCAACTTATTCTTAGCATATTTATACACCTAAACACCGAACCATAAGTACAATACAGTATATTTACAAATATTATTCAGAAATTAACATAAGATAGAGTAGCCTATAATTGTAATAACATGCTTACTTGGGTCAGGCCCGTAACAAGTTTCATTGTCAATTACTCACCTGTAATCAAAAAGAATTCAACGTTATTTTACTAAAAATACAAACAAAAGTACATTAGCATAATATCCAGTCATAGAGGTGATGTTTTGAAACTTAAGCACTATATTTGTGCGTGCATGCGCGCGCGTGCGCGTGTGTGAGTATTGACAACGCACATGCAACAGGTGTACCCCCTTTATACATACAAGTATACACCTAAAACGTTTTATTTTTTCCAGTAAAAGCTAAACCAACAGCAATACATTCATAAACTACACAAACAATAAAATTAAAAGTCTTATAAAAAAATTAAACAACAATTAAACGCTTGTTAAAACGTCGGACATATTTTACTAAGTTATATAAGTCTTCTTCTACTTCCAGACTGTTTCTATATTTATTTTTCATTGCAGTTAGGAATGAAATCCTGTTTTCACAGGTATGTTGAAGGGAAACAACCACTTGACAAATCAGGGTATTATTTTTCCAGTGCAATCCAAAAACGTTTTTAGAGTAAAAGCTTTTCAAATTATTGTCACACGACACCTCTATTAATTCTGCTTTATCAGCGATTAGAAGATTACATTTATCAAGGTCAACAGTGAACGTGTCACAGACCCATTTATGGTTTTTATCAGAGGCACACTGGTCATCGTTAAAATCTTGAAACGGAACCGAATGGGAAGAACTGTTCCACATACAGCGTTCGGGCTCTATATAAGGACTCTTCGTAACAAATTTCAAAACAATCTTTCAATGCGTTTGGCTAAGAAAAAACGCTCGTCATCGTTAAATCACAGGCCATCATCTTGAAACGGAACCGAATGGGAAGAACTGTTACACATACAGCGATCAGGTTCTATACAAGATATCTTCGTAACAAATTTCAAAACAATCTTTCAATGCGTTTGGCTAAGAAAAACACTCGTCATCGTTAAATCACAGGCCATCATCTTGAAACGGAACCGAATGGGAAGAACTGTTACACATACAGCGATCAGGTTCTATACAAGATATCTTCGTAACAAATTTCAAAACAATCTTTCAATGCGTTTGGCTAAGAAAAAACACTCGTCATCGTTAAATCACAGGCCATCATCTTGAAACGGAACCGAATGGGAAGAACTGTTACACATACAGCGATCAGGTTCTATACAAGATATCTTCGTACCAAATTTCAAAACAATCTTTCAATGTGTTTGGCTAAGAAAAAACGCTCGTCATCGTTAAATCACAGGCCATTATCTTGAAACGGAACCGAATGGGAAGAACTGTTCCACATACAGCGTTCAGGCTCTATATAAGGACTCTTCGTAACAAATTTCAAAACAATCTTTCAATGCGTTTGGCTAAGAAAAAACGCTCGTCATCGTTAAATCACAGGCTATCATCTTGAAACGGAACCGAATGGGAAGAACTGTTACACATACAGCGTTCAGGCTCTATACAAGATATCTTCGTAACAAATTTCAAAACAATCTTTCAATGAGTTTGGCTAAGAAAAAACGCTCGTCATCGTTAAATCACAGGCTATCATCTTGAAACGGAACCGAATGGGAAGAACTGTTACACATACAGCGTTCAGGCTCTATACAAGATATCTTCGTAACAAATTTCAAAACAATCTTTCAGTGCGTTTGGCTAAGGAAAAACGCTCGTCATCGTTAAATCACAGGCCATCATCTTGAAACGGAACCGAATGGGAAGAACTGTTACACATACAGCGTTCAGGCTCTATACAAGGTATCTTCGTAACAAATTTTAAAACAATCTTTCAATGCGTTTGGCTAAGGAAAAACGCTCGTCATCGTTAAATCACAGGCCATCATCTTGAAACGGAACCGAATGGGAAGAACTGTTCCACATACAGCGTTCAGGCTCTATACAAGGTATCTTCGTAACAAATTTTAAAACAATCTTTCAATGCGTTTGGCTAAGGAAAAACGCTCTTCATCGTTAAATCACAGGCCATCATCTTGAAACGGAAATGAATGGAAAAAAATCTTAAGCATACATTGTTCGGGCTTTATACGAGATATCTTCGTACCAATGATTAATGCGTTTGGCTAAAACTGCGTACACTCGTCATCGTTAAATCAGAAGCCGCCATCTTGAAACGGGAGTGAAATGGGAAACATATTTTAAACAAGCTACCTTTGTACCAAATTTCGAAGCAATCGGTCAATGCTTGTGGCCGAAACTGCGTAACAAACACACAAACCAAATGACGAACGGTCGAGTTAAAACAAAGACCTAGCTTCACTCGATAAATAAATAAGCTCATAAATAAATATAAAAATTGTATTAATTAACACCGTTATGGGCCGTTATACCAGCCCAGCCAGTTCAATAATTGTAGCATTAATAGTTGGATATATTGTACAATATTGATGTTTGATATTTGTATATGATGTAGATAAGTATTAATTTTGTTTAATATCAGTGGCGTATAAATATAATCCAACGATAACGTCAGCAATATTCTCCCTACTACTACATTTTGTGTTTTTCTTATATTAATCGTAAAGCTATGTTTATAACGTAACTGGCCTCAGCCTAATGTAAAGTATTACATATTCAGTAGCCGCCCGTAACTCATCACGTGACCAAAAATAACCCTAATTTAATAGAAGTTACGGACAGCGAGAACGAGGAGAATTCAGAGCGTTGACCTATCCGGGCATAAGCTCAAGTTGGACTACGACCACCGCCCCAATACTTACAGGATTACCATAAATTGTCAGGCCAAGAAGATTGGTTTCAGGCCTACCGCGACTTAATAAACTAAAATTACCGCACAGTTGTTTTAAAATAAAATGTAAACTATCTGGAAAACTCATAGTGGCGGCAACGCAGGAAAACAAATAGTGACGTGATGAAAGAATTTCCAAAAGCATTTTTCTTACCTTCTTTGAAATATGATTTCACCTCATCTGCATGTATTAGGAATGTAAACTTTCAAACTGCACTAAAAATGAACTCTGACCACCGTGAAATTGAATTTAATAATTTAAACAGATTCTGATAATTCAAAATGCTAATTTATGCAATTTTTAACGCTGATTACGATGGTAAAATCAGAGTTTAAAAACTGTTACTACAATGTAGATTAAAAACTTACTACAAGATTACGAATTTTTAAAGATGAGATGACCGCCATTTTGAAACTGTTGAACGAATTCTTTCGGTTAACGAATAGCTTAATTCACCATATCGAATTAAACAGAAACTTAAAATGACACAATATAAAAAGCCAGTATAGTAGAGAATTTTCTAAAGTAATGACAAGTATAAAGAGTGGAGCTTCTGGTAATTCTGTGTAGTCTACATCCTTGGCTGGTATGCCTCCTAAACTAAAAGATAAACACAAACACATATAAAAAGAGACATTCATAAAGAACAAACTCAGGTTTATGTTTGCGATAGATCTAATGTAGTTTTAATAACATTTTAAATGGAAAAACTAAAAATTAACACTAATAATTTGTTCGATAATAAACGTTTTTAACACTAAATATAGTTATATATCAGAGTACAGAATGACAATAAATAGCCTTACTATATTGCATCTAGGAGTACATAATTATACGAATTCTTTTTTTAGATTTTATTTACATCAGTGCACATGTTAAATATAAAAACTTCTCATTACTAGACATGGTTTTATTGTATAAATTTAGAATATTTACAGTTAAAGGTACTGACTAACAGAAATTACCGTTTTAAAAATGGAATGATTCGTATACGTTTAAACGCAGGGTGTATTTTTACGAACTGTTTAACATGTATGAGAACGTATATAACTACACAAATTCTGTATGATCATAAGCGCACCTCATATGTGTAACCCAATGTAAACGCACCCTACGATTTGATTTTTATTGGTTGTTATTTATGCAAGCGTAACAGTCGAAATATTTTTCCGCATAGAAATTTGGTTTTGTTAACACAGTGTAGATGTCAGCAAATAATGGTACAGTATCCTTAATGCTTTTATGCAGATAGTAGCCCTACGACTGAGACAAGTCCTGGAGGCGATGACCAGCTTTAGCCAAGACAATGTGCGGCGAAGATGAGATGCCAGTGAAAGTGCGAACCTTGGCGGCTGACCCCGCTCACACGCGGCGAATCCACTTGTATCGATTCATAGCAAGCTATTTAGGTTAACTGTCAACGGAGATCACAGCAGCAGCAAGTGGCTGAAGTGCGCGGTCCTAGCCAACAGTTGTATAACCGTAGGCACCGTTCGCTGGACAGGCGCCGTAATGTAGACGGCAGCACTGCGCGCTACCCGTGGAAGTAGCGAGAGAATGGGAAAATATGTGTATTATTCATTCAACGCTATTTCTAAATATCAAGTAGCCCGTGCGAAATTTCGCACATGAAAGTTTTAAGTAAACACAGCCTTATGAATAAGAGTAGTCGTTGGGGTGAGGGTGGTAGTAGGAAGGAAGGGAAAACATGTTTAAAAAATAAATCGGAAAGCGATCGATTAACTAATGATAAATGTACGATGGAAGAAGAAATCACAAATATAATTTGTGTAAAAACAGTGTCCAAAACATGTGTTTGGTATTCGAAATGCTTGTCCCGGCTTGTACGACGGGCAGAATTAGGGAACTGTCAGTAGGGCCACATAACCAATAAGTTTAATGACCTTTAAGTAAATATTGAAATTATACTAAGCACGTTATGAAAAAAGTGGCATTTGTAATGGGACTGTCTATTAGTAATTAGTAAGTTAACTTCGTAAAATATACAAAATATTGTTTGCTTTGTGATGATTGGATGCGCATGCGCATCCATGATGCCGTTTTGCGTACGAAAGTAAAAAGTCTCTTTTATGTTAAAATTTTCCACAAACATTAGTTTTAGCGCAAAATCGTTTTGCAATGTCAGAAGCCGATTAAATATTTTTCTAAAGATACCTCATTTATGCCTGTACGAATAGTATGTGCTGAGAAAAAGGTATGTTGACTCGAGAAATAATATATATATATATATATATATATATATATATATATATATATATATATATATATATATATATATGATATATATGAGTGCAAGTCAAAAAGTAAAGGGAAATTTAAATTTCCCTTCGGATCACATGTATGTCAGCACTGATTGTCCTGCTATAACTCATAACGTCTATTAGCTGTTCATTTAAAGTATTGTTTCATTGTTAGCTAATTGTAATTATGTTTAAAAGACTGTGTAAAATGAGTTCTCCTTTGTCTGATTGCACCAAGGAAGAAATGCAAGCAGTGATACGTTTCCTCAATTCAGAAGGTGTGAAACCAGCAGAGATTATTTGTCGAATGCAGCAGCAATAAGGAGAGAGTTGTTTGAATGGAAGTAAGATCTACGAATGGATTGATCGCTTTAAAACTGGTAAGATTTTTCTGTAATGAATAACGGCCTGGTAGGCCTTTCACTTCAGAGACTAATGACAATATTGAAGCGGTTAAACAAATGGTTCAATTTTGATTGACTTCAAACCTAAAGGTTAAACAATAAATAGTGATAGCTACTGTGAGCTACTGCGTTTATTGAACTCAAACAAAAAGACGTGGTAACCTTTCTAACTGCGTGATTTTGCTTCAAGTTAACGCTCGATCTCATACGGCTAAAAACACAGTGCTATGTCTTCAAAATCTCGGTTTTTAGCTGCTGGATCATCCTCCATATACTCAAGACCTGACTCCAAACGATTTTCGTCTTTTCGGCCTCTTAAAATAACAGTTGCGAGGGAATCATTATCGATCTGATGAAGAAGCCATACAAGCGGTGCAAAATTATCTTAACACCAGGCCGAAAACCTTCTTCCAGGAAGAAATTCAAAAACTGGTTAAAACCCGAGTCTAACATACACTTGCACTTACAACGCTACACTTACGACTTTAACACTTTACACTCACACTTACATTTAGGGAGGCGATAATAGCCTCAATGTGTTTTTCGCCTTAAAACAACAAAGTATATAAGTATAAAACATGGACTAAGTGCATAAAAGTAGGAGGGGATTATGTGAAAAATAATGCTAGTATCTTTTATGTAAGTACAATAAATAGATAGATGTTTTTAAAATTTCACTTTATTTTGACTTACCCTCGTACATTGAATTTAGATGTATGTATGCGTAACATTTTCGATTTATTTCAAATTAACAAAGTGCCTACTTACCTTGTAATACTGACTGAACGGCTCTTCCTATCATAATTTGTGGAGAAAGAGCATAACATTTCCAATAAAGTTGACCCAATAACTTCATTCGTAAATACTACGGTTACCTGTTAAATTGGCGAGTCAGAGCGCTGTCGTAGAGCGGTGGCCAGACAATCAATTAAGGTTGTACTGCGAGATTTACTGTTCTTTGGACGACTAATTGAATTTTAATTACTAAAAGTATTTTCTTCTCCAGTAGCCTGCCAAATATCTATTCTGATCGATCTATATAAATTTCAACAGCGATACATGAAGACGGGAAGCTGTTACAGTACCGCCAAATTAGCCGGCCACGAGGTAGCCAAGTCTAGCTGACCTTCCCCGGGTATCTTCACCTACAGCGGTGCAAGAGCATCTTCAAAGAGCATCTCCGCAACGGTACCTCCTCCGTTTTCTCGCTTCACTGAAGATGAGATCTTCACAATTAATTGAAGAATTCTTATAATTGCTGCCAGATCTTGTGCACCAGATTGCGCGGAGCTCAGATGACGCGGGAAGCATGGCGGCGACGACAGCTGACGCATCAGCAGACTTTCTCTGGTCGCGAGGCGCGTTCGATTTTTTTATTGATAATTTTACTTTCTATCGTCGCAACGACAATCCAATTACGATTTTAATTTCGCGTTAAAAGGTGACTAAACTACAAATTAACAATAATGGATTAGCTGGTTTCGTGTCGTTTGCATAGTTGCGACGCTGACTGTACCGTTTGCAGCTAACGATTTTAGTACTATTTTTGAAACTTATTTGTTAAACTAGGTTTATAAATGTATATTATGACATTTTTCTTACCAAACGTACCAAATTTAGAGAGCGGAGAAAACTTGAAATTCTGAAGAGGTTTGGCTGTTCTATATAAAAGCTATAAAAATTCGAGATTAGTATCACTTCTTGTTTCGAATATCAAACACCCCATAGCAGAAAAATTTAAAAAAATTACCCTTGACATTTTACCCCTTAACTTCCGTCGAAACCTCTATATTTATATTTTTCCTGGTTTCAGACCACCGAAAAGACAGTTTTTGCCAAATTTTATTGTTGGTTTACGAGTGAGAGGTGCGTTTCTGACAGACGGACACTAAGGCGAATTTATTGGCTCTGGTTACGTACCCTAAGAAAATTTTCAAATTTTGTTTGCCATTTGTCCTTAACATTTGTTCAAACAAAAATGGCCTGCATCCGAGTTATGAATCTATTACATTTATTTCAAATTAGTGGACAAAATTAATTATGACGTACAAAATATTTTCATATTCAAAATGATTCAAAGGAAAAATATACTGCATGCAGAACGTATTATGTATTACCGACAAATTGTTACATATTTTTACATCATGAAGAAAGTATATTACTGTTGATAAATCCCAGATAAATCAAGCCGGTATAAATTTTTGTATATATATATTCTCTCTCTCTCTCTCTCTCTCTCTCTCTCTCTCTATATATATATATATATATATATATATATATATATATATATATATATATATATATTATAAACTGTATATTATACAACTCTCTCTTCTATATAAACTGTTTATATATAATAATTGTAAGTAATGATATATATCTTTAAATTACCTTTTAATTTCTTTAGGACCTGGGTCGTACTGTATATAAATTAAGTCGTTACTAACACTACCTGAATTATCCATAAAAAGTTTTATTTCACGGTCAAAATGTTGAAAATTAGTTCTCAATTATGTTATAGGCTACTAATTTATTTTTTTTTAAATCATAATTACTTTGAAGTTATGTTTACAAATATATTGTTTTGTTTACATAAATAAATACGCGAACCTAGCTTAGATATTATTTACCGTAGTTATACTAAAAGCTGTTTTACATTAATTCGTAAAGATCAGCTGATTTCATTGAACAGCTGATAGGCTATAATACGTTTCAGGTTAAGTTGTTCAAAACTAGAAATATTAACACAATTATTATAAGCGGGTACGTCGTGTTCTTCAACTAAGGAGAAATACCAAAAACCAAAGTAACATAACGTTTTCATAAAATACGCGTGTACTGTTGCCAAAAATGAGGAAGGAAAGAAACAGAAATAGAGACGAAATTCGTTTGCTTCTTTCCGTTTCATATTTTCGTTACATTTAAAAGGTTTAAGACACTTTTTCTATTCACTCCTCTCGCCAAAGCTAACAATATAAAATTAGCTTCAGAAATATTTTTAATAGAAATGCGGTCTTCTTGTTACTATTTGCTCAGATCCGTTCATCGCCTTCGACTGACATCCTGCCGTTCCTAACATGATGACGGTAACCGTTAATAAAAAAAACAATATTGTAAATAAAGGCGGTCCAGGACTGGCCACGAAGAGCATTTATACTTTTACTTTGTAACCAAGTTTCTTAACGGATATAAACTCATCAAACCTTACAAGAACAGATAATCTATCTGGATATAATCACAGTTACCGCAAAATAACGGTTACATACACCCATCCAGCTGTCACCCACTCTATCATACCGGTGCGATCTTCACCATCTGTAAGTTTTCCAATCTAACGCGTGTCGCAACTTGTGCACATGACCCTACAAATGTAATAACTGTAATCCCCGAGGTCACTGTGAACCAGGCCGGAAAGTACAGCCAACCCGGAGAATAATGTTATTATTTAATATATCCGATTTGACTGGATACTAAAATACACGCTTCCGAATAAGAGAGAAGGTATTCTCAAAGCGGAATTAAAACTCTGAAAAATATTTGCAATGATTTTTTTCACTGCTTAATTTTGCGGCCAATACAGTAAAAACAGCTGCTAAAGTATCACTTTAGTAAATAATTCTCTATACATATTAAATCTATAAGGTTTTCTTGGGTTGTAACTTTGACTTCTATCAATTTTGTTTTATTGCCGAGTTTTCGTTGGGAACTTTTACCAACCATCATGGTAAGGTGCTTAAAAACACATAACTTTTTTAATTTAAATTATTTTGAAAATCTGATTTCACCATCGTAATCACCGTTAAAAGCTGCATAAATTAGCATTGTGAAAATTCAAAATCAGTTGTTAAAAACGTTTTTCTTGGTGGCCAGGTCTCATTTTCGTATTTTCAATGTAATTTGAAAGTGAAAAACGTTAATACATGCAGATTTGAATGCTGATAATGACGGTGAAATCAGAATTTCAAAAGGGTAGCTTCTGGAAATTAGCTTCTATCCCATCAGCGAGAAGAAGATTTTACTTGTTTTGTTTTAAAAATACCAATTTTTCCTTCTCACTCCGTGAAGTACGAAGTATTTTTAACGCGAACAAAACAGATCTTGAGTCTTTCAAGAGACAAAGTAATTTAATTTTGGACATCCGTGCATATTTCTACAGGCTAAATAAACTGACTGATTTCGATAAAATATAGTTCTGGTTTTTCCGTGTCTTTTCCGTGAACCATTTTCAGCGTTTTTTTTTTTTTGGAAAATAAGCTGGAATCGCCATCTTGGTAACAACCAGACGCAGGGTCTTGAAATGAAAATTTGTGCGTGCGTGAAATGAAATACGAAATTCGCTGAAGTCAGCAAGAGCTCAGGATTTATCAGAAAAGATGTACGGCGACAGGAAGACCGCCGCCGCAGAGCCTCAAGGTAAATGGAATTGTCTACCAGAAGCTCGCGTGCAGTCCGGGTCGCGTGCAAAGCCCCACATTTATACTCCGCACTCTTCTATCCTCTCTTCTCTGGAATTCTTTTGTTCCGGCCTTCATCGGATTGTTGACTTCAGTTTTTCAGCTCCCTGTACTTAAGGCAAAGTTATGGTCTCCATGCTTGTACTGCGGAGACAATCGCGAGAGGACGAAGATCACCACGCAAACGTTGAACGTGACGTGAAAGCATAGCAAACGTAAAAAAATGTAACTTTGGGCGGATGTCTGTCACCCGCAGACAGTGCTTTGAATCGTTAAGCAACTGATTCCCGAAGTCCAATTTTCCGGACGTTGTGTTATACCAGTTCAATTCCAACCAAGGATGGATTAAAGGGGGGAGCGACGGAGCGATCACCCCTCCTGAGATAAAACAAATAAAATATAAATCCTATTTTATATAAAATGGAAGTATACGCGTAGGCTCGAGGAAAAGTGTCATGTAAGCCTCTGAGGGTTCCGTTACACCATCCCGATTAAACTTTGTATGTACATGACGTTTTGTCCGTATGTATATATGCACGTTTGTGCACTTTGTAATGCTTGTACTGAAGGGGGCAAAGGGGGCTGTACAATTAGATATTTTATGTTGGTTCTCTCTTCTCTTCCTGCGTTAACTGCAACAGTAGAAAGATCGTTTCCGACTCTAAAATTGATCAAAACTAATGATGCCAAGAGATCAGTGTTAACAGTAGGAGTAAAGCAATGGGAATAACTGTGGCTATACATACAAAATTATGGATAGGAATATTGAGAAGATGGGTAAGAAGAAAAACAAATGTTTTCTTTAGTATAACACTTGTTTCAAAATGACAGTGGCATTGCAAATAATAATAAGAATTGTAAAGTAGTAATCTAAAAAAAATTAAGTGATTTTTTTTTCTAATACGGAGTAAATTTTATATCTGTTTTAAGTTTAAATGTCAAAATAGCTTAACAGTGCTATTTCTGAAGGTATTATTTCAAACATTTTCATCCCCCCCCCAGGGAGGCTCTCTTGTAAGTTGAATCATCCAACTAACTCCCCCCACAAAACCGCATTACTCCGTCAGTGATCCTAACTTGCGAACACTCAAACGCTGCATGTAAACACGTTGAACCCGATCTTTCATTCGGAAAAAAATCGAATGAAATACAAATCATCAGCATATATACGATGTGAATCGGAAAGATCTCTTCTATTTTACCTCTATGGTCAGCTTATGAGTATTATCTCTATGTTCCCTACGACGAAGATAATTGTAATGGCTGTGGCTTTGTCCCTGCCATCTGTTAGATGTAAGAAAACTTTACTACTAGAATATTTTAAAAAAAACTGTAATAAAAATTACAAAAAAGGTTTTTGTTTATTTTTAAAGTGTAAAATCACATTATGTGGACGGAATTGTACAAGATATTGTATTGCTGTATTACTTTCAAGAATAAGTTGAAAAAATTTTCACATCTAACATGCATTTTTAAAATGCAACATTTTATATAAAATTTCAATGAGAAAACACAAATTAATCAGTTTTTTACGAAACACTGAGAATTTGCTGAACTGAGCTTGGGATTTTATGCGAATTCAAAAATGATAATGTTTGGGTTTTTGAAATATACATAAGCAAAATTCCTTGTTAGCTAAAGGGTCTAACAGTAAAAACCCGAGTTATTGGACATTCTAGAAGGCAAACTTTCATTCTTAAGGAAATGTGCTTTTTTTGACGTCCATAGTTTATGTTCGTTAGACTAATGAGGACGATGGATCAGCTTTAACGGAAAGGAAAAAAAACAACGGGAGTAACTGCGGTTAGAACTAAGAACCATAAAGTGCGCCGTGTAGAGACAAGGAGACTGACCGATGCTTTAGCCACATTGACCACCGAGTCCCCTTAAGAAAATATGAAGACGTTTGAATCGAATCTGAACACAATTCCGAACACAACAATTCCGAACACTACAGTGCTAGTACCCCTACTCGCGCGCGCGCGCGCACACACACACACACACACACAAACGATTACTGAAAACATGTTCTAGTGGTTAGGATCGTTGCACAATTCATTACAGATTACCAAGTCTTGCCATTACCGTGAAAGCTAATCAAATAGCTCATTTCCCAATTGAAATTCGCCGAGATGCATCCAATGACTCGAAAGTTCATTGCGTTTTATCAACGGTTACTTGTTAAACAACTGATAACCCCAAAATTGTTACACAAATACACAGTCTGGAACGATGTCTGCCCGCCTTATCTGTGCTTCCGGTCACTATCACAGAACACAGATTGAACAAGAATGTAGGCCACCCATCAATCTTCCATGCCCCCCCCCCAGATGACAAGTCAATGTTCGACCTTTGATAAAACACAGTCCGGTGTGTTTATTTCTATCTCAGGAATGATGGATTCAGAGCGGGGAGCGTGGGAATGCATTGTAATCCTATGTCAATATTTAGTAAAAGCCTGAAGGTGCAGCATCTAGGTTAACCGTGACATCTAGAATCCCCAGATAGAAAAACATGTAAGGGGGGATTTGGAGTGTCAAAATACTGAAATTAATACATTCATTATCGCGGCTCCCCAACTGACTTGTTGACGTGATAATAGCGAATGTCCAACGAGTAATACTACATATTTTTGAAAATTGTATACTTAGTATACCAAAGTACTCATACAACAGAAATACGAAAATGAACTTCAACCATAATCAGATTCATTTACGTAATTTATAAATATTTTGAAAATTTAAAATTTTATTGTAGATCTTAATGCAGCTTACGACTGTGAAATTAATTTTTTTAAAAGTGTACAGTAAGTTATAGATACATATTTTTTCTTATTTGGAATTGCTTCCATTTTAAAATTATTTAACGCATTTTGTTGCCATCACATTCTACACACATAAATTGTGTTCGTGAACACATTTTACACAAATATATTGTGATCGTTAACACATTTTACACAAATATACTGTGATCGCAAACACATTCTACATAAATATATTGTGATTGCCAACACATTCGACACAAACATATTTTGATCGCTAACACATTCTATATACATATATTGTGATCGCCAACGCATTCTACACAAACATATTTTGATCGCCAATACATTCTACACAAACTTATTTTGATCGCCAACACATTCTACATAAATATATTGTAATCGCCAACACATTCTACATAAATATATTTTGATCGCCAACACATTCTACATAAATATATTGTGATCGCCAACACATTCTACATAAACATATTGTGATCACCAACACATTCTACATAAATATATTGTGATCGCCAACACATTCTACATAAATATATTGTGATCGCCAACACATTCTACATAAGTATATTGTGTTCGCATCACGTTATACACAAACATATTTTGATCGCCAACACATTCTACATAAATATATTGTGATCGCCAACACATTCTACATAAACATATTTTGATCGCCAACACATTCTCCTTAAATATATTGTGATCACTAACACATTCTCCTTAAATATATTGTGATCGCCAACACATTCTACATAAATATATTGTGATCGCCAACACATTCTACATAAACATATTTTGATCGCCAACACATTCTCCTTAAACATATTGTGATCACTAACACATTCTACATAAATATATTGCGATCGCCAACACATTCTACATAAATATATTGTGATCGCCAACACATTCTACATAAGTATATTGTGTTCGCATCACGTTATACACAAACATATTTTGATCGCCAACACATTCTACATAAATATATTGTGATCGCCAACACATTCTACATAAACATATTTTGATCGCCAACACATTCTCCTTAAATATATTGTGATAACTAACACATTCTCCTTAAATATATTGTGATCGCCAACATTTCTACATATATATATATATATATATTATCGCCAACACGTTCTACATAAATATATTGTGATCACCAACACGTTCTAAACAAATATATTGTGATCGCCAACACATTCTAAACAAATATCTTGTGATCGCCAACACATTCTAAACAAATATATTGTGATAACCAACACGTTCTACACAAATATATTGTGATAACCAACACGTTCTACACAAATATATTGTGATAACCAATACGTTCTACACAAATATATAAATAAAATTATTAACCACCCTTAAACAAGGTCATAATTCTTGCTGGGCCTTACTTTTAATCGAGTTTTGCGTCTTTAAAGAGCATCGAATTACGTTTCGTCCGCTACGCCAATTAAACAGCTCAGCACAATCGGGACACCCTGTACACATGAAGCCTACAATTGTTACTGCAGCATCCTTGAACTTTAGCGATGCTTACATTACAGTTTCATCTTTCCCATCGCGGCTCATCTGTTACAAGGTTCGGCTGCAAACCACTTTTACCCGTCACACCGCGCATCTCCGAGGGAAAGTGAAACAATATCAGCCGCGCGAAGGCCGAGTCAGGCTGTCTCGCTGGCGCGATAGAAGCGTATTTACGAAAGTATTTCTCTTCGTTTTATCCTGTTCGAAATTATGATCCTATCATCGTAATCAGCACTAAAATCTGAATATATTACATTTCAGATTAAAATTAGCGTTTTAATCTTGCAAATTACATTGAAAATACAAAAATGAACCGTGACCGCCTTCAAATTAAATTCCTCATGTTCAATAGATTTTGAAAATTCAATACGCTAATTGACGAAATTTTTAACGCTGATTACGACGGTGAAAGACGGATTTAAAAAAACAACTAAGACAACAACTTATAGGTCTACATTTTTAAAAATTTTAAATTGTCGCCATTTTGAAACTGTTGAACGAATTTAATAATTAATCGAATTGAAAATAATTAACATAATCGATTTTTCTACCAAGTTAGAATCAAATCGGACCATAATCGTGAATATGAGCGCGTACGCGCGCTCACACGCACGCACGCACGCGCGCACACACACACACACACACACACACACACACACACCCATACACACACGTGCGCGCGCACCCCTCCAAGAAGATGCTTTAAAATAGGTCATTCTTGCTACAACCAAGTTGTTTATGATTCAGTTGGCACTGTCGACCATTTTGATTCTATTCACTACAAGAGCAATGTTAATCAACGATACAGATTAATGCGCTATTTTTTAAGATAAAAGTAAGTTTGATATCTAATTTTAAATGTCCTGTATTTGGGCACGTTCCGGAGGAGATAGGCGACGTCACCGTACCTCTAGCTCATACATACTGCTCTCATGCATCTACTCAAGACACCCATACGTTCACTATTTATACGATTTGAAAGGAAACCGCCTAGGTGGCATAGTTGGTAGCGTACTGGACTTTCACCACGACGACCCGGGTTCGATTCCCGGCCAGGACTTGGCATTTTCATACGCTATAAATCATTCCATCATCTGCATTAGCCCAAGTGTGCACAATAGTCGGACGTTAAAAAAAAAAAATGTTCACTATTCTATATCGCTTGGCTAACTCGAAAGTGTAAGGCGACCCGTGCTGATGGAGTGTATAACAACGAGCTAATGGTGTATTCAACGGACACCTGGGAGACCTAGCGACCTCCCAGTGTATCTTAGCCTTACCCATGCATGCAGGGCTCTAATTTCCTTAGATACTAGAAATTACTTTAGGTGTTTCCATAAGTAAGAAAATAAAATAGGACGAGCGGAATCTCATCGCACAATAAACACGTTGGACAAATGGAGCAGAACTTCCGAAATGAGGGCCAATAGACAGATAAATTGAAAGGAAATTAGCAGAACAATCATCTGTAAGCACTTCAATAAGCATGTCAGGAATACATAAAGAAAACACAATAGATCTACAAAGGTCGTAGTGCAATAGTAACCACACACTTTCATTTATAGGAATGTGTCCACATTTTTACATTTTGTATACATTATTTTTGTTTCGAAACATACAGATTAAAAAGTTAAAAGCAAAATTTATTTAACAATGTAAAAAGCGGATCTAGTTCACACACAAAATACCTTTAAAATCAGATACCAAACATAATTTTATCTTAACAAATAACGGAGTAATCTGTAATGATAATTAACACTAGTAGTGTAGAGAAACAGATCCAATATGGCCGACAAGGTCCACAATCTCTTAAACGCTTACACAACTATAGTACTAGTAATAATTTAAACATAATGAGAACATCCTCGAAGGAAAGCACAGCATACCATGGCAGGAACAAAGGCCACGTGAAGGATACACCGAGTAGCTGAGGGCTGCCCTTGAAATACTCGCACAACCGCTTATTACGTTCCATCCGAAGCTACTTGGGGAAGTGTTAATCACGGAAGATTACGATAGTTTGCTGTGTAACGTGCAACAGATCGTTAGAGGCAGGTGTATCTGTGGCTCTGCATGCAGCAGTCGTCAGGATTAACTAATTAGATTGGCGCTGCGTTCAGTAAAACTTTATCGATCTGTGATTGACAGGCAAAACAGTGAAAAGTGAAACACTATCGGTATCATTTAATCTGTAAAAATACACTACTTTAAATGTTTTTAAAAATCTTTTCAAGCAACAAATTCCATATTTTAAGGTTACCAACAATAAACTTCCCTTCATATGTTAACATTATTTCTTCTACTATTCATTACTGAAACTGCTTTGCTTCAACGAATGCCCAGACGTTACCATTGAATATAAAAGTACTAAAAGCACAGCCACAATTATAAACAAAACGTTCTCGATATTACAGGTTGAAATCCAAGTAATGGAACTATCTTCCACTATGAACACTGCAAGCTGCAAGGATATTGGTAAACGTTTGAGAAAATAAACAGTACTATTATCTATTTAACTGTAGTTCAACACTTTGCCGCAAGATGTCACCAGCAACGAGAGCGCTCACACCTCTCGTACGGTTTATCGTTCTATTACGTTTATATAACGTAATACGTTTATATAACCTAAGATTCTCCTCATAAAAGAGTCTTGAAAACAAGGAAAATCAAGGAAACCCTTTAACAATTTTCGAGTTCATACAATTTGAAATAATAAATTGAACAATAATAAACAACGTGATTAATAAATTTTCAGACACTTCTTGGTGAGTTGCCTTTCAAACGGTAACTACTTTTATGTGGCATTTTAAAATTTCTGCAAATACATCACTTCCTCGACTTTCTTAAACTGTTTTTGAATTAAAAAAAAGTATCTGTAGGCCCTAATTAACCATGTAAGCGCGCTGCCCTTTATGCCGTAAGTGTAAACCGTAGGTTTTCCTACCCGTTAGTTTATTTTGATCAATTATTTTACCAATATTTAACGTTACACCAGATTGGTTAAAATCTCTGGATTTTATGAATTTTGGTGTTATATAATAAGTTAACAATTATATTATCTCAATTTTTGAACAATTCTAACCATAAATATTTTTAATTTTTCTTTTATTTTTAGTTAATTAGTGTTACTTCTTAATTTATATGGTATTTTTGATTTTTAATTTATTTTACAAATTTTATTCAAACTAGGACCCTGTCCTCCTTATAGTTTTCAAACTCATTTAAATTAAAAATTATTATAACACCGATATGGTCATTTTTCTTTAACCATTTTATTTTTAATAACCCTAACACTAGGTCTAACTTTTCTATATACTATGGTATCAGTTATTAAACTAGTTTACAATTTTTTCACTTAAAATTAATCATAACATTTGTTATTCATCAAATAATACTAATTTAGACATTCTAATAACTCTAAAACTATTAGTATTTAAGGAAGAACGTATTCTTAACATATTATTCGTAGCTAATTACTAGTGCACAATCATCATCAATTTTTTAAAATTCCAAAATGTTCGAGTTTTTTCAATTTTCCTCTCTTATAAAATTTTTATAAGTTCTTATAAATTTTTACAACGACGTAAATAAATCGTCGGTTGTTTTACCCCGTTCTTTTCGGCTTAGCTTTGCTCGGCTTACAGTGCGTCACTCGGCCTTGGGCACTGTACAACTCTTGTAGTACAAAAATTAATTAATTTAATTGATGAAATGAAACAATTTCTGCCTAGTATCAACTAATTTTTAATAATGACAGTTAATTACGTTTCAACGCGCGCGCGCGCGCACACACACACACACACACACACACAGAGATGATTTCGGTAATTTATGTCTGGTTGCGATTAATTATTACGGTTGAGATTGGCAACACTGTTATCGACATAGCCTATATGGTCTAGATATGTCTTCAGGACCCAATCAGACACTTTACAAAATGTAGGGTTCAACTGTTACAACGCAGAGCGTAAACTATACAGATTGATATAAAAACGTGAATCAACAGATCCTTGGCCACGCACCCTTAGCCCAAAGCAGCGCCAAGTAATTACAGGAAGGAACGCTAAGTATATAAAGTTGGACCTCTGCAGCTCTTCCATTAATTACAGCTGTTCCAATCCTGATTCCATCGTTCTCCGCGCAGCGTTTGTTCAAACATTACTTCTACGCGTTTAACAAACCTGTATTTATGTATTTTCGGAAATAATAATGGCCCTTGCACGCCACCGGGTTTAGTTTGCGTATGTTATGCAATCAGCCTCCATGCAAGGACGGATTAAGGGGGGGGGGTGAAGGGGCGCGGAAAAGAAACAAAATAAAAAATGTAAAAGATCCTATTTGACTTCCTTAAAGTATGGCAGCTTCGAAGAAAAAAGTCAAAGGCCACTGTGGGTTCCGAAACCCGTCAAATTTTCCCGATCTCAACTTTGTATGCACACGAAGTACTGTCCGTCTGTAGCCTACATACAAAAGTTTATGCACTTTGAAACGCTTGTACTGAGGGTGAGAACGGGGTTAATAAATTAGATATTTTATATTGGTTATTTCTTCTCTTTCTCGATTCTAAAATTAATCAGAACTTGGTTGAGAAACTGTGGTGACGTTTAACTTGCTTAGGCTAATGAGGACGAGGGATCAGCATTAACGGTAAGGGTAAAGAAACTGGAGTAACTGTAGCTATGTTTAAAAAAACTAGGGTATATTGAGAAGAGGGAAAGTTATGTAAATGGAGCAGTTTCGCAAAAGTTTTAAAAATGAAGAATCTAGGAAACTTAAGAGATTTTTTTGTCTAAAATGGAGTAAATTTTTACACTTATTTTAAGCCTCAAAACATGTTAATAGTGATGTTTTTTGAAGGTTTATTTCGAAAACTGTCATCCCCTAGGCAGGCCTCTTTTAAATTGAATCATCCAACCAACCGCCCCCACCCACAAAATTACGTTAATCAGTCAGTGCCTCCATTTTGAAAATGAGTTTTATATTGTGAAGCGATAACTCTAAGGAGATTGTAGACTTGAAGTTATATAGAGGTGAATCAGGGTAAAGCAGTATAGGACATGTCATTAGTTTCCATTTTATGGAAAAGCAGTTTCCTTATTGTACTGAAGCGAACATGTCTTTAGGTGAGCCTAACACTTTTTTGTACGAGGAAAAAATAAAAACTCGTATTAGCGTTGTCACTGTTGCCGTGAATTTGTTTACCAGTGAGCTGACAGCATTTACGTGCAATAATTTCTGCTTATGAATTTTAAGATATGAGAGTTCAAGATTCGTTACTAACACATTTATATTTCACTAGTGGGCTTGTACGATCTTTCGTTGTTAATGGAGAAAAAGAAACGAATAATATACATCAATATACAGCAAGAAGTTGAACAATTAAAGCACCGCTTTAAACACAATGTTTGAAGTGACCTATGCAATATGTAGCATTCCTTGTTCTTAAATGAACGAAAAGGAAAAGAGGTTAGGACTTTTTTTACGAAATCGTTATCCGTTCAACGTAAAAAACAAGAATTCTGTAAATAAAATAATCCAAATTATACTAAATATTTAATTACTATAACACACTGATCTTTAATTCAATACTTGTATTTTTAGATTACTGTACGTATCTTCCTAAGTAAAATCGTTGCAAAACTATGTAGGCCTATTATATCTTGTCAATATGAACTTCTTGTTAAAATACACGTTATAGTCATATTTAATACTTGTATGAACTGTTAATAAAGCAATGGCATTCATTATATTTAGGTTACTTAATACACGAGGCCTTAATTTGTTCTAATTTCGTATTTAAAACTATAACATATAATATTAATGACTGAATTCTAACATTGTACCTCATTGAAATACGTACAAATGAAACCTACTATAACCGGATTTTACATTAGGGCCTACATACCTAAATAAGGTTACAGTATTTACTGTTTACTAAAAGCAGAGTATTTTATTTAATAACATTTACATATTTGAACTGGCCTAGATTGTCTTACCGATAAGTCTCGGATACAGTAACAATTTAAATATTACTTTTAACAATGTTTTTTTAGCAATCAGCTGTTTTGGTACAAATTCCTACATTGTGCTGCACTCTTACGGGGATACTTTATACTGCTCCTGCAATTTTGTTTACACACTTTTTCATCGGTTTTATTTTATTTTAAAGCATTAAAATGGAAAAGTTTGAGGCGTGAGAGTTCGCTGGTGTTCTGGCGAAGCTGTATGTACCACATATGCGCAGTTTCAATAACGCAGGTCCTTATTTTGGTACAAAACCGATCGGAATGCTTAGAGTAATAATATGTGAAAAGATAATTTATTTGTATTAAAATTATGTACATAAACACGTTCAATAATAATTAAAGCTAGTGTACTACTTACCACAAAAACTGGTTACAGCGTTTACAGTAACTAAGTTCGTAAATATATACTTAAATTATTAACGGGCCGTTGTACTATAAGTCCATCCCACGAATTATAACTATTAGAGCATTAACAGTTGGATACATTATACAAGTTTGTTTTTTTATTGGTATATTATGTATTAAAGTGGCCATACTTAAATGTTTTGGGTTTTCACTTTTATCGGCCAGTCCACAGACTGGATATTAAAAAAAAATCAAAACAGTTTAATTATAATTATTAAAGTTAGTAATGAAATTTATACTGTTCGATTAAATTGAATACAATAACAAAAAAATTGTTTTTAAGGAAATAAGTTTCAAAATGGTGTTTCAGTGCGGTGATAAGAGATCACGTGTAAGGCTATTAGAATCGCTTAATTAGTTTTCACTTTTATTTGAAAATGTGTGGAGAAATCATTCTCATCCCAAGAATCTGTCCTCCCCTTTCTCAGAAGACGTCGATGGGCGTCCAACGGTTAATGAAGGCCCTCGGCACGGAGTGTCAAAAGAAACGGACAGTCGGCAATTAAACTACGACTGCATAGTTCCTCTACCGGACCTGGTCTATGTAATTTCCCTTCCTCAATGTTTTCCTACCGGTGGCTTTGTATGCGCTTTGAAAAGCACGGTTAATTTATAAAGACGAGGACTATAAACTGTTCGTTTACGGAAGGCGGTTGGTATGTGGGGATTTATTAAACCGGGAATGTATGTATACAGTAAATTCAATACAGACAACTATTAGTATTGGTCTTTTCTTAATGCGAGATCTTAAGCCTCCGAGTTAGTGGTCGGTGGTCGATGTGGCTAAAGCACCGATCAGTCAGCCTTCTGTGACTTCAAGGTTCTTAGTTCGAGCCGCAGTTACTCTCGTTGCTTTACTCTTACCATTAACGCAGGTCCTTAATCCTCCTTACTCTTCCTAGCATAAAATAAGGACTTAAAAAAATCAAACCTCGTTACATTTTTTTTTTTAACGTCCGACTATTGTGCACACTTGGGCTAATGCAGACGACAACCTCGTTATATATGTGTAATATTTTTGTTAGCATATCTGTTGTGTTTATTACCATTGTCGAATTGTCATAACTGTTCACCAATAGCTTCTGAAATGCAAATTTTGGAGAGAAGAATAAGCCTACATATTATTTCGATCTTAAAGACTTAATTCAGCCAATTTTAATCAAAATCGTTAGACGTTTTAAAAAAATTCTATTAGTAGAACAGGTTGTTACGTTGGATTTTGCGTGACGCGAGTGCAGAAAATTATACTGATATATAATAGTATATTTTGCGCGTCGCAAGTCTCGTATTAAATTAATTAAGATTTCCTGTGTTTCCGAACGGGATAGAACCGGAGACCTTACGTGTGTGAGGCGGACGTGATAACCACTACCCTACGAAAGCTACGATGACATTTGACCAATATAAATATATGAAATGAATCGTTAATTTAATTTTTTTATTAGTAGTTATAGTAAAAGATCGGTTGTTTTACATTAATTCGTAACGTTTAGCTGATTTCATTGAACAGCTGATAAGTTTTACGTTATGCAGTGTTTTCGAAAAAAATTTCGTAATCAGAATAAAAAGGAACACAAAACATAAAACATGATTTTTTTCACTTTATTTTCTTTCACTTTCTCACGTTAAACAATTGTGGCACGCAACTGTCTCGCTATTGTGATAGAAGCCAATTTCCAAAAACTTATATTTATCTTACCCTTTTTTTCGGAATTCTGATTCCACATTCATAATCATCATTGAAATCTGAAAATATCAGCATTTAAAAACTTCCAAAATTACATTGAAAATACGAAAAAGAACCCTGACCACCGTCAAACTAAATTCTAATTTCAACGGTTTCTAACACACACACACACACACACACACACACACACACACACACACACACACACACACACACACACACACACACACACACACACACACACACACACACACACACACACAATATTTTTCATTATCCCTCAGATAGTGAATATACTGAAAGATAAAAGTATCAGCGCTTGGGTCAAAAAATATCAATAACGCATTTTGAATGAATATTTACAAAGAAGTAAGTTGATTGTGAAAATGCATCTGAAAGCTCTTATTATGGTCTTTTAGATCTATACTTTTTTAACAATTTTAATAAAAATCATTAAAGGCATTCTTTTTACTTTTAAGTTATTACTAGGTTATCTTACCGACAGACATACAGACATTAGAAATCTCAACTGAAATACAACGGTCCTACAACCATTATAAGCGATTAACAAAATTTTATTCACCATAGCCTCGCCCCAGGTAATTTATTCCGTCGTTACACCCTTTAGCCTCGCTCCGGGTTACGCTATTACACTTCCCAGACACAGTTATGTAAAAGATGTCACCCATAAAAACACTAAACAGTGTACGGACGTTGCCTGGCCTCATCTGAGCCATCTCTAATGATGTTAAAATATCTGAAGTTTTTTTGTACTCGGAGGCTAGTAAGCAGTAAAAGTGATTTAGCCTCTGCGCAGGGCGCTCTTTGAATATTAATAAGCCGACCGGACAAATCGGTTCTAAGAAGCAATTATTTACAGCGACACATAAACCTAGTTACACGAATACAAACGCGTAAGAGATGCGCGCGCACGTATCGCAATACAGGTGCGTGTTCGGCAGTAACACAATGTAGGCTAATTAGCCAAGGTCGCAGTCTAGACTTAAGTTCTGTAAGTTTCAAAGTAATTATTTTTCAGACAAAGGACTTGTCCGTTTCTTAACTGTCGCCATTTTGTCCGATGTCCACCGAGATCCAGCGTGAAATGGTTACATAAGTATTGTACCACACCTTGTAAAATAAGCTGTTGGAGGCCCAGACCGATCCTGACTAAGACTCCCCTCCCAAGACAAAAGAAATAAAATAAAAATAATGTAAAAGATCCTATTTGACTGATCTTATTAAAGTGGAAGTATAGCAGCTTCGAGGAAAAGAATCAGACATCTGACGGTTCCGAAACCCGTCACATTATCCCGATCTCAACTGTGTATGTACACGAAGTTTTGTCCGTGTGCACATATGTACGTTTGTGCACTTTGAAATGCTTGTACTGAGGGTGAGAACGGGCTTAATCGATTAGATATTTTATGTTGGTTTTCTCTTCTCTTCCTGCGTTAACTTCAACATTTTTTTAAAAGACTAAAAGCACATTGAGACTATTATCACCTCCCTAAATGTAAGTCTGAGTGTAAAGTGTAAGTCGTAAGTGTAAATGTGTGTTAGACTCGGTTACCGCTAGGGACGTCTAAATCCTTTCAATAAGTGCAGCTAGTCTGCACCCACTGTGGGGTTAACTGCAACAACAGAAAGATCTTTCTCGATTCTAAAATTTACCAAACTTAATTGAAAAACTATGATGGCGTTTAACTGGACTTATTTAGTATAAAAATATAGATAGATTCAGAAGAGGGGAAGTTATGTAAATGGAGCCAGTTTTTCAAAAGATTAAAAAATTATAAACCTAAGAAAATAAATGATTTTTTAAAATATAAAGTAAATTTTTACACTTATTTTATATACGTTTTAAGACTCAAAACAGTTAAATAGTCCTAGTTTTTGTCATCCCCTAGGCGGTCTTCTTTTAAATTGAATCATCTAACCAACCACCCTGGCCCACAAAATTGCATTAATCCTTCAGTGAGGCGGTCATTACAAATATTACAATGCTGCAAATACTTAACCTAATGGCGGTCAGGATTTACATTACTTTTTACATTGTATTATTATCAGGAATACCGAAAAACATGAAATAAAACATTAAAGTATTACATATAACAATAAAAGTAACGCCTGTAGTGTAGGCAAACACTCTAACAGATGTGTTAATCGGAAGTCTATAACTAGGCGCCACAGTAGAGACATCTATGTTACTGTACAAGTAACTAATATACCGTTGTAGTATATTATTATTTAAATTATACGACAATCGCGGCGCGCAGCTGTCTCGCTGACGTGATAAAAGAAAATTTCCAAAAGTATTTTTTTATAGTGCTCTTTTGAAATTCCCATTTTCCTATCATAATAGGCATTAAAATCTACATGTATAACGATTTTAATACATCGAATTACATAGAAACGAACCTGACCACCGTCAAATAAAATTTCTCGATATCAACGTATTTTGCAAAATCTAAACGCTAATTACGATGGTGAATAGGTTTTCAAAACAATTTAAAACGAAACGGTATGGCTTTTTTCAGATCCTAAAAGGTCGCCATTTTTTAATTTTTCAATGAATTTTCCTGGTTATGAACTTGTTCAAGCTAATTACCATAATCGATTTTTGCGCCGCGTTTGAAAATCAAATCGAACCAAAACTGTAAGAGAAATCGGATAGAAACAAAAGAGGTGGGTGTGCTAAAAAACGTACAAAAAACGTACAAACAAACAAATACACACACACACACACACACAGAAAGAGAAATATAGATAGATAGATAGATAGATAGATAGATAGATAGATAGATAGATAGATAGATAGATAGATAGATAGATAGATAGATAGATAGAGAGAGAGAGAGAGAGAGAGAGAGAGAGAGAGAGAGAGAGAGAGAGAGAGAGAGAGAGAGAGACGATAATTACGATGACAAAGTTTTTTTAAGAATCAGAATCATACAAAAAATGATCATAATTTCACTAAAAACTGACCCTAAAACAATCATAAGAAGTTATGAATTTTCAAATTTTATTTGAAACCATTTTAAAACTCCATAACAGATTTTTATAGGTAACGAAACTTGTCCAAACTATTTTTTGTTGGACCAAAGCAATTTTTTCAAAATTTTCTCTCTCTCTCTCTCATATATCTATCTATCTATCTATCTATCTATCTATCTATCTATCTATCTATCTATATATATATATATATATATATATATATATATATATATATATATATATATACACACACACACACATAGTGTTAATATAAATGTAACGACTCCTAAAAAGTCATGACTATGTTAGTCGTTCAATTAGCTAATTTTTAAATTACGTTTAGTGAACTAAATAAAAAGAACTGCTAGTTCAAAACAGTGGTTTTTCACTTGGACCAATAAAACGGTAGTCAGATTAATTTCACAAAATCGGTACACCAAATTTTGTTAAAAGTTAAAAATTGGTTATTTCCTTTTCAGGAGTACTAGTTTTTTGTTTCATCGTAACGCTTGAAGGGGAACGGGTATGCTTGTGGTGGGGAAAGTGTACATATAGAAACAGCACTCGTCTGACGGCACAGTAAGTGCTACTGAGCTGTTTCCCCCCCCCCACTAACAGTGAATAGGAAAACCTATTTGACCGCTCGAGGTCAAGCGCCACAATAAAGAAAACGGCATAAAAATATAAAAAATAAACCCTGAAGTATAATCTAGCCGATTTACTCCCGAACAGTGTTTTACCTATCAATATGCACCCATTTTGAGAAATATTTCGGAAAGCATTACAAATATTTTTGTTAAATTGTTTATTTGATAAAGATAATTTTTGCAATTTTTTACTTTACTAATGAGATACATCTCCGGATAAAATAGTACCATTAAACACGTATAAAGAAAGAATCGATTATTCAGTCATCGACCACTAAGCATGTTGCTGTAATATCCGTGTGAATACAAAGGATAAAAATTACTTTCCGTAACTAAGCGTATATTCTGAGGTAATTCCGCAAAGCATGCGTGCACGTATTGCGCAATACAATATTCACTCGCTGCATTTAATTATACTTCGACCGTGACAAATATAAACGAACGCCGATTTTGATGCGAATCTCGTGTCTGGCCGTAACAAAATGGCCGCGCATGAGGCTAGTAACATTCACCACTCGTTGGGCCCAGCGCGCTGCAAGTTCCCGTGTAATCGTGTAACGTTTAATTCAATTATACCTTTAATTATAATGCTTACGGCTATAATCGAAGCGGGTACGGATTAATTCCGCTCGTTTGTTACAACCGTTTCAAAAATAATTGAACACACGATCGCAGGTTGGTTGTACTATAAACAGAACGTTAGCACGCACCTCTTTCGCTGACGCAATGTTGCGCTGTGTTTAATTACAGGACGAGATAAACGCACGCTGCTGTCTTACTGATTTACGATAAAATTCAAAATTAATTTTTTTAAGCGAAGCTTTTATTGTTAGCTTTGGAGAGAGAAGAAAAAGTCTGCAAACGGAACGAACTAGCAAACGAATTTCGCTTTTTCTTCCTCCTTTTCGATAACAGTACACGCGTATTATATAAAAACGTTGCTTTGTTTTATTTTCAGCATTTTTTCTTATAAAGGACACGTGCACGTTGTAACCGTTTATCATACACTCGAAATTAATATAAACGTTTGCTAATTAATTAATATTGCTAGATTTTAACAACTTAAAATTATTATGGCCCATCAGCTGTTCAATAAAAAATTAACTGATCGTTACGATTTAACATAAAACAGCTAATATTTTACTATAACTACAGTAAATAATACATAAGCTAGGTTTATGTATTTATTTGTTTAAATAGAACAAGGTACTCTTAAACATATCTTCAAAACTAATTATATATTCAGCAAATATATCGTTAACAAAAGCTTCGCTTCTGTCGGTAACTCTCCGAGTTTCACACGTGTACTTTTGCATCCTCTTTTTGAAACTCAGGATATATTAGCATTTTAAATTACACTGGAAATACGAAATAATGAACCCTGATTGCCGTCAAATTGAATTTTTTAATTTACAATTGATTTTGAAAATTCAAAACGCTAATTTACGCAATTTTCAACCCCGATTACAACAGTGAAATCGGATTTTCAAAAAAATTCAGAACAAAAAGTTATGAATTTCTGAATATTTAAAATGGCCGCCATTTTCAAACTGTTAAACGAAGTTCGCAGGTTAACGAATGGGTCGCGTTTATTTACAAAATCATTTTTCGTTCCTAGTTTGAATAAAATCGGACTATTATTGCTAAACACAAACACACACGCACACAAACACGTGCAATACATGTACGTGTACCTCTTTCGCTTCGATACTTCCACTTTAAGGAAGTCAAATAGGATTTTTTACATTTATTTTATTTCTTTTATCCCTTCGCCCTCTTCCTTTTAATCCGTCCTTTTAATACGCTAGCAAAACTGATTTTGTCACAAAGTTTGAATCGAATCGGAACAAAATTTTGCGCGCGTACGCACGCACGCACGCATAGCCGCTCGATTAAGATTCGTTAAAAATCACGATCACCTATCGAATACATAAATTTGTTGTAAATTATCCAACATTCAATAACGACAAATAAAACATTTCTAAAACACATCTTGCACGATTGTTTAAAAAAGATAGTTTTTAATGCGCTATCAGCTACACGAGTGTTCAGGACCACTTCCAATATGTAAATGAGGCGAACAGCTACATAATGACGGAGTTGCATTCTCCTGCGGTCTCCGAACACGTCAGCTTAACGAAATACGACATTATCCTACCAATCAGCTGTTCAGATGTGCCCTATAAGTCACTGCCATTAAATGCTTTTAATTTTCTGTCTCATATATAGAAGGCACGTTAATAACACATCTCGGAACCCAATAACTCCAGCACTCCCCCCCCCCCGAAACACACACAAGCAGTCGTTTTTGTCGGTAAGTTGTTCTTAGAGTAGAAATAGGAAACAGTTATTATTATTTTGATTGTAAGATGATTAAATGTTCTAACAGTGTTGCCAATTGGCGGGTAATGTTTACTCAAGTGCAGTAGCTGTAATGCATCGTATAATGTTGACTTGTCATAAGCGCCTATCTTGCTGTGGCCTTACTAAATAAAACACAGAGGAAAACGGGAAAAAGCTACTTTGGGTCCGACCATGGATACAAAGGAGAAAGATACTAGGCGTGAATGCCACTATTATTAAAGAATTGGATTTGGAAGATCGTAATTCAAATAGACGATTTTGAAGAATAAGTGTATTTTAAATCTCGGTTTGTATAACCATTAGTGTGGATATTCTACAAACACTCTGCTTTTTCGTATTGTAGAATTAATGTTTTTACTGCTTCAAACGTCCGTGACAATTTTTCGTATGCAACGAAAGGAACGGAAGGAATAACGTGACATAAACAGGAAATGACAAAATTTTGAGGTTATGCCTACATATTTTGAAAATCTTTTTCAAAGATTCATCAAAGTTTAATGAAAGGTTAGTTCATCAAATAACCTCGAATTTATTTCATCAAACAAATTTGATGTTTCTTTGTTAGTGTAAAGAATCGTCCGCTTTGCAAGATGTGGAACTCAAATCACCTTCGATGTTTGAAGGCATATGGCCATTGCAGAAAGGAAAACAACAAAGAACCGCCTAGTTACATGTTTATAGTGTAATCGCATGGTTTATCCGATGCACTGTATTATAATCGCGGCACGCAGCTGTCTCGCTGACGTGATAGAAGCGAATTTTGAAAGAGTAGGCCTATATTACCCTTTTTGAGTACACCATCATAATCATCAATAAAATCTGCGTATACCAGTACTTTAAACTTTCAATTCGCATTGAAAATACGAAATCGAACCTTGACCATAGTGAAAACATTTCTGAATTTCAACGGATTTTGAAAATTTTATATGCTAAAGTATGCAGTTTTTGGCGCTGATTACGGCGTTTGAAACCGGATTTTCAAGAAAAAATAGTTAGGCATTTTTAAAGATTTGCCTAATCTTTAATGGCTGTCATTTTGAAACTGTTTGTACGAATGCTGTTTTACGAATTTGTCAAAGCTGTCCTCATAATCGATTTTCGTGCTCCGTTTGTATTGAATCGGACACACTTCGGAAAACACTTTGGTATCACATTATTTTGACTTGAGTAATATTAATCATATGTTTATGAAAGCCGAAACTGAAACAGCCATAACGAGAGACGAGGCCCAAATAACTGTCAGGCAAAGTAAAACAGAATGGGCCCAAACATGTGTCAGGGTGTAACAAGGGCAGGGCGCGCGTTCAGCAAGACATCCTTCAAAAAACAATTTATCCACGAAGACACGTGCGCCTCCATTGTTCCTCCGAAGTGGATGATCTACCACCGCCACGCCCCGGTGTCTCGGAACAAAGGACCGTGGTTGAGCAATTATCGGTACAGCCGAGTCTTAGGTGACGGGAATACCAAATGTAACCCGGCGACAAGCGCCCAGGACCGATGATTATATGAAATTAATATGACGCAGTGAAAGTACATGAACGCTTGCGTCAGGCGCGTTTCAAAAAGTGTCAAAACGTCCGGCCCTGCGCGTCGTGTTGGTATTTCGGTAAAATTAAAACGGTTCAGTTCGTGAGGACGGCCCGAGCGCCACGATGGGAGGTAACATCTGGGCCTGGTATCTGGTGGTGTTATCTAAACGTTACTGTCAAGGGAAAGTCGAAGAAGCTACCGTTACAGTGTCTGGGATTAAACTGGCATGCTTGGTTGTGTAACAGTATTTAAATAATGTATGTAAATAAACTAAAATGGTGTCTCACTGAATTTCCAAAAAGTAATTACATCACGTAAAAGCACATTTTATACAAAATTCAAATTCGGCACAAGCGCGTGAGCACTTTAATCAGAAAGCAAGAACAAAACTTCATTGTTACACTTGAAAATAACACGTTGATGTGATGGAAGCGAATTTCAAAAACAAAAATAAACTATCATATCCTCTTTTTGAAACTTTCATTTCACCATCACAAAGTACATTCAAATTCTGCATATATTAGCGTTTTAAATTTCCAAATTGCGTGCAAAATTGAAAAATGAACCCTGACCACCGTCAAATTAAATTTCTTAATGCAATCAGATTACGAAAATTAAAAATCTTAATTTATACAGTTTGTACAGCTGATTACGATTGAATAGGATTTTCAAAAAAAATATTTAGCAAAAAAAAAACCGGAAATGGCTGTCATTTTGAAACTGTTGTACGATCTTTGGTGCTTAACGAAGTCGTCTAAGCTATTTCGAAAATCGATTTTGGTGTCAGGATTGAATAAAATCGGACTAAAATTGCAAACGTGAGCGTGACAACACACTTTAATACATGCATATACATAAAATTTTAACGGCCGTTCATTTCTAGAAGTCAGGATCGACGCTCGTTTGAAGGTTCCAGGTCTCTAAGTATTACCATGATGGCTGTACCAATAGGTCATTTTCCAGTAGAAATTCCCTACAGTCAAAAACTGTCCTTATGTGTTTTGGCATTGGATATCAACGTAATCCCGGTCTGACAAAGGACGGGTGGTCACCAAATTGCGGAAAGGAGATGCACTGAGCTGAGCGGAATAAAGACGAACGGCAACCAGAATCGGAGTTCAGTCAGTTTAAAGACGCGTTTACATCCTTTAAATCTAAATATTTAGGCCTACTGTAACGGATTCTGGGAACTGTTATGTTTAAAAACCGTAAACGGTAACCTAGGTAACGAAAAATTTGCAGGTATTGTCAATGTGGTGGTGGGGGAAGCGGATTTAGATTAAAAACCGAACCAAGACAGAGTCAAAGCTGAGTGGCCATACTTACATTAAAACTGATCAGGTTTTGAATGCGCAGCCGCTCGCTCGCCCGGCCTAAATCAGTACGCCTGGTTGGTTATAGCAGACACTTACTAATCCGAGCAGTGAAATACGTTTATCCAACAATGGTACCATAAAGGACCAAAATAAACAAGGGAACGGTTCAGAGGAATTTCAAGGTCAACCACAGCCATCTGACCTTCTGTCACCTTGGCAAGTATTAATTATGCTTGTTGTCATAATACTATGGCTGCCAAGTTTGATTTAGTATTCTGCAGGAAAATCGTTTATTTTTGTTGGCTTTTTTAGTTTTTTTTTTATTCACAAAGGGTTTTTACGATTGGCGTAATTCCAGCGTTTAAACGGTAGGTAAACAAATGCAGTACTGTAAAACGTGTTGTATATCTCCCAACAGCCTGTATATGTTTTTGAAATGAATTTACATATACTTTTTGCCTAGTATGACATCGTTTACATATACTTTTCGTGGCGCAGTGAAATCGAATTGAGAATAACGGAAGGAATAGTTTAGAATTCATGAAACAGCTGGTTATCACAGTGATGCCATTGAGTAACAATAATATATATAATATATATAATTATATATATATATATATATATATATATATATATATTATAAAATCAAGTGGATTCACCATATTTAGACTATTTAGTTCAAATATTGAAAGACGAGAAGGAAATAAATATTAAATGAAATAATGGTAGAATTAAAAGTTTAAAATGAATAAAATAAGTGAAATTTTAGTATGTTTTTTTTTTATTTTAAGGCGAAAAGCACATTTAAGCTATTATTGTCTCCCTAAATGTAAGTGTGAGTGTAAAATGTTTGTCGTAAGTGTAGTATTGTAAGTGTAAGTGTGTGTTAGACTTGGGTACCGCGAGGAACGTCTAAATCCTCTCAATAGGTGCAGCTAGTTTGTTTAATTGTTGGTAATATTAATGGAAACTATAATTATATACATATGTATTACATATGTTATGTATAATTATCTAAATAGATGTTACGTAGCACGTGTTTGCGTCGATTTTAGAAAGTTAAAAAAAATGGATACAATTTCCAAAAAAACCGAACGAAAGTTTTAAGTGATAAAGGCACTTCTAACAAACACGCAGTCTCTACGCGCCAAATTCTTTTTTTAACTTTACTAATCGGAAGTCATAGTGAACTCACTTAGATATTTTTCGCGTGCAAATATCGTTAAGTAATATAAATATTTTACAATTATTAAAACCTGCTAACTGTAGACGGAATGTCAATGAACGAATTATCGCACATTGCAACTGTTCGTTTTCAAAATTCACTAAAAAAATCGTAAGATACCAAAGTATTGCACGAGACTGTTTCGAAGGTATTGCGCGCCCTTAAATAAATATTTCTAAAATTTACGCACTTCTTGTGCAGTTTAGCATGACGAACAATGATATAATAAGCCTACATCTGTGTGTGCTTAATATTAAATTCCTCTTTCTTCTTTACATTCGTTTTTCAGCGCAGTCTAGCGTCATTCCCAGGTACTTCCCCGAGTTGTTGCTATGCGAAACACTGGTTCACGTTAACAGTTTGCAACCATTTTGACGAAACTTTGTTTAAATACAGTCCCTGTACGCAAAACGTATGTTTCCGGTTGTAGCGTAAAATCCGAAGTAATTTTTCAACATCAATTTCAGATTTTTCTGAATTTTTTTTTGTCATGAATGAGGATTTATTACACGAGTCAGTTTACCTGATCTACAAATTGCAAAAAACTGAGGATACAAGTTAGGCTGGAATTGTATTCTCGACCCTTTTTCTGTGCGTGTCAGTCTACACTGGATGATCAACATACACTCTTACACCGGCAGTTCAATCCGGCTTCCTTCATTGTTTTTAACGTTAAGTATTTATACCCACCTAAACTATCAGAAATTTCCTCTTAGGGCTTCGCCTCTTTGGTTTTCCAATGTTGAAAGAATAAATGAATGCCTTTTATATTGCACTTCAACTTTGTAGATCTATTGTGCACACTTTTTATATTCATGAGACGCTCAGTTACAGCGCCTTCTCCAGTCCTAGTATTTGCAGAAGATTCAAGGTGGACAGCTCCCCAGAATTCGTTATTGATGTACTTGCAAATGCTTGCTCTTCTAATTGCCTTTCAACCCCCTTTACTCTTGATCCTTATCACGGAGGTTGTGTCCATTTCGGCAGCTTATTGTTGTGCGGTGAGTTCCCGCTCATTCTATTTACATTCTTACGAGAACATGAGCAGCTGGGGAAATTATGTCCGCCCACACAGAACCCCGCAGTATCCCACTCCATCAGCACGGGTCGCTTTACACTTTAGACTTAGCCAGGTTAAGTAGAGTAGTGAATATGTGAGAGTAGTATGAGCTAGACGTACGATGGGATCGCTAAACCCATCAGCTGCTAAGTTCTCATGTTAATCTAACGGTGAAGATTTTCTTTGATCAGATGATTACTTATACCATTAACCGAAATAGTTTATTAAGTTACTACAGAGCGCAGCACATACAACTGTTTTATTCCCGCGTGTTTACGCTTATGTTAAAGTTATGAAGTAAATAGGAAAAAACACAAATAAACCCATACTAAGGCTAGTTTCATCGACAATTTTTAGAACATCTGAAAATAACTAATTCTCAAACATTCTTGACATACTCTGACAAAATTTTAATCATATATAGAATCATTATTTAAAGCCAGTTTACAGAACTGGTCTAGAAGTAGACGCAGTTTTACAGTTAAAAAAAACAGTAATAGAAAATTCACCATGATTCCAGTCAAGTTCATTTTAGTTTTTGTTGTTTTATTTATTTATTACATTTACGAGAGATTTATTAAATTAATTAATTTTTATTACAAATTTTGTACGCTAACTTTAATCATTAATTTTTTTAAAAAATCGCTTCTTTTAAATTCCAAGTTTCTTTGGTTTCGCTCCGATAAATCTCAACACGATTTTTTCTTAAAGTATGCAATAATATGGATACCACATGTTTTATGGATTTTCAAGGAAGTTAATGCGTTTTTTTCATACCGTTTTATTGGCTTCGTAGCACTCGAGTAAGTCAACGATCACTTGTACATTGTCTAAACCTAAGGCGATCCTTTCAGCTTTTGAAATAACTGAAAAAAATGCAGGACAGGAAGTCGCATTACGAAATTCTCGCGAAACAAACAAACAAGGCGCGCAACGAGTGCAATGCGCACTGATCCACCTCCGAGAAGCCACAACTAATGAACAGCCGTGGTTTAACGGGACCTCCGCTACATTTATGGGCAGGTATTGTAGGAGGTAGCGTTCAGTTCACTTTTGACAGGAGAATTAAACAACAATCAAGAGGCCAGAGAAAAACAAATTACATCTGTGATTGGTGTACGGTACCCCATACATGTGACTCTGTTACAGATCCAGCGTT
The DNA here is from genome assembly GCA_022606455.1 of Callitettix versicolor. Taxonomy (NCBI): domain Eukaryota; kingdom Metazoa; phylum Arthropoda; class Insecta; order Hemiptera; family Cercopidae; genus Callitettix; species Callitettix versicolor. Next base: position 40,373,742 of record CM040184.1, read on the forward strand.
ACTGAATTATTCTTTCAAAATCAACATCTTCTCATGTTGCACACGAGTAAAATAATCGGGCTGGCTGACGTGATGGAAACGAATTTTCTTTTATCATACAATATTTTCAAAATTCTGATTTCACCAAACTTTACAAATACCAGCATTTTAAATAACATTTAAATTTTCAAATTACATTTTATAATTTAAAAGGGTTACGAAATTTAAAATGCTAATTTATACAGTTTTTAACGCTAATTACAACGATGAAATATGATCAATAAAATGTAAGACAAAAAAGTTACGATTCACCTTACGATTTAAATGGCCGCCATTTTGAAATTGTTGAACGAATTTCGCTCGTTAAAGAACTTGATTTTTGAATAAAATTCCCATCAGTTTTCAATCAAATTTCACTAAAATACACATATGCACACAAACACATATATTTTAGAGACTTACCAAGAGGTCAAGTTCGGCGCTCACATCAAGTTCCCGGGTCTGGGTGGTTACCACGATGGCCGCTCCAATAGTTCATTTTGTAATGGAAACAATGTTCATAGTATAGCAATTGTGTGTGTGTGTGTGTGTGTGTGTGTGTGTGTGTGTGTGTGTGTGTATATATATATATATATATGTGTGTGTGTGTGTGTGTGTGTGTGTGTGTGTGTGTGTGTGTGTGTGTGTGTGTGTGTGTGTGTGTGTGTGTGTGTGTGTGTGTGTGTGTGTGTGTGTGTGTGTGTGTGTGTGTGTGTGGTGGTAGCACGCTCTTTCAAAATTTTAGTACGACTTGGTTTAAACTTAGCACGAAAATCAGGTAATAGAACGGACAAGTTTGTTACTAAGAAAACACTTATTTGACAGTTTCAAAATCGCGTTCATTTCAAATCTTAAAAAATCCGATTTCATCATTGTAATCAGCGATGAATACTGCATAAACTAGCAATTAGGATTTCCAAAACGAACTGAAATTAAAAAAAAATAATTTTACGACGGTCAGGGTTTGTTCTCGTATTTTCAATGTGCTGTTATTTTAAAATTAAAAATGTAAATTCAAGTAAATTTTAATGCTGAATATAACCTAACCTTTACATCCATCATGTGAGCGAGACAGTTGTGTGCCGTGATTACTTTCAGTCAATTTAACCACTCTAAAGGAGAAGCTGTAAGCTGAGTTTCACTATTTTACACATTGTAACACGGCGGGTGCGGCCCGCCACTCGTTTATGAATCAACGCGAAACCAGACATCACAACAATGCCTAGTAGCTTAGCAACAATTACCCACAATGCTTCTGTGAGACCACGCCTATGGAAGAGAAACGAAGCTGTATAACTGAAGTGAGCAATAACGGAATAGTTTTACGGTGCTGACTCCGCGCAGGAAATTGTGTTTTGCTAAATATAAATACGTTTTACAACTTCCTGACGGGTGTCTGCACGAGAAAGAACGAAATTGCAATGTGTATTTGTGCCTGCGAGATATTGACAAGCTTTTCAGCTAGGGCGACTAGAGTGCGTCCAATCACTTTTTGTCGGACTTGGTTAATCGGTGTACAGTGTTGCCAGATTGGCATGCCCGCAGAATTAGTTTTACCTTTAAGTGTTTTACTAAACAGATTATATATAACTCTCGCTTTTTGTTTGACCGCGTTTGATTTAAATTCGATAATATACTGCATGCAGTACGTATTATGTATTATATTTATTATTACTTACAAAATGTTATATAATTTTACAACATAAACACGTTAGTATATAACTATTTCTAATGAAAAAACCAAAATAAATCAAGCCGGTATTGTGTGTGTGTGTGTGTGTGTGTGTGTGTGTGTGTGTGTGTGTGTGTGTGTGTGTGTGTGTGTGTGTGTGTGTGTGTGTGTGTGTGTGTGTGTGTGTGTGTGTGTGTGTGTGTGTGTGTGTGTGTGTGTGTGTGTGTGTGTGTGTGTGTGTGAGTATTGTGTGTGTGAATGCGTGCGCGTGTGTGTACAATGTTTGTATATCTAACAGTTAATCTATAATAATTGTAAATAATAACATAAATATTTTAACTACCTTTTAATTTCTTTAGGACCTGGGTCGTATTGTATACAACTTGAATTGTCATTATCACTACCTGAATTATTCATAAAAGTTTTATTTCATGTGAATGTGTTGAAAATAAGTTCTGAATTATGTTGTAATAATTTAGTTTCTGAACCATAATTAGTTTGAAGATATGTTTACAAGTATCTTGTTTTGTTTAAATGGATAAATACGTGAACCTAGCTTAGATATTATTTACTGTAGTTATAGTAAAAGATCAGCTGTTTTATATAAATTCGTAACGATCAGCTGATTTCATTGAACAGCTGATAGAATATAATAAGTTTCAGGTTATGTTGTTAAAAACTAGCAATATCAACAACAATTATTACAAACGTTCATACTAATTTCAAATGTATTATAAACGGTTACAACGTGTATGTGTTCTTCAATTAAGGAAAAATAACGAAACCAAAGCAACACAACGTTTTCAAATAATACGCGTGCACTGTTATCGAAAAGGAAGACGAAAAAGAGAACGAAATTATTTGCTAGTTCGTTACATATTTCCGTTACATTCTTTCGGTCGGGAAATTTTTTCTCTATTCACGCCAAAGCTAACGTTAAAAGCTTAACGTTAAACATCTGGACCACAAACTGTAAAGAAAAAACACTCACAGCTGACAACTAAACTTTCCTAACAGTTCTGTCGGACGCATTGAACGCCACAGCGGCAGTCACGCATTCTGTCCGCTGCGTACGGAACTAACAATGCTAGCTTGAATAATGAATAATATAAACACGCTGAATGTTTGCCTGACAGCGCGGAGGTCAGGGGTCAAGAATGTGACCCAGTATCTGCAACCATTGTACGGCGGGCGGGGTGATAGTTCAAGGAAGAGGTCGCTCCAGATGTACAAGCCGGCAGGGTTACTGAAGGGACACGCAGCTGTCTCGCTGACGTGATGGACCAAGTCTCACAGCGTGAAAATCAAACTTGAAAACTAATTTGTTTTTGGTAATAAATTCCGGTTAGGAGGTCACTAACAACCCGTAACATTTCATTTCAGTCTGATTCCACCAGCGCTAATATCTCCACAGAACACGAAAACTGTTCCTGACCTCTAGATCACTTCTTAAAGGTTCGTTAAAACGCGAGCGCGTGCCTGTGTGCGTGTGTGTGGGTGTGTACAGTACGTATCTGTATTAACAATAGCTTGGACAAGTTTCTTATCCAGCAATATCCGTTCAACAGTTTCAAAATGGCGACGACTTAATAGAAGCGACTTACCGATAGTATTTCTCCTTTCTTTCACCATCACTATCTGCATTAAAATATGCATGTATTGGGATTTGAAACTTCTAAATTACATTGAAAATACGAAAATAAACCTTGAACGCCGTCATATTAATTTATTAATTTCAACGGCTTTTGAAAATGTATAATGTTTTTTCTAGTAATTTTTAATGCTGATTACGACGGTTAAATACGATTTTCAGAAAAATTAAATACACTTAAAAGTTACAAATTTAAAAAAATTTGAAATGACCGCCATTTTGAAACTGTTGAACGAATTTTGCTGGTTAACAAACTTGTTCAAGCTATTACCATTAATAAAATGTATTTTTTAAGTGAAAATTTGTATGGTCGCGGTTAACAAAACATGGGTATAAACATTTGCTTTTGTAATCTGTAATGCATACGTCACATCATATATTGTTCTTGTGTATATCTAGACTGGAAGCGACTACTTCTAAACAGCTGTTTTCGCACAATAGCTTCAATATAATTTCAATTGAGGTTATGTTTGTTGTTTTCGTTAATTTTAAAAATGTGTATTTTCTAAATTTGTGTAGTTAAATTAATTAATGTGTATGACCTATATCAATTTTTGCATGCTAGAATCACAAATACTATATTTTAACTTAGACAGCATAACTAGACAGATACTTAGCATAACTGTCAAAAGTAGGGCTATAAAGTGATTAATTATAAAGTCCCTTATACAGCCTAAGATACTCAAATTCACAATCTGTGACGGTTTCAGTTAATTTTTCAGTTGTATTCCTACACGAACGCGAAATTTAATACGAAAATAATTTTCAAGAATTGCCCTTTTCTGCATGCATTTAAATTTTTATAAAAATAATTAAATCATAATAGTGAAAAAGTATAGTCAGGCATGCCAAAAGAAGTATTCATTTCGCTCCCCCGAAATGTTTAATCCATCTTTGTTCCTATTTAAAAAGACATAACTGTCTCGCTACGAGTACAGAAAGTAAACACACATCGTATAGGCTAACTTTCCAAGGACATCGCTAACAGATCCGCGTACAATTCGCAGCGGACAGTGAAACAACAAAAAATATTCCGTACGCAATTACTTTATTACAAATTACACATTTAGAAAGCGCACGGTAATTGTACAGCGACTTCGTTACGCATGTATCCTATGCATACACGCTGTCTTCGACAACAGCGACGCCGGTGGCCGCTTCCTTAATTACACCCGTAACCGGCAATCACGGGTTTTCTTGTGTGTTTGTTTTGCCCCCGTTTCCAGAGTGCGTGTCGAAAAGCTAAGCACCGTACCGGGCACAAGCTGCACGATTTTGGGAGGAGAGAACTAACAGAGTTATTAAAGCGGAGAAGTCCTATCCCCGACCTAACCTCACCCGGACGGCTGTATGTATCCGAGGTACTTCGTTTGGAAGGTCACCGTGACCACGGGCACTGTGCTATTAACGACATCAATTCTAATGTAATTTTAAATCATTGTAAAGCACGGCTATTATGTTCGTAGCACAAGGGTCGGACGTAAATACCTCCTGGGTTTTGAAACGTGGATGAAATAATCCGTGATGGACCGTGCGTAGAAGGACCGCAGGCGTATTTGTAAGGATCCACTTAAAAAGTCATTAATTTCTTATTTTAAATTCGTATTTAAAAAGTCACATACGAGAGAACTCTAAGGTATGTTTGGACAGACAAGCATACAATTCAAATTAGACACAAAAATCGACTTTAACAATAGCTGGGTTTGTGGCTTAACAATCGACTTTAACGGATTTTTCTGGGTAAGAAACTTGCTCAAAGTTTCTTACCCAGAAAAATCCGTTCAACAGTTTCAAAATGGCAGTGACTTGATAGAAGCGAATTTACAAAAGTATTTTTCTTTTCTTACCCCATTTGAAATTCCAATTTCACCATCACAATCAGCATTACAATCTGCACTTATAACGATTTTAAAAATCTCAAATTAGATTGAAAATACGAAAATAAAGCTTGACCGCCGTCAAATTATATCTGTCTTAATTTCGACGGATTCTGAAAATTCAGAATATTTATTCATGCAGTTTTTAACGCTAATTACGACAGAAATCGGATTTCCCAAAAAATGCAAAACAAAAAAGTCGTGAATTTTAAAGTATTTGAAATAATCGCCATTTTGAAACTGTTAACCGAATTTCGATGGTTTACGAACTTGTTCAAGCTGTTATTAAAATTGCAAACGTGAGCTTACTAAAACAAACAAACAAACACACACACACACTTTTACAATTCTTGTCAGAATTTAGCGCTTATTTCCAGAACCCGGGTCTGGAACAAAAACATAGCTCGTAATTGAATGTAAGAAAACGAGAACCATTTTCTCTGCTTGGAAAGTACGTATTATTTAAAAGAAGCCAAAACTAGGCATCAAATCCTTCACTCCGCGGCGAAAAGGTGAAGACAAGAATTTATTGGCTAATTCCTACTTGGAGCAGCCATCATGGTATGACCAAGAACCGGGACTTTTAAATTAGCGCGATCTTGGTCTCAAGATCACTTTTTAAGGGGGGGTGGTAATTTTATATATTGTACAGTGTGTGGGGGAGGGAGGGGAGATGAGGCTGTCACAACTGCATAAATTAAATATTTCAATTTAAAAAATACATTAAAAATAAGAAACTGTATAAGCCTAATGCGCTTATTGATGCACACTTGTATCAAACGTTTCAAAATGGCTGCCATTTCAGATCTTATAAAAATCAACATTCTTTTAAAATGTAATTTCACTGTCGCAATCAGCGTTAAAATCTGCTAAAATTGGCACTTTTAAAAATATACTGAAGTTAAGAAAATTAATTTCGCGAAGGTCAAGGTTCAATTTCGTGTTCTCAAGTAATTAGAAATTTTACAATGCTAATATATGCAGATTTTAATACTGATTATGAAGGTGAAATCAGATTTTCAAATGATTTTAAGATAAAAATAAAAAATTCACTTCCGACACCTGGTCGATACAAAATATAATATACGTGTTGTTCTAATATAAGTTTTCATAAGTTTGTCTTTAAAGTACAGTATTTTCTAATAATTTTACCTTCCCACTCTGTAAGTGCCAGAGGCTATTACGAAACACTTGTCTAACTGAGCTATGCACAAGCAGTAGTAATTCATTGCCTAACCTCACTTCCCGGTTTGATTATTTGTTTTGCATTGTTGCGCATCCAGCCGCAGGTGGATAGTGAAAGTTGTCAATTACCGGGCCGAGCGGGAGAGGGGAGGCGAAGGGACGTGTGGGAACTGAGGACGCCGCGATAAGAACACAGAGGTCGTGGCGGTCAAACGGCCTCATCCTACTTCGGGAGCAGTCGTCCTCGGCTGTTTATACGTGTCGCATGGGAACTACTTCATATCCAACTGTTTCCGCAAACATTCTGAACTAGAACCGACCAGAAAACTGCAAAATCGGTTGGTCAGATTTTGCTCAAATTTTTTCCACTTATGAAAAATAACTTACTAAAGAATGTAACATGTTTGAAACAAAAGAAGCACAGATCGAACCGATAATAAAACCAGAGGCGGTCAGTGTTTGCTTTTAACGCATTTCCACTGGAAAATGAGTTATTGAAGCAGCCATCATGGTAAGACCCAGACACGAGACCTTGAAATGAGCGCAATTCTAACCTCTAGGTAATTTTTGAGAGGTCGTTAAAATTTATGACTGCGCGTGTGTGTATGTGTGTTTTACATGTTTATGTTCGCAATTTTAGTTCGATTAGATTCAAACTTGGTAGAAAATGATTTTGGTAATTACTTGGACAAGTTAAACTTATGATTGTTAGCCAGAAAGATTCTCTAGACAGTTTCAAAATGGCGGTCATATCAATATTTTAAAAAATAACTGAATGAGCGAAGCGAGTTCTCTGTTTCAACCTGACCGTTCGGCATTTAGTTGACCGATTCTTTTGAAGTTCAGTACGAATGTACTTCTTGTAAAGCCCGAACGACGTATGTGTAAGATTTGTTAACATTCGCTTCCGTTTCGAGATGGCGGCCTCTGATTTAACTGGCTGGACCGTTTCAATGATTTTGTCCGTTTCAATGAAGAAAGAGCATAAAATTCCCAACAATGTTGGTCCAGTAACATTTCTACTAAATATACCGTTATCGGTTACTTTGGCGCAGGTTACGAGCGTGGAACGGTAGCCGGACAATTAAGCATATATTGCAACAGTGTTATCAGGTAACCAACACTTGCAAACATTTCCCCACCCTTAGCCATAGTTATATTCATAAACAAAACATGATGTATATTGTTATGATTGCAAGTGTGATATACAATAGGCCTATAATTAAATTGTATAATAATCATATTTACACAATTAGACTAAATAAATTAACTGTAATTATATTATTGCACTCACTTGTTAGTCTGAATAAAAACATTTTAAAAAACAATGCACACTGAACGTGTTTCATTATACCTGTATACTAAGCTATAAAATAATAGTCCGAATTTTTTTACATTTATTTACATTCATATTTATTATTATGATAACTTTAATTAGGTATACATTTTGTTGTTGTGTTTAGCCAACAATGCATAACGAATTTTAAATCACAGTTTTTTTTTAAAGTAATATTTTAGTTAATATTTTATTTCCAGAATGTTTTTTAATTTTTGTTTTAATCACCTTTATTGCACTGAACACACGCACGCACTGTTATACGGCATATGCAAGTATGTAGGCAACAAAACTGTTAAAATTAGAAAGGCTTCATTACAATTTTTTCATAACTGATTTATCATCGTATCAGGTAATTGGCCAGTTTCTGAACCATAGATAAACCTATCTAAATAAATATTTTATACTGTATGCTATGATCACATTCCACTGACGGATTAATGCAATCTTGTAGGTTGGAGCGGTTGGTTGGATACTTCAATTTAAAAGCGAGCCGCCTAGACGATGACAATTTTTGAAATAATAGCTTAAAAAACTAGCACTATTAATTTGTTTTGAGACTAAAAAACGAATATAAATTAAGTGTAAAAACATACTCAATTTCAGACATGACATCATTACTTTTCTTTGATTTCTAATTTTTAAAACTTTCGCAATTTTTACTGGCAAAGTTACTGGCTCCATTTACATACTTCCCCTCTTCTGAATATACCTATAATTTTTTATACTAAGCAAGTCTAGTTAAGCGTCACAACAGTTTCTCAACCAAGTTTCGATCAATTTTAGATTAGAGAAAGATCTTTCTGCTGTTCAAGTTAACGCAGGAAGAGAAGAGAGAACCAACATAAAATATCTAATCGATTAAGCCAGTTCTCACCCTCAGTACAAACATTTAAAAGTACACAAACGAACATATGTGCACACGGACAAAACGTCATGTACATACAAAGTTGAGATCGGGATAATGTGACGGGTTTCGGAACCCTCAGATGCATCTTTGACTCTTTTCCTCGAAGAAGTCAAACAGGATATTTTACATTTTTTATTTTATTTCTTTTGTCTCAGGAGGGGCAGTCGCCCCTTCGCTTTAATCCGTCCTTGCCACAATTATGTATCCTTAGTCAATGTATGTATTATCAGTTAATGACACTCTTCGAATACAACTGAGCTTAGGTCTAAATTTAATTCATTTATTGTATTAGTAATTCATTACTAAATTTATGAGTAGTTTTGTAAATTAATTCATAACCAATTATTTATTATTATTTTTTAAAAAATCGCCAATAATTCGCTACCTATCAAATTTCCCCACTATTTTTTTTCTCCCGCACTAAAATGCACACAATTTCCCACATTGTGGGGAAATTTCTCCACAGCTGGCATCCCTCTGTTTTCTTTTTAAGTACGCAGAAAATAACGCATACGACGCGCCTCTAGCGGCATTACTCAACACTAACCACGGCCACATAAATCCAAGCGTCGCACCTGTTGTCGTTATAGGCACGACGCATCCGAACCGTTACCAAAGTCGTCAACTCGTCTTGAATACATTCATTAAAACTTGAAGCGATTCGCTGTGCTTGCAAAAACCACAAATAGTTCCATTTGAAGACGTGTCGCAGCGCTGCTATCCGTTAAGTGCCTATAAATTATGTGCTTATTTTTTCTAAATTTATTTTATTCATTAGTGATCGTAATATTCGCTAAGGTTCGTAGTACACGACACACAAACTCTCTCCGTTGTTTAATAAAAAGGTTTCCGTACTTACGATGGGACTGCCGTAAATGAAATGCGAATAATCCTGATTTTTAGAATACCCAAAAAGTTGTCAAAGTTTAAATATGTATTTCCTGAAACTTATGAACGTATAAATAAACATATTTACAGAAAGGCCTATTTTACAGTCTATATACGCCATTTTGATTTCGTTTTACTAAATAATTCATATTTCTAATGCGGTTTAACCAAATGAATTTGCACCGTACAGTAATGGCTGTCCGAATGTAAAGAGCGCATGAGCAGTAAGTACAGCAGTAGTAATAACGCGCATTACCGGTAAATCCGTTTATGAAATTTAATATCTTAAATGCAATGTAAACAGCAATGACACCACATTATATTTCCGTAAAAAACGGCCTAAAATCGTAAGTAATCTTTAAAAAAAAATTTTCGCGAGTTAATACGTGTTAATTAACGAGAAAATAATCAGAAATCATTATTTAAAAAAACATAACCTACGCTGCACAAATACCCATTGTGCTGTGCTACAGATATAAACATCGTGATGAGTTAACACAAACAAGCTTTTGATTGATGTGTGTTTGGTTTTTTGTAGGACAATAACATCCACGATATCCTTAGTTATCTTCTCAGAATGCCTACTCTTATTCCCTTTTCTGTCATCGTACCTAATTTTCGTGTGAACTCATTTACTGTGTGTTTAATTTGTTAGCGTATTAAAAGATTTAAACTGTTTTTCAATTTCTGAACAAATTAAAATGTTTTCCATAAGTCTCTATTGTAAACGCTGGCTTGCACAGCAATCTTCTCAGATAACAGTCTTAGTTGTGGAACGAATTAAGACCGTTAACCGGGGTACCGCTGTATTTATAAATACACGGAATTAAATTTTAGAAAAATTAACTCGTTCTAACAATCTGTTTCAAAATAACGGTCATGTAAAATTTGTAAACGAAAATACGTCAAAAAGAATAAGAGAAAATTTTTGTAGCTCTTTTAATGTTATACCCAGTAACATAGGACTATCAAAACTAACGAACAAATGTTAAGAGTAAAACGGTGTTCATTAGTCGCGGTAAGCTATATTATTTATAACCATCTGCTTTCAGCAATGGTCATATATAATGGACGCTAATGGAAGCGTAATAATGGACGATGTTTTACTGTTATCATTTGTTCGACAGTTATATCATTCGATAGGACATTGAAAGAGCTACACAAATGACCACGTTTTCATAGATATTTACGGTTTATTAGTAATATGCATTTAAAAGTTTTAAATGGTCACCAATTATTGTGAAAAAATTTATTATTTTTTTGTAAACTAGCTCTCTGCACTCCATTAGTAAGGTGCAAAGTTTCAACTCAATCGGTTAAGCAGTTATAGAGATATAAATTAAAGAGAACATTTGATTACGTAAACAGATCTTCTATACTTACTCTCAAGTTTCCCAGTGGTATATCCTAACCTGTTCTCACCCCACAAGAACCTGTAATGAGTCCCGTAGTTTTCCTGAGTTGCCCTCAGTATCCCTAATGTCCTTCCGTATCTTCCTGTAGTGACCGTTTTTAAAAGACGTTTACTATAGGAATGCCCACTGAGGTTGTCCCATTTTCCCAGATATCGCTTCCTGATCCCACCTATTGCCAGCCGACTCAAGCGTAATACTGCGTATCAGGTCCATTGGACGCGTAATACCCGAACGACTCCAACAAGAAAAGCAGAGATCTGTGTAAGGGCTAGGAATTTTATAGCGAAGATTTTCTTTCATTTGAAGTTGTATTGTTTCTGCAGTTGAATTTGTATAAAAAGAGTATTGGGAAGAGTTGCCGATAGCTACAGAGCGAGGTAATTATGCCAATATTCCGTTGTACAATGTAACCTATTGCGATACCAAGATATATATATATATATATATATATATATATATATATATGTAAGTATATATGCAGGCTTAAATAAACACGTCTCAGAAGAAAGAAGCAAACACCTGGCCAGATCTCGTAACAGATGCGTATCAAGTGGTAAAACTTGCATCTGTGACTTGTACAAATATACATTCCTTCTGGGAGGGGAGACAAGCTGCCAGGTTGTTAAAAGCGTCACTGATTCTTCCACGCTTAAACAAAACGTCTAAGGGTGAACTTGTACGCGCGGTGTGCGGCAAGAACATTGCTTGTTGTCCTCATATATTTGACGGACGGATCATTCCGATTAAGTAGTTGGATTTATACGGTCATCTCCAAACGCGCCCTTTCAAAAAAATCCTTCAAAAATTAATTAACCGAGCGAAACGATTTCCCAGTTTACTTCCGTTTCAAGGCGGTATCTTATTTGCAACGACGAGTGTACGCAGTTTTAACCAAACGGAATAACCGATTGTTTTCAAATATGGTACTGAAATATTATATATATATATATATATATATATATATATATATATATATATATAAAACCTAAATAACGATGCCGATTGTATGTAGTTTTGGACAAACAGCTTGACCGATTATTTTGAAATTTCGTACGAAGGTACTTTGTACAAAGCCCGAACAACGTACTAGTAAATTTTCCCCTCGCTCACTTCCGTTTCAAAATGGGGGCTCTGATTAACTATGACGATTGTACGAAGTTTCGGATTGAACGATTGTTTTGAAATTTGGTACCTTATACAAGATCCGAACAACGCAAGTGAAAGATTTTTTCCTATTCACTTCCGTTTCAAGATGGCGGGCTCTGAATTAAAGAAGACGATTGTGCGCAGTTTTGGACAAACGGATTGACCGATTGTTTTGAAATTTGCTACGAAGGTACTTTGTACAAATCCCGAAAAACGTACTAGTAAAAGTTTTCCCCGCTCACTTCCATTTCCAGATGGCGGGCTCTGATTTAAAGATTACCATTGTTCGCAGTTTTGGACGAACGGATTGACCGATTGTTTTGAATTTTTTAAAAAAAGATACCTTGTACAAAGCCCGAACAAAGTAAGTGTACGATTTTTTCCCACTCATTTCTGTTTCAAGATGGCGGACTCTGATTTAACGTTGAGAATGTAGTTGCTGGTTATTTCCTGTAATACTACTTGAAAGGCGAGGAAGAGCATATAATTTCCAATGAAGTTGATCCAGTAACATTTTTCGTTATCTGGTAAATTGACGGAAAAGGATACGAGCGCTGTCGTGGAACGCCTTGCATATTAATTAAGCATACACTGCATGTTCTAATGTTCTTTGAACTACTAGTTATGTCAATTAAATTAATTACGAAATCACAAATTTTTAACTGTTTTTGGATAAAAATTTCTTTTAGCATCATAACTTCGTGCCAGTTACATTGACGAAACACTAAAGGTTTTGATAAAACAATACTTAAACCCTAAAACGTGTTTGTCACTATTTTTTATTAACTTTATCCTCCCCATTATCAACGCCTCCCCGATATGATAAAAAAAGACCACATAACGAAATCGACTGACTCGCAGTGAACCCCTCCCTGCTGTCAAGTTTAAAGTAATCGGAGGGCGCAGAATGCAAAACGTCAAACAATTTCGTGTACTCAAATTGCCTATACTGCCCCTGAAATCGTCTCCCTCTACATCTACATACTGTAGTAGCATTACTTGAAACGTAAACGTTCTAAAACTACAACAAATACGAAGTGTCCATGAAGTAACTGACGTACACTTTGGTTCTACGCACAAAGGTAAACAAGTAATGGGCACATACCAGGTATGGGAGCCGTTTAGTTTTCTGTTTGATTTTTTTAGACAAACTTCATAAAATACGTACACCTACAGCAAAATTAGCAAAGTTTTTAAATCTTATAAAAAATACATTAAATACGAAAATACATTAAAATGCATTACGATTTGTTAATGTGTTCAAGCTGACAAACAAGTCATACAGTTTCATAAAATTTTATAAAAATCGTAGGCGAAAGAATCCAATAGTTAATCCATTTCTTCCTCACCTCTTCTGAGTTACACTTCATAACATCGCTTATTTTATCCTGGGCGTGCAGTTTTTGATTTTATTAAAAAAACGAGTTCCACAGACATTCCGGTTCCACCATACAACTGCAGTAGTCTTAAAGAAGCAGAATTACACCCGCCCATCTCGTAAATTAGCTGCACAAACACAATATGAGTGCCACTCGACGTGCACACTAAACCATTGAATGTAATCGTA